>CAMXCT020003112.1:600000-1047500 GCA_947184155.2 Cladocopium goreaui | reverse complement strand
TCCGAAGAATAACCCATACATACCCATACCATATCTTCCCTAGATTTATCATGACTGGTTGGTGGTTTGGAACTTTTTTCATGTTTCAATATTTTGAGAATGTCATCATCCCCGCTGACGAACTCATATTTTTCAGAGGGGTAGGTCAACCACCAACCAGTTATTGATTATGGTGATGTTGGGGGTTATGATTGGGTTTGCCACATTGCTATTATTATCATGGTAATATTTTGATATAGCCTCCGGTAAACTGTCACATAACTATGGAAAATCACCATTTTATAGCTGGGAAAATCAACTATTTCTATGGCCATGTTCAATAGCTATGTTAAATTACCAGAGGGTATGTTTTTTGATTGATCCTCCCAGTTGTTGTTTTTCAGTCGCCAACCTTTGGAATCGAATTTCTCGACAAACTCCTCAGGTCTGAAATCTCCAGTCGAAACGTGAGCCAAGGCAACGGCTGGTCGAGAAGTAAATCGTGAGTGGTTCCCCTATATCCCATATGCTCCATGTACGGCATATTTACCAACATGTGCCCAACATAAATCACCCAGTCATGTAGGTAAATATACCAATGGAGTATATGGATTTATATGGGTATGGCACGTGAGCAGTTCCCTGTGTAAATGATCATATTCGAGTCGCTTCGCGACGAGCACCGCCCGCACCCAGAGAATTTCACAATTGGGCCGGCCATGTCCCCGTGTTGAGCCCATGTGGAGCTCAACTTGGGCCGAAATCGCTCCCAAACGACTCCAACTGCCAAGTTGCGCCATGATTGGGCCGAAGTTGGAGCCAAGTGGGTCGAAGTTGGGCCGAAGTTGGGCTTGTTATTGGCCGAAGTTGACCCAAGTGGAGCCCATGTTGCGGCCATGTCGGATCGAAACGGTGCATTTGGACGATGTTGGGCCGATCTGCAAAATGTGCAAACTACCAGTCCCGTGCACTTTTTGGCGCGGCGGCGATCCTGAAAATGGACCGCCCCAGCTGAAGCTGCACCAGTGAACAGAGAATTGTTCGAATCGATCGGCTCCGCTCCTAAACTATCACGCCTCGGCACCTTTGGGGCGGGCGGATTTATATCTATTATGTAATATGCATATGGATATATATGGCGTATATTATTTACAAAACACATGGTATGCATTGTATGGTTCAGTTTTATGTATATTATATATACATATACATATTCAGATGGACAGCAGTCACAGGAGCATCCTGGATTGGTGTACAATTGTTGATGGATACTGCTTGAAACTGAGCATCGAGGCTGCCAGAACTACTACAGGGAAGATCCCGATCTCTCACTTCCAGCAGAAAGCCTGTTGAATATCGTGTTGCTGTGCTTACTAGTATGGGAAGCTTTCAAGGCTATTGGGAGTCCCTATAAATTCCATGGAAAGTTCAAGCTGAACCCAGATCGTCGTTTTTTTGTTGATCAGATAATATTTGTTGACCCGAGTGGAGTTTTGATTGCTGGGAGCCGCAAACTGTTGCTATGTGGGGTTGTCCACAAAATCCGCTAGCTCAAAATCCGGCGGTGTAATTGGAATCACTACTCATCATCATGATTCATAATGTCATCATCTTGTTGGTGGTTTCAAACATTTTTTCCACAATATATGGGATAATCCTTCCTATTGACTTTCATATTTTTCAATATGGTTGAAACCACCAACCAGATAATGTCATCATTGTTTTGCATGTTCCCGTTTCTTCAGCATGAAAATCACGTTTCGTGTTCTGGAGTATTCCCTTGGATTTCTGGCCAACCGAGGGTTCGATCTCCCCATTTTGTGTAGCTTTTCACCACCATTTTTCTGCGTGAATATTCCCATTTTGGGGATAGGACTCAAACAAAGTTGTACCAGCCTGGCCCGAAAATGAGTGATGTACTAAGTACTACAAACGTATACACACGTAGTAATTAATTTTCTCAAAATGGAGGTCAAAAAAAATGTAGTAATCCCCAAAAAGATAAAACAGTGAATTAAATTCATAAGAATTGAATTACTAGAGTTCAAGAGGGATTTACTTGTCTATTTTTGGGGGAAACACTACACCCATACCTTGAACGATTTTTATCGGAGCCTCTACGGAAGCCCTGCTGAGGTCGCAGGTTGATTTCTCGCTGAGACTGGGACTGGGCAATCCGATCGGAAAAAACGGTAGACCTTCACTCAACCAGCGCAGTTGGTGATTCATTGGTTTTTCTTCATGTGTTCAGGAACCATTTTTTCAGAACATGAAGACGGTTAGCTATGGTAAAAGGTTCATTTACAGATTATTCACCGATCAAAAAAAAAATATATATGGCAATATTAAATTTACCAGAGGGTAGGCGTCCGAGATCTTCTACTGAATGGTTGAGATGCAAACAGTAACAAACCTTTTTCGCTAGAGGTGGCACCAACAACTCACGATGATTTTCGATTGCTGGGACGACCACGGAATCTGCAAGACTACCACCCACCAGCCAGTGTAATTAGTGAGTTTAGTGCTTTTTTTGCCTATTTGGAGGTTTCCATAAATGGGACTACCCCAAAATGGATGGCTTAGAATGGAAAATCCTATTCCAATGGATGATTTGGAGGTACCCCCATTTTAAACCTCCATTTGTCAAGCCAAAGACACAAACCTCTAATTGCGTATGATATCTATACTGGTTGGTGGTTTGGAACATTTTGTTTTTCCATATATTGGAAATTTCATCACCCAACCGACGAACTCCATCATTTTTCAGAGGGGTAGGTCAATCACCAACCAGTATTGGTTTACCCACATTATATTAGGAATACCACCAATTAGATTACATATGATATCAATGTGGGTAAAACAATACTGGTGGTGGTTGACCTACCCCTCTGAAAAATATGAGTTCCAATTATGATATCAAATATTAGGAATATATCAATGATATCCATATTTGAAGCGTCGAAATCCTCATCGGATTGCCATCTGCAGGGTCGCGTCAAGGATTGATCACCTCAGTTGGACTGGCAAGTTGATGGCCTATGGGGCGCTGGGTGCGGAACCCCGATGTCGAGGGATGACGATCAAGGGAAGTCGACGCCCGGAAATTCCAAGCTGTGGCCCAATTTAAAGGAAAGCCCCACGAAACACTGGAGGTTTGGTAAGTTTAAACACTGGCTGTGTTTGGTGACTGGTGTGGTTCAAGAAACCCCATTAGGGGTTGATGACTGTTGATGTTCATGGTAGCGCCCTGAGGTGCTTCAGTGCCTGCAATTGAAGAGCTGGTCTCCATGTATCTTCGTGACAACTCCCGAGGCATGAAACCTCCAGTCTCAGATGGGGGCTTCAAAAAGGAACAGCGAAAAAGTTGGAGGTGGAATTCTTATGTCTCACACTTCTTTCTCCATGAACTCCGTATGTTTCCCCATTTTCACGGTTCCAGGACCCGCCTGGATGCCTGTGGGGCTGCTGCGCTACGGCTGCGAGTCCCTGCAGAACCAGCGGACCATTGCGGCGGCAGCACAGGTGGGTCCAGAAACATCTAGAAACCATGGTTTCCTATAGGCTATATATATAGGGGATAAAAAACACAGAATTGGGACCCTGGGATGGGGATGTTGAAGTAGGGGGATGAGATAATTCAACCATTAATGGCGGATTTTTACCATCAAGAATAGTGGGGGATGATCATCACTAGTGGGGATGACCATCCAAGAGTTCTTGATGGTTAAAATCACTAAACATTGATGGTCATTGATGGGTAAATATATGTAAAATCATGGTATGGTTCCATCAATGTTTGTTTAAGATGTTTAAGGTGACTGTCTACTTTCCTGTTGGGAAAGACACGGCCATAATAACATTTGGGGAATCTATACGGATATATCATATCATATATATAATATATATACATATGTGTGTAAGTGTATGTATATATATGCATACATATTTGCAGGGAGACCTTAAGCAAATCCAAGAGATTCAACCAACAGTCATGGACATTTTTCCTGTGGTCAACCAAAAAAAAACATCCCACGTTTTGAGGTGAAATGAAATTGGATATGCCGCATATGCCCGATAGCAATGGGACGATGTTCTTATATGTTCTTAATGACCCCCAGTCATGGGCGGTTAGTGACCTCGTTATATAATTGGATTTTCAAAGCCACTGGATTGATATGGGCCTATTTTCAAAGCGTTTTACGAGTCATGGGGATTTCGCCAACAACAATGGTGATATTCCATTGAATAAGTGGGGGGGGTGATCCTCCAAGCGAGATTTAAGCAACAAGAATATGGGCAATGGTGGTACCAGTCTAAAGGGTATGTGAACAGGTCTATTTCTATAATATATATATATAATGGAATCTTGTTTATGCCAGCGGGGGGAAAACCGCGCCAGCGTTTTGGCCGTTTTTGAAAACACACATATTTCATTCGTAACATTCACATCTCACGTTACGTCACTGGGTTGGGGGGGTGGGGATGTTAACGTTCATGTTAACTTGCGTCACATGCACATCTCACGTTACGTCACTGGGTTGGATGGGGGTGGGGATGTTAATGTTCATGTTAACTTGCGTCACATGCACATCTAACGTTGCGTCACTTGGTTGGGGGGTGGGGATGTTAACGTTCATGTTAACTTGCGTCACATGCACATCTAACGTTACGTCACTGGGTTGGATGGGGGTGGGGATGTTAATGTTCATGTTAACTTGCGTCACATGCACATCTAAGGTTGCGTCACTTGGTTGGGGGGTGGGGATGTTAACGTTCATGTTAACTTGCGTCACATGCACATCTAACGTTACGTCACTGGGTTGGATGGGGGTGGGGATGTTAACGTTCATGTTAACTTGCGTCACATGCACATCTCACGTTACGTCACTGGGTTGGATGGGGGTGGGGATGTTAAAGTTCATGTTAACTTGCGTCACATGCACATCTCACGTTACGTCACTGGGTTGGATGGGGGTGGGGATGTTAATGTTCATGTTAACTTGCGTCACATGCACATCTAACGTTGCGTCACTTGGTTGGGGGGTGGGGATGTTAACGTTCATGTTAACTTGCGTCACATGCACATCTCACGTTAGGTCACTGGGTTGGGGGGGTGGGGATGTTAACATTCATGTTAACTTGCGACTATCTAAGTCTGCCATACCATGCAGTCTCCCGACCAGATGCAACGGCCATGTTAACCCAAAGTTGATGCGAAGCATCCGGGTGTGGCAGTGGCGTTGGATGAACTCCACGACCAAAGGCCTGATGGAGGTCACCAAGCCTTGAAGAATCGTATGGCAATGTGAGTGGAAAAAAAAATCGCGCGAGTTTTCAGGCACAAATTCCCTGTAAATTTCAGGTCATTGTTAAAAAACCACTTCAAAATCCCGGGGATTTTTAAGACCATTTTGGGGAATGAATCAGCAGTTTCGCTATGGCGAAAACGACATTTTTTTTTTCACAACGCTCAAAACGCTGGCGCGGTTTTCCCCCCGCCGGGTTGTTTATGATATGTGTGTGTGTTAAAAAAACAGGTATACCACCTGTTATTGCATTGTGATACGCACAATGATTTTCTAAACCATGGGATTCTGACAATCCCAAATGGACTAGATATCTCGATTCAAAGAAGATGAGAATTAAATAGAATTAACTGATAAACCATCGGACACTCCCAATGGCCAGTAAACAATGGAGAAATGATGCTCTAAAGTTGACTCTAAAGCATGAGATTTATGGGCACTGAAGCTCTGGCAGGTGCAGTTCGAGACTTATGTCCTGGAAGTGGTGAGAACAATTCTGAAAGAGTTGGGAGTCATGGCAATGCTGGTTTGCTGGTCAGCTGCGAATTGAAGCCGCAGATGTATGTGTTATATGTACAATTGGAATCAATTGGAGGGGACGGGTTGGATTAAAACAGAGAAAACAAAGCGAGAAAAAAATATATCATGTTAGATTGATAAATAAGTACAAAGCTGTATGCTACATGTGTCTAATGAATTCACATGATTTCACATTATATGTGTATCTGTATTAAGTATGCTTGGACATTAGATATTTACTTTACTAGGTGCATACAAACATAGTGTTCCACACATGCAAAGACTTGAGGACCTTTGGGACTACCACAACCTCAAGGTCTCGTAGTGACAGGCGCTGCAAAGAATTGTGCATAGTGCATAGCCATGTTTTCCCATGTACGATGTTAATATCATTTAGAGTTGATGTTAATATCATTTAGAGTTGTGCATTTGGTTGAAATGCACTAGCCATGTTTTTCAATACTAGTCATAGCTATACCCATGTTTGATTGAAATGCACTAGTTACTGCACTGGTCTTGGAACCTGGAATTTCTGCTTATCTTTGGGATGATCCTCAATGCCATCCTCAGACTTGTAGATACAAGGTGGTGCCACCATGAACTAGTTCGATATAAATATATATATATACACCTCTTCAAGCCAACAGTTTTTGGAGTTCTAAACTTAGCAACTCATCTAACTGAGTCACCACCATTCTCGATGTTTCTGCTTCATATGTAAAAACCACCATGGTTTCCCAAGGTTTCCCCACCGCAGGTGGTTGCGGGCTGAATGTCCTGGCCAACCAGCTGATTCACGACACCATCTTGGTGCCTGGGGCCAGGGCAAATCCCCCAAAAAATGGGCTGGTTGGTGATGTTTATGATGTTTGTGGTGGAAATTAGCTATGTTTATGGTGGAAATTAGCCATGGGATGGAAAATCGCAGCGATTTTTGGAAATTAGCTATGGTTTAGCTATGGTTTATGGTGGATCACGAAAAAGGGGTATTTCAGAGAAATTGCTGGTTTATGGAGATCCGAAAATTTTGAATTTCAAATGGATGATCAGATAGCGATGTGTTAAGGATGTGATGATTGAAATCATGCGGGGTGGTGTTTAAGATCCTTGTTCACTTCTACCCCTAGGAGAAGTGACATGCGTGACATGCGCCGTCCATGCGTAACCGCTGACCTCAGCAGATCTCCAGACAGTTTGCCCGCCACAAAATGGCACCGGATGCTCCAAATCAAAGTGCTAAGCACCCCCAAGCCGCTTAGCAATGCTTAGCACATATTGCTGAATTGCCTCATATTTTACATCGATATGATATCGTACACACAGACCATATCATGGGACAGGTTGCCCTCCTGCGACTCAACTATCCTGGAGAAAATGGGATCGTTCAATTTGGAAAGGAAATGGTGGTGTTGATATGTAAATATCTGTATATCGATAAATCTAAATCAGTGCATGTATCTGTATATATATATATATACATATATCAACCATCTATTTGATACATCTTGATATATCAATATGGATACTATGTGATGTACATATTGCATATACATATATATATTATATACATACACATGCAATCTCTTTCCGCTGTTTATCAAAGGGCAATGGGGTGCAACAACTGGACGGTGCCAGGTGAATAGCTCCGACGGCCCCATGGTTCCTTGGATCGAGGATGCACCCTCTGGTAATGACTAACATAGCTATGGTATAGATGGCCATGTATAGTTAATGAATCCCCATTAGTTATGTTAGTTTACCAGAGGGTAACCAGGAACAATGGGGAAATGGGGACTGATATGTGATTTAGCGTCAACCCCAGATTAATGAACCATGTTTTCTAACTTGGGGGGTACTCCCCCAGTAGTCATAATCTGATGGTTAAATGGTGCCACCCCAATTTTATGTTAATCCAGGGTTAACATTATAGGTAAGTTGGGTTATAAGTTAGGGAAAAGATGGGATTTGTGGTGCATATACTGAACTAGTTGTACTGGCTAATAAAGCAACCAGCATGACTTGGTGGGGGCCATTCCTGAGTGGTACTTGGAAAGCAAAGGCTTGAGATGGGCCTTTTTTTGCAACACACAGGGTGGCATGATTCAGAAAAACAGCGGGAGTGACCCCGCTACTCCAATTGACTCGGTAGGGTATTCCCGAATCAATTGGATTATCATCATGTTCCCTATTAGAACGGCGGCCAGAACTTGGGAAGATCCTTCCATTTTCAGACACTCCCACTGTCTCCCCATGAGATATCCCCCTTGTACCGTCTAGTAATCAACCATGGCGTGCTGGAAAATCCCCTATTTAGTTTGATGGTTGTCCCAGTAAATCCCCATTTCGATGTTCAATTGCCACGTTTGATGACGAGGCTAGTTTCACCAATATTCCATTCAAATCTGAAAAGTTTCATTTTCCATTCCAATCGGGAAAAGTCTCTTCTTTTTCACCAATATTCCATTCAAATATCCCAAAGACCCCTATTAAATTTCCACCATTTTTGTGAGTTGAATCCCTATCTGGTTGGTGGTTTGGAACATGGCTTTTATTTTTCCATATATTAGGAATGTCATCATCCCAACTGACGAACTCATATTTTTCAGAGGGGTAGGTCAACCACCAACCAGATTATGATTAACCATCATTAACCATAGAAGGAAGTTTCGAAGTCAAACTTCCGACAATATGGACAGATGAAAAAGCAGAGGTGCGAAGAGCCAGACGGGAGCAGAGTCAGAGGGGAGAAAAGTCGGAAGAGGAAAGATCAGAAGAAAGAAGATGCAGGTGTGCGAAAAGGTAGGAAAGTCGCGAAACACTGTGTTTTTTCGATGTTTTGTGGCTCCGGAGGGTCGAAAAGTAGGCTCGCTAAAGCGGCGGGTGCGGAGACATCTGGGGAGATGAGAAATGAAAAGTTGCACGCCATTGTGGCGCGAAGCAGATTTTGAAGTGAAAAGGTACAAAACACCTGGGTCTCGGAGCATTTTTGGAAGTTGAGATGTCGAAAAAGTGCACGCCGTTGTGGCGCGAAGTACATTTCGAAGTAAAAATGTACAAAGCACACCATTCTCGGACCACTTTTGAAAGTTGCGATGTCGAAAAAGTGCACGCCGTTGTGGCGCGAAGCACATTTTGAAGTCAAAATGTTAAAAACACCAGGGGTTCGGACCACTTTTGGAGGTTCAGATGTCGCTTCGCGTGGCAGGCGCAAGGGATTGTGCACCTTGTCAAAAGTGAGCAAAACGTGAGGGTTTTGTAGCACTTTCAACTACAAGCACCACTACACCACACTACACTCCAATACATTACACATTACACTACAACTACAACTACAACTACACCTTCACTACATTCTACTACACTACGCTCCACTACACTACACTGCACTCAATTACACTCCACTACACTAAATTGCCACTACACTAAATTACACTCCACTACACTAAATTACATTCCACTACACTAAATTACACTCCACTACATTACACTACACTACACTCCACTACACTAAATTACACTACACTACTACATTACACTACATTACACTACATTCCACTACACTACATTACACTACACTACATTACACTGAATGACGCTGCACCACAGATAGACAGGTAGACAGATAGACAGCTAGACAGATAGACAGATGAAAGAGAGAGAGAGATAGATAGATAGATAGATAGATAGATGGCTAGATAGATAGATAGATAGATAGATGGCTAGACAGATAGATAGATAGATAGATAAATGTGGGGTGCAGCGGGGAGGGGCTCCACACTAGTATTGGAATCCCTTGTTCTTATTTTGCTGTCGCTGTTGCATCCGATGCTTGGTTGTGTCGGTGGACTGTAGAAAAGGCACGGGGCAACATTTTTCTTGGAAGCACATCGCGACGCTTGCTGGAGTCTGCGGAGACAAGCACTGAACTTGCATCAAACAATAAAGGCACATTGTTTGACCAGATTTTGTCCGCCGCCCTTGGTATGTCGCTTTCGGTCCGGCTTTTTCGTGTTTGTCTTTTCTGACGGCGCGATGGCGCAGCAGCATCCGTAATTCGTTGCACGCCAACGTGTTTGTCTTTTCTGACGGCATGATGGCGTATAAGCATCGGAAATTCGTTGCACAGCAACGTGTCTGTCTTTTCTGACGGCACGCGCCAACGTGTTTGTCTTTTCTGACAGCACGATGGCGCCTCAGCATCCGTAATTCGTTGCACGGCAACGATAGATAGACAGACAGACAGATAGATAGGTAGACAGATAGATCAGTAGGTAGATAGGTAGATAATCAGAGAAAGATAGAGAAACAGAGAGAAAACGAGGGAAAGAGAGACAAAGAGAGGAGACCTCAAGCACCTTTCAGTCCATCAGTGGCTTCGCTCTGCCATCCCTGATTCACAACAACCAACCTCTCCTATAGGTTTCCTATTTTTGAAACTTCCGCCACCGCCTTGTGCGGCACTACTGGTAACCATGGTTGTTAACCATTATTAACAGTTTTTTTTACCACAATGGTAGGGCTCAACCACCAACCAGCTATAAATCAACCCAAGCTGCCGACCGTCCCAGGGGATCTACGTCCCAGCAGCCCCCAACGATTCTGGGCTCTCCGTGGGTGGCGCGTGGGCGTTGGTGCAGCCCCCCAGAAACCAAGTGCTGCAGTACGTGGCTTGGACAATCTCACCTGGCAGTGGGAAATCCGGCATGTTGCTCCGGCATGTTGCACCGGTATGTATATATATATATTTATATGTGTGTATATATATATACATATGAAGATCATCAATTCATCAATATGTAAAAAACATGTCTTGATGCAAAATAAATATCTGTCAAATTCCACAAAACATGAATATGATTAATTTAAGTTGTTCTTTTCTGCCTGCTATTCTGCCTCTGTTTGTTTGCTGGTGGGGTAAAGTCTAAGAGCATGCAAATCATATAGGTGTATATGCGGAGTTTGAAACATGAGAAAATGGTATGTCTTGGGAACTGGGTTCAGGCCCATCTGATGGATGAGGTTGTTGTTGGTTTGCTCCTCTGACAACTGACATTGGCAAGCTGTATTTGACATGTGTCAATTGTCAATCGTTGCCCGTTGATGCTTGCCACATCTTGCCAGCACACCAACGGGACAATTTGAGGTGTCTAAGTCGAAGATACTTGACAGCTCAAACGGTCACTTGATGGGACATTTTGTCCACCTTAGACGGACGGCACCTTGATCCGCTAGCTCTCGCGGAATATCATGTTCAAGATAACTTCAGACTGAGCATTTGATGAAGTGTTGGAGGCATAGGTCTTGCACTTTTGTGCAAAGAACCTGATTCAGTTGAGAAGTGCCCAAAAGACCGGTAGATTCGGTAGATTGATGGTAGATTCTTAGAGGGGTTATGACCCATGGGAACCACTTTTAACCAACCTGGATGATCTCCCTGCGCCGGCTTCAGGCTGGCTTTCGCCTCTGGGAAGCTTGGAATGGGGGGAGTGGGATGAACAGTCTCCCAGGATTCAACTTGGAACCCCAGAGATGGTCCTATCATGCCTATCATGTCATATCCGATATATTCCAATAATTTCTAATATGTCATACGGGATGGGGCCCCCAAGATAGCTAAGTTGCCTTATAAGTGGCTTAACTATGGTTTATGGTAGATATAACTTGATATAACTATAGTTAGTGGGGGTTACAATGGTTTATGAACCAACTTTTAAACTGGGGGGCCCATCCTGTATCCAATATCAAAATCATGAAAATCATCTTCCAACGCCATTTTTTAAACGGGGTTTCAGTACAGTTCCAGGGCCCCTGGTTGAATTGGAACGTTTCCTCTTTTGTTCCAGGCCTTTAGTCCAGGTCCCAGCCAAGACTATTTGGTGTATGAATTGGGGATGTGAACTGCAACTGCGTTCACAAGAGTACAGGCTTTTGACCTGCAACCAGAAGTCCAAGATCTGAATATATCTGACTTATTGTCCATATTTTCTGCAACGATGATCCCAAGTGAAGAAGAAAAATGGGAGGGGCCAAAACCAGGATGAAGAGCAGCTGGAAGAAGTGGCGCGAGCTTGGGGTGCGACACGTGGCTGCACGGACTCAAGGTATTCGTTTCGAACAAGGGGGTTGGTTGCCTTGTGTATACCAAGATAGATGGCTAGTGTTTTTTTCCGGCTAATAGGAAGCTTGTTTTGCACTCAACAAGCTTTCGGAGTTAGCCGGACAACATGCAAAACACTCACAGAGTAACTGATCTGTTTTGGGCCTCCCCAACCACTCTGAAGAGTGGCCACTCCCCTTTCTGAAGATCTGTTGGTTTGTGGCCCTACAATTTCAATCAGCATATTATTTACTACTGTAACTACATTTGGTTCCTGCTGAGCATGAGACCTATGGAGTTTATCTACCATAGTCATCTTACAATAAGCTGAGCTGATCAATCCAAATGTTTACATCAATTTTCACTATATTTGATATGAGTCTGTATGAACTATTTGAACATATTTGAACATATTTAAACTATCATTTCATCATATGTCATCAACCAGCTGCACCACTTCTCGCCCCAGGAGACGATTGAGCCAGCTTGGCGGCGTGGAACATTTGGCCGAGCTTCTGAGTGCGGCACCGAGATCTCACAGGGGATCTTTGAAAATGGAGGATACCCGGATACCCCCCCGAAACGACACTATTCATACAAGGTGGTGCCCCATAGTTAGCTAAGTTGGTTTATAACTTCAATAACTATGGTTTATGGTAGATATATCTATAGTTAATGGGGTTTATAAACCAACTTATAACTGGGGGGCACAACCTTGTAGGGAAAATGATGATTACTCTCTGGTAAACTAACATAGCTATGGAAAATCACAACTTTTAATGGGAAAATCAACTATAAATGGCCATTTTCAATAGCTATTGTTAAATTACCAGACGGTAACCATGAAATTTGAAATAGGATGCCCAAGTTCAGACAAACCCACAAGTATAGATATCCCGCTGTCCGGATCCTGTTTGTTTGATCATGTTTACGCAGCCTTACATGCGATAAACCTCCAACCAGCTGGCAATGCCTGACCCATTCTTTCACTGATAGTCGCACAAAGGATAGGAGAAATTCCAGTGCTATCTTTTTTTCTTAAGAAAACATGTACAGTAGCGACTCAGTTTTCTATCTTGTAGCGTGACTATCCATCATGTTACATATGGAACATGTTACAACCGTCATGTTGCAGGCCATGGCCCACCGGGCGAGAAACCCATCGTTGCGGTGGTACGAGGGCGACAAGAGCCCTTTGGTGGACAGGAAGTGTTTGTAGCGGGTGGATCTGATGGGTTTTGGATGGAAAAATGGTGTGTAGATTTTATTTTTTTTTGGGGGGGACAAACCAAAAATTGAACTTGACGAAGTTTCTGTCGGATTCTGCAGACAGTTTTTCGGTGGAGCTGGGGACCAACATGAACCAGATGATAGGGATGAGATGAGCCTCCAAGAAGTCGAAAGTGGTGATTTTTGTCACATGGGGTCCCCAGTTCCGGAGTTGTTCTTAGGGGCAACGTAAACCATGAACATGGTGGCGAAAGGATGCGAACGGAACTAGCGAATCCAAGTGTACTGTAGTGGAGATAGGACCAGTGAGAATCGGGATCTCATCAACTTGCGTTTCTGCAAGTGGGGTATCCAGCCAAAAATTTTACTATGTTTTACTGTTCTTCCCTTAAGGATCCTCCAACGTCACCTGCATTCTTACTGCCTGCAGGGTTGCTCCAACCAAGTATTGGTAAATCAGGGCCACAAGGATACGAAATGAGCGATTCTCACTCCTTATTTACCCAATTACCCCCCTTGTAACTTGGCTGTTGGGAGCACAGTCCCGCTTTGTTCCATTGCCCATCATATGAAAGTTGCTGCCAAAATCGCTGCATTTTGGGGTTGCCCTGACAACCTTTCGGGATGATATAAGTAAAATTGATTAGAAAAGAATGGCTTGAAAATTTGAAAGTTCTTCGAAAGTGCTTCGTAAATTTTACCTCACAATCGCCACGATGAAATCTGTGGCTTCCCCAAGGTTCGGTCCCCGTGCGTTGGGACATCGCTCTCTGTTGGCAGTACCCGACTCCGCAAAGATGAGAGACCGTGCCCTGGATCAATGATGATCAATCCACCTGGGAAACCATGTGGATTTTCCAGGCAAATACCGGGCAAATGTGGTGTGTCTTATAGTTTTCCTTAACTCATCTTGGGATGTACGGTAGCAAGAGATCGGTAAAATCCAAGGAATCATAATCTCCCGGCCTGCAGGAATGGGAGTTTGATGGCAAAGGCCAACTTTTCATCATGTGAGATCTATCTCTATGTCCGCTGCTCCAGGTGTTTTTTCTCGATTTTTTCCCATCAAAAAGTTGGTAAATTTCCGCATGATCTAACGACGATCCTCGCACAGCTCAGGGATGAATCGTTTGAAGAGCCGGCAGCACCTCGGAAGGGCTCTCGACAGGGCGGGAGGTCGGAGGAATTTCAGAATGGCTTCAGAACTTCGGAAGTGGATCTCTCCTATTTTGCCATGGGTTTATAATATGTATATATATATATATGTATATGTAACTTATGAGATTACTTATTTAACTTACCACGCCAAGAGAGCCACTTCTTCGCGGCTTGGTTTCATTTGCTTTGAAAAAATGACCTCGGAAGGGACCCAGTTGTTTGTCCAAGTGGGTCAACAGATAAATCGTCGGCTCATCCCAAAAGTTTCAACATCAAATATACATAATTATATATATACACGTATATACGTATATATATATATATATGATATTGTATGCATATATGTATACGTGTAATTGATATGTATACAATATCATATATTTATATATAATTTCACTCACTCATATATTTATATATATATACACATTATATATTATTATATATCATATTGTATATATTGATTATAGATACTGGTTGGTGGTTTGGAACATGGCTTTTACTTTTCATAATACCACCATTACCAGTATCTATAAGAATCATACCAAGGCTCATATATTTTCATAATACCAGTTCGGAACATGGTATATTTTACAGAATCTACCAAGGTATTCATGATCAACAATATATGATAACCACTACAGAATATCTCAATATATGGAATATGTCTTCGTTATCAATATATTTTACTTTTCCATATACCCTCTGGTGAACTAACATAGCAATGGAAAATGGCCATTTATAGTGGATTTTCCCTATGTTAGTTCACCAGAGGGTATTGAGGTCATGTCATCATCCCAAGGTGGTTCCGCCCAGTGGCGCCCATGATCGCCGACGAGGCGCTCCCTGAGGTCTTCGGGCGCGAGGTGAAGTCACCGTAACTCGTGGGCTTTTGAAGCCCCGGGGGTCATGGTTTCACCAAGGAGAAATGGGGATTTCATGGGATTTAACCATGAAAAGAGGTGATTTCACAGTGATTTCATGGGATTTCACCAACAAATGGTGATTTAATGGGATTTAATGAACTTTTATGGGATTTAACATGATTTAACCAAGAAAAATGATGATTGAATGGGATTTAATGGGTAAACCATCAAACAAATGCTGATTTCATGGGAGTTTTAATTGGATTTCACCATGAAAGACGGTGAAAAATAGTCATGAGATGGGATGAAAACCATGACACATATTTTTGGATGTGGAGATAGAACTGATAAATGATTGTTGGTTGATGATTCTAGGGGATTATACTAACAGTATTTTGCTGATTGTCACAGTGCATTACGGGAATCCCTGAAAAAAAACGATGACATTATGATAAACTGTATGTTGATTGATTTGTTTCGTTATTCTGTGTGACGATCATTACTATTGCCATTGTTTGTGTATTCATCTAAGGCTACTTCAATGATTAATTTATATAACTATTACTTGTCTTAAAATGTGGTGATTATTATAAAGACACTTCACTGCGACCCTACTGCAAGTGAGGGTTAGGAAATAGGGAACGATCCAAAAACGACCTTATTTCAAGTTGGTGATTTATATAAATTTGGACAAAGTATATACTGTAATGATACGGTAATTATATATAGTATATAAGCACGATAATAACAATAGTTATAGATGATTATATATAGTTTAGTTATAGATCACGGGTAGTTTCGCCAATGCTTAACCAGAACAATGATGAAACATGATGATATGGTTAACGTGCGATATGCTTATATAGGTGACTATATACACAATAGATATATATATATATAGAAACCAAGTGTAACATCATATGCACTTAGTGGAATGATGAGGCAAGGATGATTGAGGTCTTTGCACTTCGAACACCCTTGCTTTCAGAATTTCTGTCGCTACCATTGTCATGGGTAGGGCTTCAACTAACTGACTCGTAGACTTGATCGTTTGGAGGTTTTTAGGTACCCATGTTGGGCACTGCTCGTTGGGTTATACCTAGGCTTGGATTTATGGTGATTTTAAAACAATGTATGATTGCAGTGGTTGTAAGATGTTGTAAGTAGTATGGCATGTTATAACCGGTATTTGATGAAATGCGATCTGGGTATATACTGTGACAGAGCTGCACCCCTGAAATATTCTCAATCATCAAAGAACGGAACCGTAACCAATAATGATGGAGATATTTTGAAGCAACAACAAAATGGGGTGGTTTATGTGATCGACAAAAATTGGGAAAGTAAAACAGAACTGAACCAATTTATGAACTTAGTGGAAACTGTATGTTTTAGGTGTATTCTATATATATATGTATGTAAGTACTTACAAAGATATATTACGAATGACAGTGATAGAAGATTGCTTTTCTAGAAATTGTAGGAATGCGACCAAGAGAAAATGGGTCCCAAATCATCTACCAAATAAAGGAATTCTCCTGTGATAAAGACCAGGAACCAACCCAATCAAGCTTGTCATGTAGCTAAGCCAACCAAGCTGGCCCAAAAGAAGCTGACATCATGAAAATTATTTACAGTGTATATACAAATTGGTGTGCTTTCCACCCGCCTAGCTGCAGTACCCCATTCTTGCAGTACCTAGGTATATGTCGATGGCTCCACGCGTCTTGAAGGATGTCCTGGAACGCTTCCCTGCTTTATCACACTTGGATGGTACTGCACGGCATCAATCAGTAGGCCCTTTGTCAGCAGCTGGTTCCAGTTTTGGTGCCCCATGTCGCCCCCATGATCGTTGCTGACATCCTCAAGTTGACTGGTTCCCAAGTATCGTGACCCATGTTCTCAGATATTGTGATAAGAGAGTCTATAAACCGCAAAAGGATGCAGAAAAATATGTAAGTAAAAAACACATACCATTGCTACTAATACTTTATATCTAAATTTGGGGGTTGCCAGATTATAAAATGATACTAAGACTCCAGCTCCCTTGCCACAAGCTGGCGCGCCTTAGAAGTTGGTGGTATTTATATAAGATTTAGCTACCAAATTATTTGTGTAATCACCATAAACCAAACTTAAGGTGCTAACTTATGATTATGAATAAACTATGGTGATAAACCAGCTATGTGTATTGTAATTATAGTAAGACCCAAGAAGATGCAGGAAAAACAGATGTACCAAGGCAGGATTTTGCGAACTTCTATCTTTTACAGGCTTACATGTTGTATCCCACAATGTATGGTAATGTGTCAGAAGTATATTTATACTATTATTTTTTATTTATATTCACCGTAAGATCTATATATTTACCGTTGACATATGTCAAAGTTCTTCAGGAAAAACAACAACAACAACAACAACAACAACAACAGCAGCAACAACAACAACAACAGCAACAGCAGTTAAAAGTAAAGTAGGACTAGAACAAAAATTCATCCAGTTATCATCAGTTATACAAATATCTACAAACTAGTCAAATCATTAGTTTAGACCAGTTAATTCCCTTTAAAAAATGTTTTTTCTTAAGACAATAATAATAATATTAATATTCAATACCGGGTTTACTCATAAACTAAACTGGATTAACATCATCAAGTTAGATATCATCATCATCATCTTCATCATCATCATCATCATCATCATCAATGAACTGGGTTAACTTCACTCCCTTTATGGGTTTTCAATACCTAGGTGAAGCCGATGAGCCATGGATCCATCAGTTGCTACTGGCAGTGGCCAAGCATACCGGCCTGGCGGCGCTGATCAACACCAGCGCCATGGCGCAGTTCCAGTTCTAAGTGGATTAGTTGTGGATTATTTCTGGATTATAAGTGGATTATTTGTGGATATATATATATTGATTGTAACCATGGTTATATCAGTTATATCAGGGTTGAACAATTCCCATGGTTATAGCCATGTTATAGCCATGTGTAACCTCAACTGCGCCTTGCGCAAAGCCATGGTTTCTGTGTTTAACATGGGGGGGATTCATGATTTAACGTGATCAAGAAACCATCCAAGATATGGGGGTTTCCTTAAGTCATGGGGGTACCCCCAGTCATCATCCATTTATAGATGGATTTTCCCTTGCAAACCATCCAGCTATTGGGTACCCCAAGAATGGAAACCCCCATATGGAATGATACAATTCACAACTCACCGATGGTCGTGTTCGAAAAGGTTTGCACTGAAGGGAATGATAAATCAGTGACAGAAATTAAGGATGTTCCACCAGAATTTATGGTCATATTTCAGATATTTGATCTTCCCAAAACTAAAAGTACAGTAAAATCTGGGACTTCACCAAGAAAAAATGGGGATGACACCCCCCAATTTTAGGGGAATCTAAGCAATCAAGAAAAATTGGGTGCCTCAAAAATGCATGAATTTTCCTGGCATTTACAGACCATCAACATGACAACGTGGAATGAGGGGTTTAACTAACAGAAAGCATGTAAAAATACATGCTCTTCCCATAGTCATGGGATTTTAAATAACATGGCATATTTTATAGTTATAGTATTAACTATTAAATTTGGGAAATTACATAATTTAACTATTATATAAAAAAAAAAAATAGGATTTTACATATAATTCTATGTAATAATCATAGTTATTTAAGCCACAAACATGTGAGTCAGACTAGACTCAGACTCAGTCACCAACCAATTATGGGAACAGATTGGCACTAAAATGTGAGATGTAGCTTAACCAACAATATGGATGCTTCATTTCTTGATTCTTTTAGCGAACCATGTCAAATTGCATTTACCGAATATTCGACAATATATATATATAATTACACACATATACATATGTATAATACTTGCAAAATCGGTTCCACAGCACTAGCCATGGCTATTCAGGCCTTGTGTTTGGGAGTCAGCTCCATCCCCTTGCGCTATGGGATGTTCATCAATGTTCTGCCATCTCTATTAGCGGTGTTCCATTTGAAACACGGGGACACTTTGCACCCAGGATGTGCTGCTTTGAGGCTATTTAAGGATGTGCTGCCATGACTATTCTTACTGGTGCATTTTACGTAGGGAATGGATGGGTTTCTGGGGGTTGCTGGGATTACTATGAATAGTTAGCCAGTGGATCATTCCCGAAAATTCCCTAGGTTTAGCACCAGCAAGTATTCCCCCCACAGTGGATCATGAATAGTATTCTTCTTGGACGATGCACCAGTACGGTGGGTTGGGGTCCCGGGGTCCTCACGGAGAGGCTTCAATGCGCGGGGGCAGCCCATAGCCAACAGCATCAAGGAGTGCTTGAAGATGTTGACCGAACTGCCTGACCTGGATTATGTTCCTCGGTCGTCACTGGGGAACCGATTTGGACACAGAAAAAAAGGATCAAAAGCCGCGCTGGTCATGTAGAAATCATGTAGAAATCATGTCGACATCATGCCTATGAGGGGTTGATACATGATTTTGACCACCCCTATTCTGTCCAATTGGGTTGGGACCCCAAAATGTCTTCGAGCGAAACTTGGTCGACTTTGGGGAGTGGGAAATTGATGGTATTTGATGGGTTTTCAGGCATAGGCCTTATTGTGAACGGTTGCTGTTGGTTCCCTCTGCCATGGTGAATGTTGACCAGCTACAACAAGCAAAGAAACCCCGGTGGTTACGGAACAGGCAATCAAAAGTATGGTGGCCCAGTCCAGGTTTTCTGTACTTTGCTGTCGCGCCCACTTGGATAATCATGATAATCATCCCAATTCATGAAATCCGCTTAGTGATGAGTAGCCCATGGTTAGGAAGTCCTTGAACTTGGCACTGTGAACCACCTTGAACTCGCCTCAGGTGCTGATCGAAGATTGGTTGTTTCAATCACCTGGTGATGGCGCCATGGCTGGCGCCTTGTGACAGTCTCTAGCATCAGAAATTGCCAGCTGTCTACCATAGCGTGCCCGGGGCAGGTACGGTATTGATATGATCACCTCAAAATGGGACTGGGCAATGTGATAGCTGGCTGGTTAAATGGGTATTTGGGTATGTGTCATGATTTAACCCGCAGACAAAATGGTCTGTCACTAGGATCGTATGCCACCCCCTTTGTCTTGACACATACTCATCTAATGTTAGGCGCCAGGGATTGGGAAAGACCCTTTGGACGGCCCCCTCGGCGTTTGGGCAACTTGACCTCCAAAGTGTTTCGGCGCTGGCAATGCCCAGCGAAAGTGAGCTCTCGGCGCTGAGGGAAACGTAACATGGATGCTCTCTCAGCAGGACCCCGAAGTTGGTAAATTGCTGGTCAATTTGTGCTGTGTCAAAGCAGCCTTTTGTTTACTGGGCATCCAACAGCCCGGCATCCAGCTCATCTTGGCTCCAGCATCGTCCCATGATGTGCCGTCAGCGACATGGCGATCCGGATTGTCCAACATGTCTGAAAACTCAGAGCGTTGGGAGAATTTTTGGAGATGTTCAAGCTTTGGGTCATGGAATAAGCATCAAACATGACATAAACATGGGGATTTAGTATGAAATTTAATCATCTAAACTGGGGACATCCCATATCTTCCCATGGGCAGCCAGAATGTTTTTTTTTTTTTTAATAGCTACATTTTTGTTAACCGTTTTGATGAGCAAGTTGGTGGATTGGAACTCATCGTATCCATCCTGGGATGATGATCCTCGAGATTTAAGTTCTTGCGGCTCCAGAAAAATCATAGATCCATAGCCGGTATAATTATGGATAATATTATGGAAATAACAGAGATTTTTATCCAATCATATCCATCAATGATCCCAATGGATAATATGAATGGAACATATTATGGATATCCATTCTGATCCAATAAAATCAGCGAAGCAGAAGAAATTATGGACATGACGCGGGCACCAAGGCGGCAGCGGCACGTGATTCCGTGGTATCAAGCTTCTTTAACTTTCTCCACTCTGGAAGGTGCAGAGTCTGACAGGGAAGAATCATACACGTCATACACACACAAAAGTAATTTATGTAGCTTAAGGATGATGAAAAGGCGTGTACAAATTACATGCTTAGGTGTTTTTTCATCTGCGCATCTTGAATTGATATGTTTGACTTGTCATCCCAAAAATCAAGAGCGTTTGTGCTGAAGGTCTGACCACCACTGTGACGGGTGCATTTTCAGCGTCGGATGTTCCAGTGGTGTTGCTTCTGGACCACTCGTTTGTCCCATTGGATTCATTAGATGTGAACAACTTCAGAGGATGTGTTTCCCAGCTTTGGTATTTATGTATATGCTGTAACCTGTTTCGTGGGTGATAGGCAGTGGAATCTGGGGTTAGGAGCAACCCTGTGAGCCAGTCGAATCAAATTTCCAGCTGGGCAGGGGCTATGGAAAATGGCCTGGCCCATTTATAGTTGATTTATGATTTACCGAAGAATGGTGATTTTTCATAGCTATGTTAGTTTACTCACGGGTGTGGCAGTTGCGGATTGGATTGACTCGAGTGTTTAGTTTGAGCTTCTCCAATTCTGTGTTTGTGGTTTTTAACATGAACTGGGTTGATTCAAAGAAAGATTGCAGGAAACCATGCCCTTGATTTAAGACAAGGGCGGTGCCATTCAGTTCGTGGAATTATACCATGGTTCCCTCAAAGCATATTTGGCTGGGTCCAAGACAGTAAAATCTGAGTGATTTCTCATTGGTTTCCCCAGTTCCCCCATGAAAGAATAAACATTGCGGGTATATCATCACTGTATCCCGGTATTTCCCATTCTTGAACGACACCCGTGTACTCCAAGCTCTTCCCGCCAGATCGGGATATGTCTTATTGTGCAACTTGGCGCAGCAGGTCGCAGTGAGAACATTGCTGGGATAGTCCTGAAACAGGCTGACTATGGTGACTCAAATATCTCATGGCTTATCAATGTGAATCACCTCCGCAACATCCAGGGAGTTCTTCCAATGGCTCTACTAAGCCCAGATTCAGAACAGCTTCAATTTACATCAATGCACATCATGTTTCCACTATTTTCAAAGGTTTTGGAGTTTGCCAACTTCTAACCTTAGCGGTGTTGATGCGTTATTCAAGTATTCTCTTGTGATTTAACAGAAGCTATGAACAATCACCATGTTGGATAGGTACAGGTACATCATCGAACTAAACTGTACATGTTCAATGGCTATATAAAACTACCGGATGGTATATCATAATTATCTCACAGTACATCATGTCATACTATTTGAATCTATTTAATAGTATCAATGTATCACGATTACCGATTGTTTTCTTTTAAAGCTTAGAAACTCCCCGAAAAGATGTCCAAAGATGGTATAGTTCCAGCTGTCCAAGGTATTATCGGCATCTTTTTCTTGTTGTTTGCTATATGAGTGACATAATATAACAACAATGTCATAGTAACTAGTAATTCCAACCGTTTTAATATGATCATTGTCATTATATGTTATTATAAATGTAATTATAATACAATGTATATATATATATATATCCATATGTGCATAACCTGTATAATATATACATACAGGTTTTGATAAGGTGTAATAATAAAGTCTTATATAAGAGATTGATATCATATCCCCATCTTCATCTTGCACATGTTTCTTACGCCTTGTTTTTTGCCTTCAGGTGGCTTCGCCCTGCTGGTGCTGGCGGGGGTTGGGGCCCTGCCCTGCCTGCCCTGCCTAAACATGGATGATTTGGGATGGTAAGAACATATGAAAATTCTGAATCATGGGATATTATGAACATAAACATGTAAGACATATGGGTATGTCTGAAAATGTTGGGTTAATCTTCCCAATGAAATAGCCATTTAAAAACGGGATAATGATCAGCAAAACCACTGGGTTTAGGGGTACACTATTTTCAGACAAACCCATATCAATATCAAGAATACATTCCCTAGTCATGGCGGTACCTCAATAGCTGGATGGTTTAGAATGGAGAATCAGACAATAACATGGATGATTTGGGGGCAGCCCCATTTTAGGAGTATCAAGATATATATATATGTATTATCAATATGAATGTGTTATTCACGATGGGATATGATTGGATACAGATGATATTGTTTTTAAACCAGATTTACGAACTATATGGGTCGCGTGTCAATATGGGATATATATATACACACATATGTATATATATAATAATGATAATAATAATATTTTTAGTAATAATAATAAGAATAATAATAACAATACTAATAATAATAATAACAATATATATATATTAGATTGTGAATGGGGAAGTTCTACCGGAAATTGTGAATATGGGAATATGAATGAATCATGAATATGATCGAAGGAAGTTTAGAAGTCAAACTTCCGACAATATGGACAGATGAAAAGCAGAGATGGAAAGGGTCAGAGAGAAGAGAAAGATTAGAAGAGAGAAGCGTAGAAGAGAAAGAGTCAGAAGAAAGAAGATGCAGATGCGCGAAAAAGGTAGGAAAGTCGCGAAACACTGTGTCTTTCCAATGTTTTGTGGCTCCGGAGGGTCGAAAAGTAGGCTCGCTAAAGCGGCGGGTGCGGAGCCAGCTGGCCAGATGAGAGATGAAAAATTGCACGCCGTTGTGGCGCGAAGCGCATTTCCAAGTCAAAAGGCACAAAACAAACCAGGTGCGGACCACTTTTGGCAGTTGAGATGTCGAAAAAGTGCACGCCGTTGTGGCGCGAAGCACATTTCCAAGTCAAAATGCACAAAGCACACCATTGTCGGACCACTTTTGGAAGTTGCAATGTCGTAAAAGTGCACGCCGTTGTGGCGCGAAGCAGATTTCGAAGTCAAAATGTACAAAACACACCAGCTTCGGACCATTTTTACTAGTTGAGATGTCGAAAAAGTGCATGCCGCTGTGGCGCGAAGCACATTTCGAAGTCAAAATGTTAAAAACACCAGGGGTTCGGACCACTTTTAGAGTTTCAGATGTCGAAAAAGTGCACGCCGTTGTGGCGCGAAGCACATTTCGAAGTCAAAATGTTAAA
Source organism: Cladocopium goreaui (assembly GCA_947184155.2). Lineage (NCBI taxonomy): Eukaryota > Dinophyceae > Suessiales > Symbiodiniaceae > Cladocopium > Cladocopium goreaui. The sequence continues at coordinate 1,023,338 of CAMXCT020003112.1, read as the reverse complement.
AACACCAGGGGTTCGGACCACTTTTGGAGGTTCGGATGTTGAAAAAGTGCATGCCGTTGTGGCGCGAAGCACATTTTGAAGTCAAAATGTTAAAAACACTAGGGGTTCAGACCACTTTTGGAGGTTCTACACTACACTACACTAGATTACACTACACTCCACTACACTATATTACACTACACTACACTCCAGTACACTCCACTACACTAAATTACACTACACCACACTACATTACACCACACTACATTACACTGAATGACACTGCACCACAGATAGACAGGTAGACAGATAGATAGATAGACAGACAGACAGGTAGACAGCTAGACAGATAGACAGATGAAAGGGAGAGACAGATAGATAGGTAGGTAGATAGATAGATAGATAGATAGGTAATTAGATGAAAGAGAGAGAGAGAGAGGCCAGCTGGGTAGATGAGATAGATAGATAGATAGATAGATAGATAGGTAGATAGATAGATAGATAGATGTTGATAGATAGATAGATGTTGATAGATAGATAGATGTTGATAGATAGATCGATGTTGATAGATAGATAGATGTTGTTAGATAGATAGATGTTGATAGATAGATAGATAGATTGATTGATTGATTGATTGATAGATTGATTGTTTGATAGATTGATAGATAGATGTATGTTGATAGATGTTGATAGATAGGGAGATAGATAGACAAATGGCTAGAAAACTAGACAGCTAGATAGATAGATAGATAGACAGATAGGGAGATAGACAGACAGACAGATAGACAGATAGATAGGTAGACAGATAGATCAGTAGGTAGGTCGGTAGATACTCAGAGAAAGATAGAGAAACAAAGAGAAAAAGAGAGAAAGAGAGAGAAAGAGAGGAGACCTCAAGCACCTTTCAGTCCATCAGTGGCTTCGCTCTGCCATCCGTGATTCACAACAACCAAACTCTCTTCCAATTTTTGAAACTTCCGCCACCGCCTTGTGCGGTACTACTGGTATCATTAACCAACCATCTGGGGTGTTTGGGTGTGTCTGAAAATTGGCGATACCGGATACCGCCCCCCCCAAAAATTACAACTTCTACTTCTACCCGTTTCTATAAATGGACAATTATGAAAAAAGCAATTGGATGTGCGGGTGACCCGCAATTTTTAAGGACCATCCCAAACACGATTATTGTTGGATATTGTTGGCGACGGCCCCAATGGACAGCTATGGGTTCTGAAGCTGATGTTTGTTGATTGCCCTCTGGTGATCTAGCTTGGTACTATGGAACATGACCTGTTTGTATTTTAATGTACCAAAAAGGAAAACTATGATGGTTGTCGCAAACTATTAGAATACCAGATGGTATCTTAAACACATGGCAAGTTCTCAATATTTATCATTTCTCAAACGAATTCCAAGCCGGGTGTCTCGTGGAACTTCGCCCATGGAGATCAACATCGGTAACCGGATTGGTTCATGTTGAGGTAAAGCCATAGGTCCAACGGAGTTACCCCCTGGTTATTTAACATAGCCATGGTATAGATGGCCCATTTATACAGTAGATGAATTTCCCAGCTAGAAACCTCCATTTATGGTTGGGATTTTCCATGGCTATGTTAAATAATCAGTTGGTATTCTTCGGGAACTACTAAAATCTTCACAGATTTGGCAGCTTCCATTGAGGTCTCAACAAGTTCCCTCCAAACCCCGTCTTCGCCCGCAGTCAAACAACACATCCAAACAATATGATATACTTATAACCAGAGGATGAATGAAAACACTGGCTATACGCAGTGATTCTGACTTTAAGTTTTCAGGATTTAGGGTTTTGATTTAGGGTTTAGGGTTTTAGGTTTTAGGGTTTTGGTGTTTTTAGGGTTTTAGGCTTTTAGGATTTGTTGTTTTGAAAAGAAAATACTTAAACCCTACGCAGGGATTTGAGCATGTCAAAGGATATGCCGGATTCGCTGCGGGCAAGCCTAGGTTTGCAGCGAACAAGTTCGGGTTTTCAAGCTAGAGAAGAACTACACTGCCAAGACTTTAAAGTGGATTGCCACTGGATTGTAAGTTGTAATTGTCCAATTGGAAATTGCAATCTTGGGGTTGAGAGTTAGATTTATTTCAAGGGTAGCAAAACAAACCTGTTTGGCACACTGTTTGGTTCTACAATTCTGGATTGTGACCTACTTGTACACTCAGAAGTCGACTATCTTCGTCACTCAACATTCCTCAGTCAGGTCTTGGTGCTGCAACTGCAAATCTATGAGACAGATAACAGACTACAACTAGCAAAAACACAACTTGCAGACGATAGTATTGATGAGCGGCAGAACTTCTGTTTACTGTATACAAACCAGTATACAACGCCCCTAGATGTTCTTCAAGGGCTTGCTTCGCTGGTGTTTGGACATTGTGCGATTCGTGGTTGTGCATGTTGTAAAGGGTGATTGTTATTGTTCGCCTTAAGGATATCACAACGACACCGTTGGTCAGCAGGGGAAATCCTTTCAACCATTGGTTCTTTCCATGCTCAGATATATCCCTGGATGGTGAGAGTTCACAGACAGACAAGAGTTCGAGCCGCGCGCCCCTGACTCATGCTGTATTATTTACAACAGAAATTTACTGGAGCCAAATGTCGCACACTGCTGTCACAACCTGTGAGAACGTGCCACATGACCAGTGGGACTGCTGTAGCATCGCCTCGCGCCCTGCGGCGTGGAGCTGCCTTGCAGCTGAGCTGAGGTCATGATGGTTGCGACTTTCGACAGCAGAGAAGCTCGTGCAGCGCCACCTGGCTGGGCCAGTGGCCCAGGGGCAGTGGTTCGTTTCTTTCGGAAAGCTTCCGGCCGAAAGCGCAAACCACGATACCACAGCTGTGCTACTTGTAATTACCAGCTTTTCGCATTGGCAATCACGTGTTGAAAGCTGAACCTGTCAAGCAGCTGCGCCTTTACTTCTGGGGCGCAAATTCCACTTCCAGGAACGCTTTGTAGCGGCCACGAGTTCAAACCAGCCCTGGGCTCAGTGAAGATTGGCAAGTTCGCCCCCATGCCAGCGGCCATCCCTGCCATCATTTCGTCTTTGGTGATGCTAGGATTCGTCACTTGCACTTGGCACACATTGAGGTGGGTGTCCTGCGCCTTCCTCCTGTCTGCAGCTTCCATTGTCCTCAGCAGCAATCCTCAGAGATGTGACGGGAATATCTTATGCCAAATGCCATTGATGCGACGACTGTTGCAATCCTTTTGGAGGGAAATCCAAAACCAGGATCAAAAGCAGTGTGCTTTCACATGTTCAGGAGTGCAGATGTCCAGGTTGCCCTGAAACGGCTTTATGTTTTCTTGGAACTGGTATTCTGCCAATACTGGGCAACATGAAACACTTAATTTTGAACAAACCTGCCCAACATCCCATTCCAAGTTTCTATTTGTTTAATTGAATTTCAACAGATAATTCCAATGAATATAATTGCTAAATCATCTTCCATGGTCCCTGAGTGACATTTTAATGTTTTTTTCTTACGAAATATTGCAACAATACGGTATTGAAACATCCGCATCACCAGCCATGGTTCAAACATGGGATACTAATCAACCCATGCAAATTGCGAGTGTTTGAATTAAAACATCCAATTTGGGAGTCAATAAATTTTGCGCCATACCCGTTAGGCGTCAACTACTTGCCACGATTAGAAGGTGAAGGCTGAACCCCAGGTGCGGTTGGCCGGAGGACCAGTAAGTGGCTAAGAACATGTAACAACCTAAGTTCATAACTGGGGTAATTATACGGTATACCCCACAACTGAGCACATCCAAATGGAAATTGTCAAAATTTCGGTAGAATGCTGGATTGTTAACAATGCCAGTTGGTGTATCCTGGAGATCACAAAATGTACGCCAAGACATTGATTGTTTCCAAAATGACCATTTCTTTCGTGGGTTGGTTCCAAATGCCTAAAATTACCACGCGAAAAATCCTTGTACAACTTAGGTTCACCAGGGGCTATACTACTTGATCTTATGAGGATTATTTTTACAGGGACGACAGGATGACAGAGTTATAATGGGGGTCTAACACTGCTCACTTGTTGACTCGGTTTTCCAAACAGGCAAATCCACGTGGCCGCTGGTTTCATGGATTCAAAACACGGAAACATAACATGGGTGGCATCCGCATATCATGTTATCAATCCATATCAATCCATTATCTCCCCTGTCAGGAGTTTGGCCGTTTTGTACGACATTGGCCGAGTTTCTCTTTTAAATCCAACACGACCCGACGGTTCATAAATGACTTGAGGTTCCCACTTTCGATCCGATAACCGGATCTTCAGGGCAAAGGTGCTCCCAAAATCTCCAATCCATGGCATGTTTCAAAAATGTTTGTGTCTGCCAGCCTGGCTTAAGTTGGTATAAGATGATGAAGTGTGAGTATTGTACAGTTTTTTTGTGGCCATTACCCAGGCAACAAGTGAAGGGGAAAAAAATGTGGTAAGAGGTTTCACTAGTCAACGCTTGGAACCGCAAGCAACCAGGAGAGATGGTTGTTTCATTAAATGTGGTCGTGAACCGTCCCCATTTCTCACAATCGTTGTTGGGATAGATCACCATTTATTGTAGATCAATTTAGTTTTTGCTGTTTAGGGTTCCCGGTAATGTTTATTTGGTATGGTAATGTGTGGGTGTGTTTAACAGTGGAGATACCCTCTGGTAAACTAAGATAGCGAACTGGAAAATCACCATGTTTATCTGTTTAGCGGGTAAATCAACTATCTCTATTTCCATTTTCCATAGCTATGTTAGTCATTACCAGAGGGTACCCCAAAGGCCAGCAGTTCAGTAGGGAAAATGATGATGAGCGGATGGACTGGGGTCCCCCATTTTTCCGACATCCGACAAAGGCCACTGGTTGATTGTCGTGGTGGGCAATGAACCAAAGGCGTGCCCCCAACAATACATAACCATTGTCATCCTGGTTGTTGGTGGTTAATAAGCCCTTGGTAATTTTTTGGAGTTAACTTTGTTGGATTTAGCCCATAAACCCTTAGTAATCGCAATTTGGTTGGGGGTTATTTGGGGAGGTTGGGTGAATGGTCCTGACCAGATCTGTTTCGCATGGAAGGCTTTTAGTCACTGAGCCGAATGTGCCGCTTCAGCGCCCCAGACCCAAAGGTGGAGTTTGTCCAAGTAGCGAGCAGGTAGAAATTCGGACACAAAAGGGTGTTTTCAGCATTGACATCATTTGAAATCGACCATGTTGATTCATTCATGTTGGATATTTTTTTGCGGATTTATAGAAAACAATTCGATGGGTACGGGGGGTCTCAATGTTTTGGAAATGCTCATGCAACAGTTTTATGTATTAGAAATCGCTGAGTGCGAATCAGCATGCAGCTGGTGACAGGACAGCAATATCGTCCTGCTGACTGTGAAGAAAAGACAAAAGTAGCTCAGTCAGTATACCCTCTACAGAACCAGTAGTTGGCAAATGATGGTTCTTTTTGAAACTTGCCATTCATGGTTTGCTGCAAGTAAACATCCATTTGATCCACTACTGGGCCAATGGCCATGGCGCGGACGGCAGTGATCCCCATGGATTTGCGGCGCTTTGCCAACATTTGTCTCAGTACTTTCATGTTGGGTCACAGTTTTTCTGCTTAACGACCATGACCATGACCGACTTATAGTCTGTTGACCCAAAGAATTCTGGGACTTACTATCCGAGAATTGGTTGAAGGACTTTTTTTGCAGTGAAATCTGTATTTGATGATGGTTTCTCGTCGAATTTGCACCAAGCCATTGATATCCATTGAATCCTATTGATACTCTCCAGGTGTATCAGCCAGTGTCAGCCCTGGGCGAGATCCAGAGTGCTCCAAAGGTGTCGCTCGCCCCGTGGCGCGTGGCGGTGCGTTTTTTTGGGCGGTCCGTTGAGTCAAAGGATGTCAAAGCTACAGCCCGACCGCTGCGATGTTTCACCCAGCAAAAGGTGCGATTTCCCGAAGTCGTGGGAACCATCCCATGTTGCTCATCAAAGCTCAAAGTCAAACCATCCCATGTTGCTTTCTTGCAATGAAGGGATAGTCTGATCAGGCATCAGACAGAGCAAGCTTCCAAATCAGCAAGGTGTTTGGTTCAAATTGATTCTGCACATCTCTGCACGTGTATTATGTCATTATGTATACCAATTGCGGGGAAAAACAGAAACCATTCGAGTTTTTTTGCATTGTGGGATCTTTTTTTGCTTCATATCCCACAAGTATTGAAACAATGAAGCTTACACAAGAGGACGTCGGTGTGGCTGTGATTTGGAAAATGATTGGTCAGCGGAAGAATGTGATATCCCACAAGTAGTTGAGCTTGGCATAGCTTGGCTATGTAGAGGGTTTCAACATGTTTCAACTTTCACGCGGAGTTTAAACAATGAAGCTGCTGAGACTTTCCATCGCAGCACTTTTGAGAAGCCCAAAGTGGGTCCAGACGCTCCAGGCATTGACCCCACAACTGGTTGGTGGTTTGGAACATTTTTTATTTTCCCATATATTGGGAATAATATTCCCAACTGACAAACTCATATTTTTCAGAGGGGTAGGTCAACCACCAACCAGCACAATCATTGAAGGATTTTCTTGGCATATCGACCTCTGGGCGATGTGGAAGATGTCCCACGATTCCCATGTCACCATGAAGCCCAATCCCAACGTGTCGTTGACTCCAGGTCAGAAGGGAAAACACTGCTGGGCACCTCTTTTCCGGAGTACCGTATCACAAAAAAAGGTGCAAAAAATGTGTAATGAAGTTTGGAAAACCAGTGTCATCCCAAAAGAAGTTAATTACAGTAAGTACATTTAAGTTGGGTTTTCGCACTGTCATCCTCTACCAACCAACCATTTTCTTGACAGCAAAAATCGATCCGTTCCATTTCGCACCCATGAACCCTGACCCGTGATGCGATGCAGACTGCTGAGAAGGCCCATGGATGCCCATGATGAGGATTTTACCAGCAAAAATAGGAGATGTTGCGAACCAACAAAAATGGATTAAGCCAAGAAAATTGAGGACACTTGTTATTTTAACGACGCAAAAATTTATAGCTTTTTCATGAAGATTGTGGTGGATTTGATCATGAAACTTAAGGGATGTTTGTATTCAACCAATTAAACATCATCGATACTAACCCACCACTTGATGGAGATTGGGAAATTGGGAAATTGGGATAGAATGGGTATACCTTAAATTGTGGCTTCCCCAGCCGCGGCTTCCCATGGATATCCCACTTTCCCGGCAGGATGGAATCGGATGGACACAATAAAGTACCAACTGACCAAGTGCTTTTGTTGGCGACAAAAGGCCTTGAACCTAACCAGCTTATTGATGTTGTTTGATGTTTTTTGAATGATATCTGAGATTGCCATGTAAACAATTATGTCAAAGATTTTTTGTGTGAATAGAACGATTCTGAATGATGTGACGGCAGAATTAACTGGGATAAAACAACTCAGTTTGCGTCTCGAAATTGGACACCCAAAGATTGCCATCAGATGGCGCCGAAAACGTTGATTTTTCGATGGGCGAAATCCGAGCTAATTTTTTTCGTCACCTTTTCTGGAATGAAGTGTGTTTCTGTACAGGGAACTGCTAAAGTCGTCTCTTTTTGTATTGTTTTAAAGAAATCAGGTGCGGAACAGTGTCTTGCCTTTTTGGCTTCCCGCTAGCTGAATGCAGGATTTGTGATGATGTTTTGTTTTGACCCATTATTTTGCGAATGTTGCGTTTAGGTTGGTGTTTGCATGAAAACACTCAGGGGTCTTGTTGCTTAAATGTGCTCCTATGAAAGGAGGCCCACCAACACTTAATGGAATTGGATGAAGGGGACATTCACAGAACACATCAGAAAACCTTTGTATTTTCTGGTAAGAATACTGATTTTCAGCGGATGTTTCCCTACACCACGCCATTCTGAAGCGCTGTTTTTCAGGTGGGAGAAGCCCCATTCCGGGTCAGGGCGCCAAGACTGAAGATCTAACGGGTTGATGGCTGCTTGGAACCTATCTGGGTGAATAGTAAAAAGAGGAAGCGATCATTTTTTCACCCAGTTAATCCCAGGATAATCCCAGGTATGAAATTCATGTGCTTAATGATTTTAGTGGTAAGTGATTGGAAAAATAAGGTATTTAGAATAGGTTTCACCATATATTCCTTTTTGGTGAAGAGTAAAAAAAAGTATATAAAACCATGTAAAATCGTTCTGGGTGGCAAGACATCGTTTTTGGACACAGCAAGTTGAGGAGTCGATGACTCACCCAAGTTGACCACTGTGTAAAAGGTGCCTCACCTTTCTCAGCAGGCAACCCCACAAAAGATTAGGCCACTGGGTCAACCCAACCTTTTGAATCCTTTCGATACATTTGAATAGTTTTGATGGCATATAAAGCCATGTAAAGCCATGTAAAGCCACATAAAACTTAAAACTATGAACACCCAATATGAAACTCGTTCAGAGGCTGGGCCCCGCACCACTCTCTGCGCTCGCGTGGGGGGTGGCTACATCTACCGACCGATGACGTCGGCTGCACGGGTGCTCAGATGCCGCCAGTGGTATATTCATGTATGTTCATGGGATACAATGAATGTAAATAGGTATACCACTATTAAGCATTATTAACCATTATTAAGCATTATTAACCATTATTAACCATTATTAACCATTATTAACCATTATTAACCATTATTAACCCCACTATTAATGATTAATGGGATGTATATATTATGTATACTGTATACGGGTATATCAATGTGTTAGTGAATCCCAGGCCCCTATAGGATGCGTTTTATTCTCGAAATCGGCCCCCCAAGTCATGAATAGATCCACGGCCCCCCCAGGGTTTCGTTCAGCGGCATGTAATATGAACAGGGATGAACGGGGCCAGGGATGAGTAGTCATTTTTCCACATGCTTTCCACCAACCATCACCAACCAAATGCAGATGCCCAGTTTTTGAGATGCGCTGAATCAAATTTGACAATGAAAAAAAAAGAGCTTTGAATCAAATTTGACTATGAAATAAAAAGACCCAGAGAGTTGAATCAAATTTGACTATGAAATAAAAAGACCCAGAGCTTCGAATCAAATTTGACTATGAAATAAAAAAACGGAGCTTTGAATCAAATTTGACTATGAAATAAAAAGACCCAGAGAGTTGAATCAAATTTGACTATGAAATAAAAAGACCCAGAGAGTTGAATCAAATTTGACTATGAAATAAAAAGACCCAGAGCTTTGAATCAAATTTGACTATGAAATAACAAACCCAGAGCTTTGAATCAAATTTGACTATGAAATTAAAAAACCAGAGCTTTGAATCAAATTTAACTGAAATACAAAACCCAGAGCTTTGAATCAAATTTGACTATGAAATAAAAAGAGAGCTTTGAATCAAATTTGACTATGAAATAAAAAGACCCAGAGAGTTGCATCAAATTTGACTATGAAATAAAAAGACCCAGAGCTTTGAATCAAATTTGACTATGAAATAAAAAGACCCAGAGACTTGAATCAAATTTGACTATGAAATAAAAAGACCCAGAGAGTTGAATCAAATTTGACTATGAAATAAAAAAACAGAGCTTTGAATCAAATTTGACTATGAAATAAAAAAACAGAGCTTTGAATCAAATTTGACTATGAAATAAAAAGACCCAGAGAGTTGAATCAAATTTGACTATGAAATAAAAAGACTCAGAGAGTTGAATCAAATTTGACTATGAAATAAAAAAACGGAGCTTTGAATCAAATTTGACTATGAAATAAAAAGACCCAGAGAGTTGAATCAAATTTGACTATGAAATAAAAAGACCCAGAGAGTTGAATCAAATTTGACTATGAAATAAAAAGACCCAGAGCTTTGAATCAAATTTGACTATGAAATAACAAACCCAGAGCTTTGAATCAAATTTGACTGAAATTAAATTAAAGGACCGGATAACCCCACAAGACAACTTCTTTGAATAAAAAGCACCAAATGTTGTAGCGGAGACGGGGAAGGAAGGAAAGACAAAGGAGGTGGTGGAGGACCGAGAAGTAAAACAAAGTTGTGTGTGACAAAGTTGTATGTGAAAGCTGGTGTGTGACTAAGAAAGATAGTGTGTGTGACAAAGTGGTGTGTGCAAGATGGTGTGTGCGAAAGTTGTGTGTGAAAGAGGGCGTGTGACAAAGTTGTGGGAAAGATGGTGTGTGACAAATTGGTGTGTGAAAGATGGTTTGGCGAAAGATGGTGGGTGACAAAGTTGTGTTAAAGATGGTGTGGTGAAAGATGGTGTGCGACAAAGTTGTGTGTGAAAGATGGTGTGGTGAAAGATGGTGTGTGACAAAGTGGTGTGTGAAAGATGGTGTGGTGAAAGATGGTGCGAGACAAAGTGTTGTGTGAAAGATGGTGTGTGAAAGATGGTGTGAAAAGATGGTCTGTGACGGTGTGTGAAAGATGGCGTGTGACAAAGTGGTGTGTGGAAGATGGTGTGTGAAAGATGGTGTGTGACAAAGTGGTGTGTGACAAAGCGGTGTGTCAAAGATGGTATGTGACAAAGTGGTGTGTGAAAGATGGTGTGTGACAATGTGATGTGTGAAAGATGGTGTGTGACAATGTGATGTGTGACAAAGTGGTGTGTGACAAAGCGGTGTGTCAAAGATGGTATGTGACAAAGTGGTGTGTGAAAGAGGGTTTGTGAAAGATGGTGTGTGACAATGTGATGTGTGAAAGATGGTGTATGAAAGGTGGGGTGTGACAAAGAGGTGTGTGATAGATGGTGTGTGACAAAGTTGATGTGTGAAAGATGGCGTGTGACAAAGTTGGTGTGTGACAAAGTTGTGTGTGAAAGATGGCGTGTGACAAAGTTGTGTGTGAAAGATGGCGTGTGACAAAGTCGGTGTGTGAAAGATGGTGTGTGAAAGATGGTCTGTGACGGTGTGTGAGAGATGATCTGTCCCACGCCTGCCACGCAAAACGACAGTAGATGTGAGTTTGTGCTACGCCTGCCACGTGAAACGAAGGTGGATGTCAGGTTGTGCCACGCCTGCCACGCAAAGTGCCGCGGCGTCACAGGCGCCCAAGCCGGCCCAAGCGCGCCACCCAGTGCCATCTGTCCCCCGCCTGCCACGCAAAACGACGGTGGATGTGAGTTTGTGCCACGCCTGCCACGTGAAACGAAGGTGGATGTCAGGTTGTGCCACGCCTGCCACGCAAAGTGCCGCGGCGTCACAGGCGCCAAATCCCGGCCCAAGGGCGCCACCCAGTACTAAGTGCCATGCCTGCCACGCAAAACGACGGTGGATGTGAGTTTGTGCCACGCCTGCCACGTGAAACGAAGGTGGATGTCAGGTTGTGCCACGCCTGCCACGCAAAGTGCCGCGGCGTCACAGGCGCCAAATCCCGGCCCAAGCGCGCCACCCAGTACCATAAGTGCCATGCCTGCCACGCAAAAACGACGGTAGATGTGACTTTGTGCCACGCCTGCCACGTGAAACGAAGGTGGATGTCAGGTTGTGCCACGCCTGCCACGCAAAGTGGCGCGGCGCCCCGGCGACAAATCCCGGCCCAAGGGCGCCACCCAGTACCATAAGTGCCACGCCTGCCACGCAAAACGACGGTAGATGTGAGTTTGTGCCACGCCTGCCATGTGAAACGAAGGTAGATGTCACCAAGTGCCACGCCTGCCACGCAAAGTGCCGCGGCGTCACATGTCGCCAAATCCCGGCCCACGCGCCACCCAGTACCATAAGTTGTCCATGCCTGCCACGCAAAAACGACGGTATGATGTGGACTTTGTGCACGCCTTGCCCCACGTGAAACGAAGGGATGTCAGGTTGTTCCACGCCTGGCCACGCAAAGGTGCCGCGGCGTCACAGGCGACAAATCCCGGCCCAAGGGCGCCACCCAGTCCCATGAGTGCCACGCCTGCGACGCAAAACGACGGTAGATGTGAGTTTGTGCCACGCTAGCCACGTGATATCAAGGTGGATGTCACCAAGTACAACGCCTGCCACGCAAAGTGGCGCGGCGCCCGGGGCGTCACAGGCGACAAATCCCGGCCCAAGGGCGCCACCCAGTACCATAAGTGCCACGCCTGCCACGCAAAACGACGGTAGATGTGAGTTTGTGCCACGCCTGCCACGTGAAACGAAGGTGGATGTCAGGTTGTGCCACGCCTGCCACGCAAAGTGCCGCGGCGTCACAGGCGCCAAATCCCGGCCCAAGCGCGCCACGTAGTACCATAAGTGCCACGCCTGCCACGCCAAACGACGGTGGATGTGAGTTTGTGCCACGCCTGCCACGTGAAACGAAGGTGGATGTCAGGTTGTGCCACGCCTGCCACGCAAAGTGCCGCGGCGTCACAGGCGCCAAATCCCGGCCCAAGGGCGCCACCCAGTACCATCTGTCCCACACCTGCCACGCAAAACGACGGCAGATGTCAGTTTGTGCCACGCCTGCCATGTGAAATGAAGGTGGATGGGAGGTTGTGCCACGCCTGCCACGCAAAGTGCCGCGGCGTCACAGGCGCCAAATCCCGGCCCAAGCGCGCCACCCAGTACCATAAGTGCCACGCCTGCCACGCAAAACGACGGTAGATGTGAGTTTGTGCCACGTCTGCCACGCAAAGTGGCGCAACGTGTGTGGTGACAAAGTGTGTGGTGACAAAGTGTGTGTTGACAAAGTGTGTGTGGACAAAGTGTGTGTGGACAAAGTGTGTGGTGACAAAGTGTGTGTGGACAAAGTGTGTGGTGACAAAGTGTGTGTGGACAAAGTGTGCGTGGACAAAGTGTTTGGTGACAAAGTGTGTGTTGACAAAGTGTGTGTTGATAAAGTGTGTTCATAAAGTGTGTGGTGACAAAGTGTGTGTGGACAAAGTGTGTGTGGACAAAGTGTTTGGTGACAAAGTGTGTGTGGACAAAGTTTTTTTTCCTCCGGTTTGGCCGATTCGCACTAGGCACGGTCCTTACAATTGAGTAAGCGGTGAAAAGCATTCAGAAAAAGGACACGTGTGGTCCCTAAAACGCAGGCAAATCATCACATCAACACAAACCAAAAACAAAAAACGCAACCAAAAACGACCCGCAAATCCCCCAGCCAGATTTGCGTTTCGCCAAAAGGCAAAACAGCGAAGCAACAAAGAACGGGGCCGGGCCCAAACAAACAACCAAACCAAACATTCAGTGATTTGCCAAGGATACAGTGACAGAAGTCACTGCATCGTCATCAAAAACATGCAAACTAATTAGGTACTGCAGAACGAAAAATATCGTGCACGATCACCCAGAATCTCATCGCCTGTAATCCGTGGCTGTTGCTCCAGCTCTCTGATAAGTAGGCAAATCAGGAATCGTTAATAGTACAATTCGTACCAGTTGCCAGTCTCATTATCACAGTTAATCATATGAAGAGAAGTGAAGTCGGAGTCCAGTCTCTGTAGTGAGATGCTGCCGCAGTGGTGATGTGACTTAATACCCCCCTCGCGGGGGGTAGGGATTGACAGCCTGTAGGTCATGCAGGACAAAATGTGTAATGCACCACAGATGCTGTCAAATCGTAGGAAGCCAAGAGGACCTGAAAAGGTGCCAATGGCAAGCTGTAGCCGCAAAAGAAATGAATGATCCTCTCCGTATCGTCTTTGCAGATGAATAAAATGCACTCATGCAGAGGGTAGGCTTAAGCAAGAAAGATTGCGACAGCGAACTGTACTCAATTGTGCCGCTCTCGCATGTCAATCGTGCTCACGCCACAAACTTGAAAAGGTGACTAGGTGCGCTGTACCAGCACCAGATTGACAAGCAGAATTTACAAGGTGTCATCGTCCCTGCGAAAGAAAACTGCTGCAAATCAGCTGTTCCAGAGGTTCGCAGTGCATCTCGCATAAGGCGACTCTCCCCTAGAGTAAGCCAGTAGCAGAATCACAACGTCCCATCAGCGCACCGATCCATGTGGGCAGGCTTTGCTGCACGAGGGCGCTCCAGACTGAACAGCAGGAAGCACCACTGGACAGCGCCAGTAGAGCTCACTGCAGTGCAGCCTGGTCCATGGCTCTACCGGGGATCTACCGCCCCTCCCTGAGAATACGCAGAAACAAAACAGAAAGAGAAGGGCCCTCCCCAGACAGCCAACGAAAAAGCCACAAGAATCAAACAGCCTAAAGCAAACAACAAGAACCAAAAAGAGGTAAAACGGAGAGGGGGGGACGGTGACAAAAGTCTGCCCCACCGCAAACGAATTCCTAGGAGCTAAAGCTAAGACCAATATAGTAGGGTGAAATGACAGAGCACTGATGTAGGGCGGTAACCTCAGTATCCAGGCAGCAGGTTAACCAGAAGGCACCAATTTAAACATGTCAATCAAAAAAACGCCAAAGAGAACCCTGCCATCATGGGGGGAAGCAAACCACACAAGGGGGAGAGGCCAAGACAAAGCACACACAACGACACCGGCCACACAGAAGGAACGAGGAGAGGAGCCAGGAGGCAGCAGAGGACAGAGGGAGAGGGACACACCCGCACCAGAAGGGGTACAATTGTGCCTTAGCGGAGTTCAAAGAAGGGGCCACGGATCATACAATGATGAATACCTCAGTGAGGGTGCACACAGCACTCCAACAACACGGGAAACATGGTGTAGAGGGAAAGATCCCCACACAGGGCCAAAGGCCTTTAATGCCATGAGACACAATGAAGAGGAGAAATCAATGCACAGCAATCACTCCAAGCACGGAGGCAAAGCAACAAGGCCGTCGCCGGGAGCAACGATACCCCGAGGGAGGGACCAGTAAAACCTGGACCGAGGCGCCAAGTAGGAACATCCGAGGGGGAGTGAGGGTCACGTCCGGCAGGGAACAGTAACCTAAACTAAAAACAGACAGAAAGAGGCACCAACACCTAGTTTAGCTCTGCATATGGTAAAATCTATAGATGAGTTAGTGAATTCAAGTGCCTTAGTTGGTGAAAAAGGGTGGGGGAGTGGGTGGCTCATAACGACGACATCTGGGGACAACACCAGCATCTTTACCCATCGATGATTGTCAGGCACAGACTGTGAAAAAGCGAATGCGTGCACAAGGCTTTCAACAGAGGCAACCTTAGTACAAGCTAAGCGCGCGACGGGACAGCCCATGGAGAGAACAGGTATTAACGGTGCCATGGGCCCGATCTGTTAAGCTTACGCTGGCACCCGCACACAAAGCCAACTGTGGCTCACAACTGCTGGCGAGATCTAGATTGGTTGGAGCCAGGCATGTGTCACATGAGGAACCTAACAATTATAAATGGGAAAGGTGTGTCTCCTGCTGCATACCAGTGCACCTGTCACGTCCTTGGACAGACACACTGGGTATGCACAGTTCACTGAAGTAGATGTGACAAATGAACCTATTAGACACGAGAGTCATCTTCCACCACCGTGATTGATGAAAACAAAACCAACTAATGGGTGAAAAACCGGAGTGAAACAGAAAAACGAGAAGAGGAGGGGGGAGGGGGGTGGACACACGGAGGAAAGTGTGAAAGTAGGGGGTTGAGCTGGGGGTCATGTCATACCTCTCGTGAAGTGTTCAAGATGACGTTTTTTGTCTGCTATAATAGTATCATACCATTCATTGGTGAGCACAAATGAAACTGGGTTCACTGCTTGCTGGGCAGTGGCACGCTGATGAAGTGCTCTGAGCGCCCTTCGATGTTCGTCCAGATCCTCAGGAGGGACCTTCCTTCGGACTCGCCTGTCGGGGAAATTTCGTTCCCTCAGGTTGGTTTGCAAGGCATGTTCCGCTATATAGACTGCTGGCTGCTGGAATAAAACTCGCTCCTCGAATCTGTCAAGATGGACTGTCCACTCAGCAAACATATGGTTGTGTGACTGTTGCTTCCTGAGTCGCGCCTCTGTTTGATGAAGGCTCCCATTCATATGCCACAAACGTAAAAGACTGTAATTGGAAGGCCAGTCAAGTGGGCACAGTGTGGCTGTTTCTTTCCATTTCTCGGGGGTAAGCCCTTCTGGAGAAGGAATGATCACCTCCAGAATAGTACGATTCGATCCGAGTGGTTGGAGACCTCTCATCATACATGGTTCAACGAGCCCTGCGGTGTACCCATGGATGAGCTCCTGGAAGCTTCCAGCCATTTGAAAGTCTTCATCCAACCCCAGGTGAAAACCAGGCAAATTTGTAGAAACAAATTTGACTGCTTGGAGCAGCTGTTTTTCTCCTTCCGCGGAAAGCTCGTCACAGGAACGTTTCGGGCACGTGAGGTTGATTTCTTGAGGTTTCTGTGCATTCTCAGGAGCATGCTCGAGGAGTTTGGGAGCAATTTTACTGGCCCAACTAGCCGGAAACCATGCCAAGAGGGCAGAGGCTCCACCCGTAAGGTCCACTAACCCAGTAGTGCGCCGATGCGGCCGATCTGTAACTAGAACTTTAACAGGGCCACTCGGCGCTCGACTCCGATTCACCTCGGAGCTCTCGCGGGCTGAGCCAATGAGTTCAGATAGGATGGGCCGAAACCAGTATGTGGCATACAAAAGGCATTCAGTTTCTGGAGTCACCATGGATTCAGCCAATCTCATCAACGAGCTCATCGCCTGGGCGAGCTTCTCTGCCAAACGAATTGTGAGAGCCCTAGCTGTTTGCATAAGGACATCCTCCACTCTGGCACCTTGCCCGCGCAACCACAGTTCGCCAGCCACACTGAGCAAGACACGTGCAAACTTTTCTTGGATGGCAATTAAAGACAAGGTCAATCTCGCCTGAAGCCATAGCGGCGGGAGAATGCCAAGGTTTTCTGGTATGCAGAATGGGTTTCCGTCAAGTTGGGTATTGTCAAGTAAGATGGCTAGCTTATCAGCTGCGCTCAAGATCTCGTCCTCAGAGGGATCTTCAGCTGCTTCAGGTATGGGTGGACACCATGAGATGGTAGGATCTTCTGGATCACTTTCTCCATCGGTAGAGGCTGCTTCTTCATCCGAGGAGGGGTCGCTCACTGTGTCTCTTGCACCTTCCGGGCTTGCAAGTTTCATCGTGCCTGGATCAAACTGGCGATCGAGTGTGGCCAAAAGCTCTGGTTGCAGCCGATGGGCATCAAAGTAATGGATACCAGGGATGACAACGAGCTGTCGATCCTGTATACCAACATGAAAGAACACCTTGTGACCTCTATGTCGATGAACTAGGGCAGGAGACCCATTGTAAGCTGCACAAAGCCAGAGGGGAGATCTGTAACCATCAGCAGCGTAACCATATAAGTATTCACGATCAATTGAGCAGGGGAAAAATCCGCTGGTCGTCAACACATGGTCACGTGTGCGGGGCTCTAGCGCTGCGAGGACATTAGGGGGAAGCCGTAGCCTGTCTCTGCATGCCACTACCAACCGATATCGTCTCCACGCTCGTGTGCCATTGATGGTCACTATCATGGCAATAGCAAGGGGCGGTTTATCTTGGGGAGTAAAGGGTACCGCTAATCCCCAGTCCAGTATGGCACATCTATCGCTAGGGTAGTTTGTAGGGCCATGGTACTGAATATTACGGCCTTTCAGAGTGAAATATCCGTAATGGTAGACCCCTAGTGTCTGAGCCATTCCAACCAAGCCTGCCATGTCGAGAGGCGAGACTATATAGGTGTGGTCAATGGCTCTTGTCAGCGCTACAGTTGCACGTCCATAGCAGTCCTCGCGCTCGTCTGCTGTTGAATCTCTCCGTCCTCCACTGAGAAAACCTACCCCTGTTTGAACAATGACAGCAATGCGTGCTGTCGCTCCTGCAGCAGAGGAGGTGGTGGAAACTCGCAGCCCACCATACCACTCGGTCTGAAAGCCGTGTTGGAGTAGCAACTTATGTACAGCCGTACGGTTGCACAAGACAAGCAGCTGCGAGGTCGCTCCCTGTTGCAAGTTACGATAATAATTCTTCAGGTAGGTACAAAAGGCAACCACATCCTCAACTGCAGACCTAAGATCCTTAGGTGCTTTCCACAATACTGTGCGGAAGCCTCCGATGGCAACAGTGGACTCATGTGGCACGAAATGGCCAATGTAGATGTGGTTGGACTCATGGAGGACTAGCTCCGGATATCGAACTGCAACGATCGCTTGGTAGGTCAGCATTGAAACTCGCGAACTGTTAGGGAGAATGATTCCCCATCGGTGAGGGCCACAGAGTCCAGCTGCCTCAAGGGTCGTGGTGCTCTCAGGTACGCCAAACTCCTCTGGTGCTGTGGCAATCAACAAGACTGCGAGCACCGCTGCAATCAGGCTGCTGTGTGCATCCAACTGGCAAGAAATTCGGCAGTGGAACACCCGCCTGAGGGCTACAGGCAGCTCGTAATCCTGCGGAGTGGATGTCCATGGGCTACTGTGCGGCTTGTTGGCAAGTCTCAGCAGACTGAAGAGCTCTGACTCCGGATCTTGGCTTGCATCAGGCCACAGCTGAGCTACGAGAGCTGCCATGCGTGCTGGTGGAAAATAGTCGCCGGACTTGTCAAGTGCCCGAAGCCCCAATGGTCGTTGCAACAGTTTACGTCGATTGACTGCTGCTGCTCGGCCTTTGGACAGCCCTCCTGGAGTTTGCCTGTGGTCTCCAATAAAGACAGTCAGCATTGGCTGTTGTATGGCAGCAAGAGCTGCAATCTCATGGTAATTGCCATACTGTTGGCTTTCGTCCATGAAGGCAAGCCAGGTGCGAGAAATCCAATGGCCAAAAGTGGAGTAGCGCATCGCCATTTCCGACGTAGCTGAGCCACCTGTGGCGATAAGGATATTCTTATGTGAGATGATTCGATTACGGTCACTACATCGGACGTCAATTTTGGAGGCATAAGCCTCTCCTTTACCCTCCTCCATGCGTCCAATTAGCCTGCCGAAATTCTGGATTGTGGGGGGCGCAAGGTCACTCACTTGGTCCGCCAGCGCTTTGGCAGCTACATTCTCTTTAGTGTAGACGATTGCAACAAACTCAGTCAGTTCGCAGCTTAAGGCGATGAGCAGGACCGCCAGGGACCGCGTTTTGCCAGCACCAAAGACCCCTGCAATACATAAGTCAGACCTTCCAGTCATAATGGCCAGCAAGAGTGCAATTGAGACTGTCAGGACATGTCCATCACCGTGTGCTGCTAGGGGAAGGAGACGTTCACGATAGTAGCTGTCATGGGCCCCCTCCATCACGACAGCGGCTGGTGTCAAAAAGCGGCACAGAATTCTGACTAACGCATCAGTCAGATGCATTTTGCGCTCACTAGCCATCCGGCGAACAGGTATATGCGGCTGCACAATGCCCATTGCCAGTGGAAGGCGCGACTGGTTAGCTTGTGCAAACACTAAAAGTTCATGGCGGCTGCGTGTGTCTCCTAGAAAGGCCAGCTCTTCCCAAACAACGGCCATGGACGGGTGGTCTTCAATAGGTTTCAGCCAATCCTGTGCAGGGTCAAAATAGCTCATTGTTTTAAGATACTGGTCCAAAAGTCGCCCACAAAAGGTCTGAGCAACAGGCAGAGAGACAATAACAAGCTCCAGCAACTTTGGGGCAATGCGCTTGAACGCTCTTTGAACAGGATTCTTGCTAGCTCCGCTCGTCATCACCTTTTCATGTACCAATGCAATGACACAACGGTGCTGATTGTCTGGCAACTGGAGTATGCCCAATAGTGCTCTGCCTGCCATCACGTTCGCTTCCAAGTTGCCTAGGTTCCCGGCTTCACAGAGAGCACGCGGCGACAGCGCTGGAACGTCGGAAGGTGCACTAAATAACAGGAGTGGAGCACTATCAGTATGTAGGTGGACGACATGAAATCCGGCATACGCCTCATATTGATAGGTAACCTGCAGTCGTGTTCCAGTCTGTCCTCGCTTCTTCTGTTGAGCAAGTTCTACACTGACCCAAGGCTGGAGATGTTGGAGCTGCCGTCCCGCATGATAAGCGTCTAATTGCGGCAACACCATGTCCAGGAGGAAGATGAGGGTGCGTAAGGAAAAACCACGAAGGAATTCCGTCAGTAAGTTGCGAACTAGCACTCCTCCCTCAGCATGGGACCCTCCCGGTGTGGGAATCATCGCAATCAAAGCTGCTTGCAGGTCAGCTTCCGTTTCAAGCTGGCCATCCCGGATATCCCGACCGTCAATGGGCACTGTGTGCAATTCAGTGTTCCCTTCTCCAGCTGCTTCTAACAGGGAGCTTAGAGTTGTCTTGAGGTGTTCCGGAAGGTCAAAACTCACCCATGAAAGTACACGCAGCAAACCTTCGCAGCGTACCCCATGGGGAATGACTTGCGGGGTAGTAATTTGCAGTCTTTGGATCTCATGAACCCCTTCGTCAAGATCAATGAAGAGCAAGTGGCCATAGGAGTGTTTGGCACGGCCACTCCATGTGGGGTGCCCTTCTATCAGGACAATCTGATAGTTGAATTCTGTCAGAGAGTCTGGTTTCCACACACAGAGCCGGTCCTCCAGGCAGTGCACCAGTGTGACTGTGCGCTCGCCCGTAGCAAGTCGCATCATCTCTGGCGGCGTCGCAATCGCAGCAACTTTCGTGAGGCCAGGGAACACAGCAAAAGCACTCAGGATCTCGTGAACAGCAAGGCCTGTATAGGACCCTGCCGAGAAACCATGTACGTTGACCTCCCTGCGAGCGCCTGTAGCCGCTGTGGGGACTAGCTGTGGAAAACATGACTTCAGAAATAAATGTTTGCCTTGCGGATGGTAGCAACGAAAGATTTGCATAATTGCTGTTGTCCAGGTTGGGTGTGGCGGTCTGGCATGGGCTGGCCGGATGTTCGCAGCTTCAATTAGGCGAATTGCTCGCGTGAGCAGCAATTGTTGATCAGCGAACTGTTCAGGGAGAAATTCGCGCCAAGCTGTCCATCCTTCTGCCGTAGAGAGTAGCTGATAGATCACATACTCATGCACAGTTTTGGTGAGGCCCAGCTGGGTGATATGGTCTTCCCAGTTATCAGTCATCGCAAGCGATGGGCCATACACCTTGGTTTGCGCAAGATTTTGCAGAAAAATATCATACTCATGCTCGCCACTAAGTAGGCCACCCCCCAGCCCACTGCAATGCACTTCAAGGGGTCGGTCTTGCATAGGGGCGTCATCTTGCCACACGTCAGCAAGGGAGAATATCCAGGAGGCCCACTCAGCAAAGCCTGTGAGGGCTGCGGGCAGTGCATCTGCGAGTTGCCCTCCACTATGGTGTTGTTTGGACACCTCCCCAATATCTATGGCCTTCTCATTGACGGTGACTTCCCACTTAGCCATCTCTCTGAAGGGTAACGGAAGACCAAACGCAAGGGGAGCTGCCTGTCGTAGCGATGTACATGAAGGTTCAGATTGTTCCTTCCGGTGCCACAGTCCACACAGCAATGTGAGTTGAGCTTGGGAGAGAGGAACAGGAGGCACTTTAGCATGCAGTCTCAGACCAACCACTGGAAGGAAATTGGGATGCAACCATTGGGGCTTCCATTCTTGCGTCCCAAATAGAGCCGCAGCCAGCGGCAACCAGCCAAATTGAGCCAGCTCAGCGAGACTGCTGGGCATTCTTTTCTTGGCATTGGTGCCAAAGCCATGCAGGATAACAGGTCGCATGTAGTGCGGCTCAATCGTCATGGCTTGGTACATCTTGTCTCCAGGTAATACTCGCACGCTGACTTCACCCGGCAACAGGCTAAGGGTCGGGAGAGCTCCTTGCTCATATGCAGGCCGAGCCCATTTGTGGAAATTGGGTTGCCTGCCTTGGTAGCCATCAAGGATTCTCCGTAGATGACCATGGCGCGGCCAGACTCCAGAGGCTGGGACCGGAAAAGTAACTAATCCAGACCACTGGCCTAACACACTCCACGCATGGCACCAATCTGCAGTCACCCGGGTGGACGTGCCAAGCAGAGGAGAGCCAAGTAATCCACTAGCGACTGCTTGCTCAACGTCAACAGGTGGATATGTAGTAGCAAGATAGGCTTCAACATGTCTATGGTAGGCACTGGCAATAACATGGGCAATTTCATCAGGATCAGTCTCCGAGTCCTCCAATACAGTGATGGGCACAGGGCTCTCATGCCCTGAAGCTAATACAATGACCAGGCCCGCATTGATTTCAGTGAATGCCTCACTCACTAAGATGACTCCTTGGGGCCAACACTCAGCGGCAGTTTCCTCCTCGGCTGCTTTGTCCTTACGGGCAGGTTTGGTTGACCCAGCCGGCGAAGAGACATCGCTGCTGGACGACGCCCGACGAGACATGCGGGGACTCGGGTCTGGTGAACCCCCGTAGTCAACCTCATCTGCCAGATCGGCACCGTAGGTCAGTGGCGGAGCTCGTAGTGGGTCAGCTGCTCTGACTGCAATATGGTCAGCACTATGCGATCTGGACAGCTTTGATGGTGGGCCAGGTTGCTGCATATCCCTGCCCGTGTCCACAGAGCGCGCACGTTTGTGCGATGATGCAATGGGACTTGGCAGTTTGCTTTTTGCAACTTTGCTTGGCACAGCTGGGAGGGTTGGATCAGTGCTCGCTAGCCAAAGTTCTCGTATCTCAAAGAGGGTCACTGGCACACAATCGCTGTCAATCAGTGCAAAATTGATGGTCGGAAAGAGGAACACACAAGCATCAAGGATGTACGTCCCTGCCCATGTCGGGTGTACCTTATGAAGACCAGTGTCAGCTGAAATGTGGACAAAGACAACTGTGGTGAGTTCTCCATATGGACCGACATAGCGTAACCGTTCTTTCCACCAAGCCGCGACCATTGGCCAATGGCTGAGCCCAGGCACAGACTTGACCTCGTCTGATTGCAGATCCCGATTGTCCGTCACCAGATATACCGTGTGGTAGGGCAGAAACGCTGAGCTCTGACTAACCAACCATCGGTACAACTTGTGCCAATCAGGTCCAGGTGAGGTTTCGCTCCCGTCGACCATGGCAATTTCATAGTCATGTCGATCCGGTGCAGCTGTCTTCTTATGCGGGTCTCCAAATCGCCAGTGCTGCTCAATCGATGCATTTAGCCCGTATTCAGTCGAAATGGTCTTGTGCTGTTCAATTGCGTAGAGCAGGTCAAGGAACTTGATACTAGGGTTCTTTTCATACCAAGACTTCGCAACCTGTTCTCTGGAAAGCAGAGACATCACAAATGAATACCTGGGCAACTGATTTGGCTACAGAATTGATGAAAGGGGGGGGAGGGAGGTGTTGAGAATCCTGACACGTCCTTGGTCAGAAGACTCAAGCACACCAATTAGAAAAAGAGAGAGAAACCGACAGCGAGGAACAACCAAACAACAACCAAAGCAGGCAACAACAAGAAAAGGCCAACAACACAACAACCAACCAGACAAACCAAACAAAAAGGGGGAAGAGGGGGGGCAGGTGTTGAAAAACCTGACACGTCCTTGGCCAGGCAGTTCAAGCACCCAGAGCACAAACAAAAGGAACAAAACCAAACAACAGGACAAGAAGAAAAGGAGCAATGTTTAAGCTAGGCAGCGCACACGAATTGAACGAGATAGGTGAATCAGGGGCAGGGAGTAGGAAGAGGATGCTGGAAGCCCTGACAGTCTTTAGTCAGAGAAACCAGGCACGAGAGAGAGAAGAGAGAAGAAAGGGAGAAGAGGTGAAATGAGGCGCAGGTAACCCTGGCACGTCCTTGACCAGAGAAACCAGACGTCAAATAAAACGGAGGGAGAAGTAATATGAGGTGGAATGAGCAATGATGGACACTATCGTGGAATGTGGGTCCAATTCACGAGAGATCAATATCTGCTTGATTGAATGAAGAAGAGACTATAGCAATACCCTTCGCCCACTAACCGGGAAGTTAGCTAATTCTATCCCTTAACGTTATGAGGAGGGCCCTTTCCTGGAAATGAGCTACGGCAGCAAGACTGTCTACGACTGTCGCTTGAGCCAATGGGATCGCAGGGAGCAGTGGCTGTCTGTGACAGAGCACACGGTGCTGGTGTATTATAAAAACCATGGCTCAACTGGGAAGTGCTATATGTGTACATTCTTTTGTGTGTCTGAAGAGAACAAGCAAACCAGAGTTCCTTTTTGCCTGATAATCGCATCCTACTGGGCAAATGTTCCTCTGGAGCACAACATTAGTCAACTTGATGTAGGACTGTGTCTTCCTGGTTGGGCTCCGGGGGTGTCCGCAGCTCAGGGCGTAGTTGTACTGGTAGAGACAAGCCATCGAGGATTCTGCGCCATCGAAACGTAGTAAAATCTGGTTGTCGAGACTGTTTCTCAATGATGTGTTGGTATTTCCAAACAATTCGATTGATGATTGGAGCGGCCCGATCTGTCAAAGTTGTGGATTTCACTCGCGCTAAAAAGGCTTGCTCACTTCCGTTCTTGTCTGCGGCGCTACACCATTGCTGTAGCAGATCAATGACTGTGTCTTCAGCACTTTGCGCAGCAGCAGCTTGTACAGAGTTGAAGACTTCTTTTCGGGCAGAGTAACCATGCCATTCCAATGAATGGCAAAGCACGGAAGCAATCGGAATCTCCTGCCACGGGTCCGCTTGCGCGTCAAGGAGCAGCTGTACATTAGTCCTGTGTCGATGAAGGACAGCAAGAAAAAGGGGGGGAGCGCTCCCTTCACAGGCATCACCGAGGCACCAGCTTCAAGCAAAATTTGTACATGCTGCGAGCTGCCCAACTCAACTGCTAACTCCAACATGGTGGTAGGTTTTGTTTTGGGCGGGATGATGTTGGGGTCAGCATGGGCTTGTAGCAGTAGGTAGGTTAATGTGGCTCCATGTCGAGGGAAACAGTGGCCAGCTGCAATCTGGAAAGCGTATGGATCAGCAGAATGGTCTCGAAGGATAGCTGAAGCTACTAATGTACTGACATGCCCTTCCTCGGTAGCCATGGCCATAAGGCCTACGCCTTTACCTAGCTGATAGCTTACATCAATTACATCTTTGTGACAAATGGCAGCGAGAAGATCTCGGTATTGCTGTGCTGACGGGGCTTGTAACGACTGCACTATATAGCAGAATGTTGCCTCATTTGCATCTGTGTCGAACTGAACAGCCCTCAAAGGCGGTTGGATTACTGACGAGCTGGCTGCGTATAGGACCACTTGAAAAGGTGAGCCCAACTTGAGCACCTTAGCCGTCTGTTTAATAATGTCCCATCCGAGGGTTATCCGGTCCAAGACGTCCATCGCCAGGGCTGTTTCACCACGGATTCCATGGCTGACACGGAGTCGCATGCTTGCCTCTGGGAATAAGTAATCAGAGGCAACCCTGACAGTCCTTAGCCAGAGAGGCCTCGCTGTTATATTTGCAACCACAGAACTCAAAGATGCCTAGGTAGGATGCAGAGTGGTGTATAAGGACCTGCAAACAGATTAGTAGTATGTCAGAGCCTCTAAATTGGAGCCGAGATTGCTGAGCAGATCACGAGAGAACAATTCTCAAGAGCTTTGCAAACTAATGCAACGAATTAGATAAGAATGATCAGTCAGAAGCAAACGGCATGTGCTGTATGGCATATCTAGGATCCCAGAGGTCTACCAATCGATCTAGTTGGTATGTGACCAGGCTTATATCAGGAAGGCCTCGGTAAGGATCAGCAGTCCGATGCTACTATTTGAACTAGGAATGCTACGGGCCTGCTAGTAAAGCAGTGTGGCAAGAGGTACCATGCAAATAAACAAACAAACAAAAACTCATCAGCACAACTTCAAGAATTTCGTTCATAAAATTAGCAACTAATGCACTTGTCATCTTTTCATGTCCAGCATCCTCAGGGTGAGGAAAGAGCCGCAGTCTTCGCTGCAGTTCCTTCGGACTGTAGTCAGCGTGCAGATGTCAAAAGGCTAATATCACTCAGGTTTGACTTCCCTCTGTAGCTGGATCTGTGCACGATTCTGTCGGTGCAGCTGAGGCAGCTTGAACCAATTCTTCCTCTCTAGCCGTGGCTTGTTCCTGCTCGATCTGTACCAAGTTGCCCACGACTTCTTCCATTTGGGTGGCTGCTTCCACTACGAAGGATACTAGAGTGCGTGCATACGCCAGCTGTTTAGTGGCCCGAGCACGGCCCTCTGTTGCCGGTCCAAGCGGCGGTACCTCACCATGCCGCCACAGTGCGACTTTGCTTGTTGTGTGTCTTGGCATGGAGGGTGATTGCGGCTCCGATCGTCCAGCAAAAGTCGCATTGAGTTTCTGCAAGTCACGTTCACTGTAGTTCCCAGTCGGGTCGAGCTGCTGGGTACTGGTCTGACCCATGGGGTCCGTGTACTTCCTCTTGCCATACATGTTCTCGTCTCTTTGCGGCATAACCTTTATGGCACTTTTGTGTTCAAAGCCAGTCTTGAAAGTTTCGTGAGTTGCTGAACTACAGCGGGATTTGCTGTTCAGGGCGATAATTTTGTCCATCACCTTGCCTGAACTATTGGTCATTTCTGTGAAAGGCCAGCAGGGCGTGCGATTCGCCAGGATGTTGTGGTCATGCATTCTGTCAACATAGAAATGATTCAGTTTCTCATTGTGTCGGTGGTTCGTGATGACAGCAAATCGTCTGGGACTAACCCAGATCCATAGATCCTCCTGAAAGGACTCTGTGGCGTAGAAGGGCCAAATCTGCCGGCCACTCATTTCCACAAACCAGAAGTTGGTATAGACGTCATCACTGTCTTCGGTATCTAGATGACAAAAATCATGTGACAGCTTTGCGGAACTGGACCCTGGATAGGTCCAGTCTAGTGGGCTCTTCATGTCATCATTGAGAATAATGTTCCAACATTCTCCATTGATGCACATTCTATATTCGTAGAAGGACCATGCATGGAACTGCTTGGCATGCTCATAGCAGCCCTGTTGCCGATAGACCTGGATGCCGTCGTATTCCATGATGTAGGTCTCTTGGTATTCAGGTCTCTGGTGTGCACTGTGAGTCTCAGTCTCATTACTGTCTCCAGCTGGGCTCGCTTGGTCAGGTCCAGTCGGTGGGCCTGCTTTTAGCGTGACCTTATCACCAATCCACTGCGCCATGCCTGCTCACCAGGGTTGGCAAGGATATGGCAAGAGCAGGAACGGCGGGTAGGAGAAGAAAGGAGAGGAAGCAATCAAGGACGAGTGAGAGTGACAGACCAGTAAGGACACACGAGGGGCCAACAATGAAGGACAGCAGCAGAGATAAGCAAACAAAAGGGGGCAGTCAGAGAGAGAGGAAGAGAGGAAGGCAAAGGAGAGGGGAGGCAGAAAAAAGAGTGGGTACTCCCCTGACACGTCCTTGGTCAGAGGAGTGGGAGCCCTGAAGGTGGGACGGTGATTTGAGCCACAGGTGCGCGATAAGGTACGCTAAACAAAAAAGTGCCATATTCGGATTGTAAACATGGATCGAGGTGGGCACATGTACATGAATGCATATGCTGATCATGGACGCTGCCATGGCGGAAACAAAGCTCTCTTTTGCCAGACTTTCTGAATTGGCGATAGCATACCGAAGGATGCTAAGTATAGTACCTATGTCGCGCCAGCTGATTCATCAAAAAGAGACTAAATAGTGAGCAAGTTCTGTGTAACTATGTTGTACAACAGCTGTGGCTATGTACATTGTGGATGAATCTGTGAAGCCTATTCCTTCACATGACAGCTGTTCGAGCAGACCTTCATCAAGGCGGTCTACCGTCTCTTCCTTGATCGAAAATACGCAAGGAGTCCGATGCATGAGCCCATTGGATATGAGGAGATAGTCTTGTATTTGCTGCTCTTCGATTCGGATTACTGCATGTGTAGCAGTGTGTGCGATCCAAGTTTCAGCATCAGGCATTCGTAGGTGCAAAATTAGCAGTTCAATGTTGTCTCCTATCACTGCAGATGGTGGTCTTGCCTCGAGCGAGATTGCTCCTATAACTCCATCCACAACGTCTAGGTGCTTCATTTCGTCACCA
The DNA here is from genome assembly GCA_947184155.2 of Cladocopium goreaui. NCBI lineage: Eukaryota > Dinophyceae > Suessiales > Symbiodiniaceae > Cladocopium > Cladocopium goreaui. The sequence goes on along the minus strand of CAMXCT020003112.1, from coordinate 995,448 downwards.
TGGCAGTTCTGTATGCGTTATGTGGCAAGGTCTCCATGTCTAGCATACTTGCTTGGAAACTTCTAGTGATCCCCTCAGCTACATACTAAGTGGTATTCGTTGATTTGTGTCATGGGGTATCAATTCTTGAGCAAACGATGGCACGCATAAGTGTCGGGTGGAACATACAACAGGCAAAAATAAACCAATTGGTATATGCCGCGGCTCTAACAGTCCCATCCATTTCACTTTTTGTTATAGGAGGACAATCTCCGGCGCACTCAACTCTCTGTCAGGACTGCGGTTGACCGCAGTGGGCGGGTCCTGCACGAGAAGACTAAATCTTATGATGGGGGCCATCATTCTGGCCACTTCCGCGAGGAGCGTGTTAGGTTGGAGTCGTTGCATGGTTGAGTTAGTTCCAGCAGCTGTGGTGGTCCAGATGCGGAGGTTCGGTGGTACCCCTGACCGTAATAGCATGAAAGCAACTTCCACTACTGTATCAACTGCTTGCCGCATGGTTCGACGGTCCAGAAATCCGCCTAGGGTAGCAGTGATATGTATTGTCTGAATACTTAACCGAAAGGGTCGGGCATCTATTGGCACCGGGGCAAGTCCCGCCTGATCGGTCATGCCTCCATCAGCAGCTGGGACTAAGTATAGGTGGTTGACCCACACACCTCGTGTAGACGGGCGACTAAAACCTGCCACACGGACTATGTCCTCGTACGATGCTGCGAGTGCTGTCAAGAGATGCTGTGTGATGCGCTGCCCATCCACTTCAACTTGTTGGAGGTCAGCTTCCAGAGTGCTATATATCAACTGCAGGCCATGTGCTTCCTCTGGAAAAAAGGTGACACATCCACTCTGCACTAGCCGTACTGTCCGCCTGAGGTCTCGTACAGCCACCATAAGGTCTTGCGCTGCTTCCAAGCTATACAGGATCATCTTTACTGGCATAGGGAACTGGTGTTCTTCTCCACGGAGTCGCACGTACTCCATGGCAGTACGGGTAGAGAGAGTGGAGACCCACAACACACAAATATTATTGTTTAGCAGGTATCGTGAGAGTGACAGTGAGATGGCAGTTGATTGATGTTGTTGTCAGTCAGTCGCAATCCCGACACGTCCTTGGTCGGAAAAGCAACATGACCTACATGGTAGCTTTATTTCCGGTAGGTATGTTGAATATTGAATCATGTCGGTCATGCCTCTGGGAGGACTAACTCAGTAGGGTAGCTTTAGCCATTCGGATGGTGAGGTATTAATTATGAGTATATCCCGTTATCACTGAAGTAAACCCCACCTAGTCTTCACTCCTTTTTGACTTGTGAAAGAGCCCTGGACAGCTAGCAAGTAACAAAGTGTGCACAAGTTAATATCACTGAACAAGGATAGGCGAGTTTAATGCGGGTTAGGGTTCTTCCATGAGCCCTTCGTGAACATTCATTAGATGCACATACACAGGACTGTCATATAACCCGCTAGTAGGTGCGCAGGGGATATTGCTTATTAAACATACCAGCTTAGGTGAACTGAGGAGCCTGTGAGCAAACAAACGCGCATGTTCCCAATGCAGTCACCATGCGCAAATAAACTATCAAAAACCACCAGAATGAAAGTGCCCCTACAGGGTGAGCATGTGGTGCAGTTCCCTTAAAGGTTATTTGCATGATCAGGGAGAAAAACCACAGGAAAAGCTGACCACTGAGTTCTTTTTTTTTGGCTTTGCTAGCGATCAAATTCACCGATCTTCTGCTAACAGCATCGGGCCTCACAGGTCGGTGAAGATGGTTGCATAAGCTTCACTGAGGGCATACCAATTTTGCTGCAGTCGGTACAGTGCTCGGTTGGCTTCTTGGACAAGGTTATTATGTTGCATTTGCAGCACGTGTATACCTTCACTGAGTTGAAAGATCCTATCCGCTTCATCTTCATGATCAGGAAACTGGCCTGCTATCGCAGCTTGGCACTCTTGCGAGAGCCGAAAATCAAAGCACGGACGATCATCTTCATGGACAGCAGTGTTGATTCGTGATTGCTCACTCAGTGCAATTCCTTCCGGGGTTGGCTGCAGTGTTTCGATGCGATTGCCTAGGATATTGTAGGCATGCATAATTTCTTCTCCCATATGTACAAAAGTCTGTATTATATGTGCGACCAGACCAAATTAAAACAAACATGCACTCCCAAACAATAAACAACCCGTTATGATATCTATCACCGGCCAAAACACTGGAAACAAAAGAGACCCCAAACCGATCGAAAACGCCTGCCACCGTCGCTTCACTTCGCCAAAAACTTCGTGAAAAACGAATCAAATAAACGGACATGGCAACAGTGCAAAACGACAGCTTTCAGTGAATGAATAGTGCAGGAAAGTGGATACTCACGCAGCAATCCTTTTTCCGGCCAATGCCTTGCCTTCGCAAGGAGTCCGGGGTAAATATGTCTCGTTGAGGACGATCGCACAGGATCTGACAAGTTTTCTCAAAACATTCTGACCATTCTGGCTATTGATGGGTAGCACCCAAATTTTTGGTTTCAACATTCCAGCTGGTCGGAATTTTCACCCCCAGAAAACGGGTGGGTTTTGGGAGGGACAGTTTTCTGCCGTTCCAAAGTTTTATGGAACCCGCCCACCACCCTTAATCCAAAGTTGCTACAACATTGACATCGAGTCCTCAAGATATTCAGGTGGTGATAATAAGAAACAACTTGTCAAGATCTCTGATATAGTGTTAAAACATTGACTTAAAAATTTTGATGACAGCAGCTCTTCAAAAATAAACTCTGACAAAAACCCCTCCACAGAGATAACCAAACCACCCAGCGCATGCAACGGTTGGTTTCAGATAAACCGCAGAGAAATAAGATTTGGTTTGGGTTTCTCTTGGTTGGGTTTTGGTTTCCAGAGTTTAAGGGCCAAAGTTTCCAGTGCTTGCGCATTTACTTAGCCGGTCAAATATCATAAACAGGTATGTGAGCTTCGCGCAGAGACGCGGGGACATGGGAGTATATATAGGAGAGGTCAATTGCACATATATATACAGACCGGGCTCAGTAGAGCCCTGTTTAGTACTACGGAGAGAAAGTGTCGTCTGCAAGCAGAAGTAACCTTCTCCCATATGTACAAAAGTCTGTATTATATGTGCGACCAGACCAAATTAAAACAAACATGCACTCCCAAACAATAAACAACCCGTTATGATATCTATCACCGGCCAAAACACTGGAAACAAAAGAGACCCCAAACCGATCGGAAACGCCTGCCACCGTCGCTTCACTTCGCCAAAAACTTCGTGAAAAACGAATCAAATAAACGGACATGGCAACAGTGCAAAACGACAGCTTTCAGTGAATGAATAGTGCAGGAAAGTGGATACTCACGCAGCAATCCTTTTTCCGGCCAATGCCTTGCCTTCGCAAGGAGTCCGGGGTAAATATGTCTCGTTGAGGACGATCGCACAGGATCTGACAAGTTTTCTCAAAACATTCTGACCATTCTGGCTATTGATGGGTAGCACCCAAATTTTTGGTTTCAACATTCCAGCTGGTCGGAATTTTCACCCCTTCTTCAAAGACCGGCTGGATTGGATCAAGCGTGAAATGAGTTCTGCCGGAGGCTCCCAAACACTGTAGGCGTCAACGCCCAACAAAGTCATGACTTCTTCAAGGGAAATGCGCGATGGGCCATCTCCAGGATTCGGTGCGTTGGGCACTCGTTCAATCCAAGGGAAGGACGGAGATTCCGCCTCTAAGCTGAAAAACTCACGCACCAAGGCTCGCATGGTTGTAGTGGCACTAATGCCTTAGATGGCCGAAAACCTGGCTGCTTCATTGTCAACAAACCAAATCACTCGCCGCTGATCAATGAGCTTTCGGAAACGCCACCTCAAAGCTACCAGGGCAGACAGCTCAATCCGACATATAAGCTGTTCGTCCACCTGTTGCTTCCATGGTCAATGAGAACACCAGGCACTTCTCCAGAAAGCACATGACTCTCACCGGTGGTACATTCCACCTGAACAGAACCCAGACCTGAAACTCCAGATTCCCAAGCTCCATCCGTGAAGATCAAGATTGGGCCTCTCTCGCCCGCAGAAGAAATTGTTCAAGGCTTGCTGCGCTCCAACATGTCTGCAGCATAGTCCCAAAAATCTGAAACATTGGCTCGGCGAGAGGTGGCCGATGTAGACATGAAGTTTTCAATCTCTGCACAAATTTGAAACAAATGGCGCCCGGCAAAGAAGCCGTAGGAGCAGCGAAGGAATCCATGGAGTATTTGGGCTTCGTGCAGATTGACCTTGCCAGCTTGCTTAATCCGAGTAAGCTGCTCTCGGATCCTGTCCAATCGCCCAGGCTTGTTCTCAGTGACAACATCACCCCGAGGCACAACCAGCATGCACCCCAACACCTGAAAACGTTGCGAAAAAGGGGGGCCTTTTGGCCCCGTACAAGCATGCTTCCACCTAAGGATGTCAAGCAGTGCACTATCACTGACATCGGAATCTTCAGCAAGTTCTGCAGGCAAGAAAAAGGGGGGGTAGTCGTCATAGAATACCCCACAGGAGATCAGCAGCATTTTGACAAACAACCGCCAGATGCGGCGACTGACACGGTTAAAACTGTAAACTGCTGCTGTCGACCCAAACATCAGTGTCGTACTGGTACTTGCGCAGCAACTGTTCCCGAACCCAAATTCGTTTTCCTGAAAGTACCTTAGCAAAGCTCTCCGGCAACCCATGATGCAAGGCTTTCTCCTGGGAGTCAATCTGCGCAGCCAATAGTTTTGCAAAAAGGGAGATTCTTCTTGCGTTCAAGCTTCACCACCGCTGCAGGGTATCTCAAATTAACCTGCAGAGCCTGACGCGTGACAGGTTCAAGGTGGTCTGTAGCATCAACGGGGTGTTTAGCTCCTTTGCACGACTGAGAAACTGTTTGGGGGTGTGGTATACACCAACCATCACAAACTTCCGCACGCCCTCAACTGACTGCTGTCCATCTGTGCCTGTCTGAGGCTCCTCCCGACTATCACCCCCTAAATGAGGAGCCAGGGGGTTTGGGTCCTTGTTGTTGTGATTGCTTGGAGAAAGGATGAAATTCTGGTATCAGCTGAGAGTGACATCTAGATTGCTTGCCTTGGGCAGCTGTTGCCAAATCATGGAGTCTTGGAAGCGCCTGCAAAGAAAGCTGGCTCTGAGCTACCACCTTTAGCATGCATTGAACTGCACGCTGTGCCAGTAATGCCGGATAGGCGGTCTCAGCTGAAGTGTCAAAAACCCCAGCGCCTGCAGCCCAGTGGACGCCCTATGGCTCATGCACGTGGTCATTTTGGACATATAGCTTCCAGATCTGTATAACTCCTGCAGTACCAAGCCATCCAGTTGCCTTGCGGCGTGTAGACCCATGGCAGCATCTATGGAAAATGACCTTCTCCAAAGCATTATAGGCCTCTGCTGCAGCTGTTGAGTGCTCCAAAGAAAGCTTGACCAAAGCCGCCCAAAGCCAGCTGTTTGCTGGGTTCTCCACACCGACAATGATTTGCCCGAGCTTGTAAAACAAAATTATATCAATGGCCAGCTTGTACAAAATGTTTGCATTGTCCACCTGGGCACGGTGGTAATCACTCAAGTTTGGAAGCCCAAGAGGGAACATCGCCGAACGTAACGGCGGCAGGTTTTGGAGCTCCTTGTGCACGTAGAGCTTCAGAAACTGACCTTTCACGGGTCAGGCTAGCCGTTCCGCAAGGTAATCCCAGGTGGATCCTCAACAAGTTGGGAGACTGCAGTATATCCCAAAGGATAGCTTGTCCAGAAGAGGTTGTTAAATCCAATGTAATCATAGGAACCACCGCTTTGCTGCCATCTTGGTCTATGCTCAAAACCTGAAAAACCCCCCTGTGTAAACGCACGAGAAAGGGACCCTCGTCCCGCAAAAATCTCCACAAATAATGGAACATTTGAATTTTGCACCAGTGAAACGCCCTCCGGACTCCTTCAGTCGGAATGGTTGCATAGGTAATACGGCTTTGGCCGATAGCAACCTTTCTTGTAGCACTTGTGATATCCACGAGCGCACCGTTTTCCCGGGGCCCCCTTGAACTTGCACTTGCCTGACTGGTAGGCAAAACAAAGTGGCCGCTTGTCATCATCATGTGTGACACAGCCATCTGGTAGCTGTGCACGTGGTCCAGGGCCTCCTGAGCCGCCTTTGCCTTTGCCTTTGCCCTTTGAGGGCTGCTCTGTTCGCGCCACCTTTGAAGGCTTGCTGTCTGCTGAAGGCGGAGGGTCATGAGCTCGGTGTGAAGGCAGCGGCGTGAGACACTGCAAAATTTTTGTGGCGTCCTTCAACTTCAAAAACGTTTCGTCCAAAGGTTTCTTCCCTTGGGGATCAGCTGACAGTCGCCCCATGGTGATATGGGAGGCTTGAATGAAGAGCTGCTTGTCGCAGTCCAGAAGCTGCTGGAGGGTGATCTTGGAGAAAACTTTTGGCTGTTCTCGCAGTAGCTGGGTAAAGAGGAATTGGGTCCAGCATTCTGTAACATCAAAGGAGGCCAATCCGGCCAGGTCCATTGCTAAATTCCTCCTCTGCCATGCCGCTCTAAGTTTGATCTCTGTGTTGGCCTCACAAGTCGGGTCAGAACTCTTTGCCCCCAACTTAAGGAGCCCAGCTGCATCAGTGGATACTGAGGGATCCTTTTTGACCATCTCAACTTCTTGAGCACGATTGCAACAAGCTTCTGGTTTCACATATACCAGTATCCCTGTCTCAATCATATCAACGAACAAGTCCACCAAATGATTCGACGGTATTGTCGTCGGATTGAACACCAGTCCTCCTAGGCGATCTTCTTGAGCTTTCTGCCTGGCAATCCTTTCTGCCGTAGGCAACTTCCGAGTTGGTACCCCAGGATCGGGGTTACTTTCTGCTCTCTGCCTCACATCCGTGAGAGCCATGGTGTGACTCTCGAAGAATAATCGTCTGAGAGACGACATCTGATCGCTGCTAGGCTCTTCGTCCAAAAGCTTTGTCATGAACTCACGCAAAGGAGTCTCATCAGCACTGCTAGGAGAATACGAAAAACCAAATGCAAATTTGCCAAATGTCGCAAACCGCTTCTCTCTGATTTTATCAACCACCCATGATTCCAGCACAACCTGCTTTGCGCGGTCAGTAAATGCAGCTTCTGAATCCAAGGTCGACGACATCGCGGCTCAGCAACGGAGAAATTCCGCTAGCTTTGGTTGCAAATAAAATCATGTTCAACGTATTCACCTGAAACTCAGTACGAGTATAAAAACCTTTGCATGCAAAATTTTCCATCAATGCACAAGGGGTCCAACTGACCAATATGTTGTGCACTGCAAGAAAGAGTTTGTAAAACTGATCATTGCACTTTGGATCACCAAACCATTCTTCTAACGTCCAGACTTTTCAGCTGCCTCTGAGCTTTGACAAGCCACGGAATGCTGGTTTTCCGCTGCCACAACTCCACAAGGAAACTGCAAGTCCAGCATGTCTTTAATCCCATGTCCCGTGGGTTTGTTGGATCACTCTGATGTGAAACTCCCACAACATGAGTTTGACTGCTTCTGCAAAGTTTGCGTTTTGTTTCGCAACGTTTGGTTTTGTCAGAAGATGATATCGATTCATCAAACCAAACCTCTACCTAACAATCTATACAATGCCACTACAGAGTTTATGAAACAGGCCCCAACAGTCAAACAGGTGAGAAAATCTTGCATTGACACACTGAAGCAAAAACGAGATGGACAATCAATCGACGCTCGGTTGCGCCAAAGTCTTTTCCTCTTGCATCGCTCAAGATTTGCCAAGGTCAGCGCTCTACAGGTCAATGCTGAAAGGAGTTCCTGCATTGTCGGCATCCTTCGCACAGGTCACGGTCTCTGGTCATTCGACTGTACTGCATGAAATTCACTGAGGGCCTCCGGCCACAAACAAGAAAACCATCTTCATTCATGGCATGAACAAGTTTGGATACTTTGTGCACCATCAACGCTGCTTCAGGTACCCCAGGAAAATCTGGGAAGAGCGAGGTCAAACCCATGTCCTCACCCAAGCCTGGTTCACAGCACTCTTCACCAGCTGCGCCACAATCAGAAGCCACACTGGATTCTGAATCACTGTCACATGCATCAGCAACTGAAGTGTCAACACCAGCTGTCTGTGGTTCTCCTGCAACCGTTTCTGAGAGCTGGACAACGCGGTCAATGGCCGGCAAGTCCGGATTGTAAGATCCATTACGCATCAAACGAAACATCTGCAAAACTTTTGAATACACAGTTGTGAAAGCCTCTCTTGAATAAGTCAAAATGCTCTTCATGCTGGGTTCAAGATGATGGCCCAGTAACCTGCGCTCCATCGGAGTGAATGAAATTGTCACGCACCTCCCTGCCCAGGTCAAAAGTGTAGACTTGCAGCTGTGAGATCCATACATGAAAGCATCCATGGGAGACAATGACTCTCCAAGGAACTCTCTGAGCCAGTACGTCGCCTCTGACGCGCTCATTGGACTCTCCGTCCAGCAACTTGCTCTTTCAGAAAAGCTCGGCAAAATGAAGTCCTGATATTCGAGGCCTTCCAACATACGTACTGTCACCCAATCAGCACCCCAGTCCACACCATTGACGCCAGAGCCCAGCGCCACATAAGGCAAGTACCTCGTGCGCGCTTCTGCACTGACAGCCGTCTTGGATGCCAGGGCGTCTGCATGGACCAAGGTCTCACCATGCCCTTGCTCCACCCACAGCATCTTGACTCTCTGTGAGTCCCGCCATCGACAGCAGGAGTGCACACAAAATAGGAGTTGGCCCAATATGCACTTCATACTGTTTGGAAGGGTATGGTACAGATCCTCCAAAAACCTCACATTCTCCAAAGTCAATGGATGCTTCTGTTCAAGAGGGTTTTTCATGAGGAACATGTCTTTTGCAACGCCCTTGCAACGTCCTGATATGACAGTTCGAAGATCAATCAAAACCAATCTTGCCGTCGCATCCAAAAAATGCAAAGCCTCCAACATGTGCTGTGCAGTCGTGGCCCCTGATCCACCCTCCCGCAAGTCACACAAAGCTCTGTATAGGGCCTCTTCTGTGACCCTCAGGAGGTTCAAGAAGCCACCAGTTCTGAGCAGCCGTCCCAAACGCCACAAGGAACTTGCCCGCTTCTGCAAAGTCGAAGAAGCCTTCATCCTGAAGCAGTCTGCAATCGACTGAAGTGCAACCTCATGACTGCAACCTGCCTGCAACATGTTGTGAACACTTGTACCCAACTGCGTAGCCAACGGGTCTTGTAATATGATGTCTCTGAGTTTTGCCAGTGCAACCCGTCTGAGGTCTAACAACCCTCGACTGTAAAACATCCATGCAACCAAAAAGTGAAGGTTTGAACATGTCGTCAAGGTTTGAAACAGCAGTTCCACTCCACTTGTCAGCAACACCAAATACCGTACTGAATGGAGACTGTTCCCAAGGCATCTTTGTCCTGTCCAACCTCTGACGCTTGCTCTGAGCAGCCAAAGCACAATGTTGCCATACAGATTCAACTCCCAAAGGGTCTGTGACATCAGGCCCATGAAAAACAGCGGCTTCATTTACAGGTGACTCAGGCTCGTACAATTCAGATTCCTCTCTGGCTAAACCCTCATGGATAAGCGCCCAACCATCGATGCAGTCTGAATCGCCAGGGAATCCGAACAAGTCCAGTCCAGGTGAAGTAAACTCCGGTAAATTTGCATTCGCATCAAAATCCTGTTCTGAGGAACCCACCTGTGAAGCGGCTGCAACGGACCCCAAATCAGTCCATCGTCTGCGGAAACCTCGCAAAGGTCTCGGGGATGAGCAACCTGGATCATCTCCATCAATCATTGAAAAAGGGCAGATACTGAATTAGCAAAGTAGCATCCAGCAAATGAAGGCCACACCTGTCCAAAATCCAGTGAGAAAACCACGAGCAAAAACAGGAAATTGAAACTTCTTCTCAGCCTCAAGTGCCGCTATCAATGCTTTTCCCTTAAGAGTAGGGTCACCACTGCAACTCCATGGCATACACCCCCGACTCTACAGTTTTCTGCCGTTCCAAAGTTTTATGGAACCCGCCCACCACCCTTAATCCAAAGTTGCTACAACATTGACATTGAGTCCTCAAGATATTCAGGTGGTGATAATAAGAAACAACTTGTCAAGATCTCTGATATAGTGTTAAAACATTGACTTAAAAATTTTGATGACAGCAGCTCTTCAAAAATAAACTCTGACAAAAACCCCTCCACAGAGATAACCAAACCACCCAGCGCATGCAACGGTTGGTTTCAGATAAACCGCAGAGAAATAAGATTTGGTTTGGGTTTCTCTTGGTTGGGTTTTGGTTTCCAGAGTTTAAGGGCCAAAGTTTCCAGTGCTTGCGCATTTACTTAGCCGGTCAAATATCATAAACAGGTATGTGAGCTTCGCGCAGAGACGCGGGGACATGGGAGTATATATAGGAGAGGTCAATTGCACATATATATATATATATACAGACCGGGCTCAGTAGAGCCCTGTTTAGTACTACGGAGAGAAAGTGTCGTCTGCAAGCAGAAGTAACCTGCAATAATAGCACATTGTTGGGCATTCTTTGCAACTATTGCGAAGCGTCTGGAGTTGGCCCAGCATGCATATCCGGTGTGTCGCACCTCTGCAGCGAAGGGATAGAAACCACCGTATCCCGCGATATTCAGCCAAGCCTGCATGTAAACCTCATCACAATCTCGAGGAATGACCTTATGGAACCCATGGGGCAGTGTGGCCCCCATCACTACTATTGTTGCCTCCGGAAGCCATGACTCATCTTCAGCCCATAGGATGTTCCATTTTTCACCATTGAGCCATGTGCATACTTCCATTAAGTTAAATGCTCTACACTCTATGTTGACATTGTGACATAGCCTATGGATAGGATACTTGCCGCGGTGTAGATTTGTCAGCATATTTGGAGTGCTCTGAATAGTTTCGACAGTGTAACCTTTCCAGTGGTAGTTCTGCAGAAATGTCATGAGCGCGGTCGACATGGCTACGAGAGTGGGAGTTTGCCAGGTCTTGCCATAGTCGTGAGAGTAAGGGTGAGATAGCAGTTGATTGATGTTGTTGTCAGTCAGTTGCAATCCCGACACGTCCTTGGTCGGAAAGGCAACGTGACCTACATGTGTTGCTTTGTTCCTGGCAGGCATGTTAACTATTGAATCATGTCGGTCATGCCTCTGGGAGGACTATCTCTCTATGGTATCTCAGCCATTCAGATGGTGAAATATTAATTGTGCATGTATCCCGTTATCACTGAAGTAAACCCCATCTAGTCTTCACTCTTTTTGACTTGTGGAAAAGCCTAGGACAGCAAGCACGTAATCAGCTGTGCACGAGTTAATATCACTGAACAAGGATAGACAAGTTAAATGCGGGTTGGGGTCCATCCTTGAGCCCTTCGTGAACATTCATGATATATGCACAAACACAGGGTTGTAATATAGCCTGCTAGTAGGTGTGTAGGGGCTGTCGCTCTGTTAACATACCATCTTGGGAGGGGGGAAGAACCTGTGATCAGACACTCGCACATGTTCACAATGCAGTCACCACCAAAAACATCACAAGGATGAAAGTGCCCCTACAAAGTGAGCATGTGGTGCAGTTCCCTTAAAGGTTATTTGCATGATCAGGGAGAAAAACCACAGGAAAAGCTGACCACTGAGTTCCTCTTTTGGATTCGCTGGCGATCAACTTCACAGGACTTCTGCTAAATCATTGGGCCTCAAAGGTCTGTGAAGATGGTTGCATAAGCTTCGCTGAGGGCATACCAATTTTGCTGTAATCGGTAGAGTGCTCGGTTAGCTTCTTGGACAAGGTTATTATGTTGCATTTGCAGCACTTGTATACCTTCACTGAGTTGGAAGATCCTATCCTCTTCATCTGCGTGAGTAGGAAACTGGCCTGCTATCGCAGCTTGGCACTCTTGCGAGAGCCGGAAATCAAAGCACGGTCGGTCATCTTCATGGACAGCACTGTTGATTCGTGATTGCTCACTAAGTGCAATTCCTTCTAGGGTTGGCTGCAGCGTTTCAATGCGATTACCTAAGATATTATAAGCATGCATAATTTCTGCAATGATGGCACATTGTTGGGCATTCTTTGCAACAATTGCAAAGCGTCTGGAGTTTGCCCAGCATGCATATCCGTTGTGTCGCACCTCTGCAGCGAAGGGATAGAAGCCACCATATCCTGTGATATTCAACCAAGCCTGCAGGTAAACCTCGTCACATTCTCGAGGGATGACCTTATGGAATCCATGTGGCAATGTAGCCCCCATCATTACTGTCGTCACCTCCGGAAGCCATGACTCATCTTCAGCCCATAGGATGTTCCACTTTTCGCCATTGAGCCATGTGCATACTTCCATCAGGTTAAATGCTCTACATTCTATGTTGAGATTGTGACATAGTCTATGGATAGGATACTTGCCGCGATGTAGATTTGTCAGCATATTTGGAGTGCTCTGAATGGTTTCGACGGTATAACCTTTCCAGTGGTAGTTCCTCAGAAATGTCATGAGCGCGGTCGACATGGCTATGGGGTGGGGCGTCTGCCAGGTGCAGTCCCGACACGTCTTTGGTCGGAAAAGCACCGTGGCTTGGCAACTGAGGAAAAAATATACTATGCATGTCAGTGTCTGACAACAAGGTAGCAACATTGGAGGTAGCAATCATTTGGTCAACTTGTATTGTCTGACTTATGTCTGAGCCAACAGACTACATGTACTGGCAAGGTGTTGTGGAAATCGTGACCATGTATCAAATTCTAGTAGCTGCCGGCATGGAAAGCTTTACTGTAACATGTCACTCAGGCTGAATACACTCGTGTTCTTGTTTTCTCGATAGCCGAACAAAATTGCTCCATACGTGGATTCACTACATTGGGGCTGGCCAGTCACTCATAGCTCAGGCAAGGTGTATAACAGGAAGTTTAGAGGCACATCGACATCTGGCTTCTTTAGTAGTGCTGGAATCTCCCAGACTTTGGTATTGCCATTGCTAAGGTGAGGGCGGGAAGCAGTTCTCCCTCACATCATGTAGTTCTTCGCCTACATCTGAACTGATCTCAATACCATCGGGGTACACCACTGGGACTAACAGTTCGTTTTGAGCGTATTCCATTTCACGTACGATGTGGACTTTGTAGTCAGCGATCATGTGAAGTAAAGTGACTAGCGCTTGAATGTTCTCGTCAAGCTTTTCTGGCATTGGTATGTCAACCCAGAATACTTCCCTGGCCTGTTGCTTCGCCTTGAGCAAATGGTAGTGAGCAGACTGCAAATTGTCCAATAAGGTACAGCAAGCTGTGTACTTATCAATGACGCGTTTAATATGTAGAAGTCGTTCATCACAGCTTGTTGCATCCGATGTAGCATACGCCATGGCGGCAATCCGGCAACTGAAATTGTGTAATCTCTTGTTAATTCAATATATTAGCACAGTTCACGTGGGGGAGGACAGTAAGACTTTGAATTTCGAAAGTACTGGAGTCCAGTGACTGTTTATGTGAGGGACCCCTGTCACGTCCTTGGACAGAGGTACCCTGTGCAAGCCTAGAAGATGCAAAAGAAACAAACTTATGATAGTCCATTGCATAGTTAAGGAGGAAGTTACCCCAAGGACGATTATTGGGAATCCAGCAAAAAATCATGAGGTAGACGGAAATTTCATAAACATGGTCAGTTGCTGTGTACTACCGCTACTGAGGAGCCAAAAGTGGAATATGCATAGAAGCCTCGACATTCGGCACAACCGATCAACTACGTAGTCGAAGTGTGGCTCCTGACAAACTAAAAAGGGGGAGCACAGACGTAGATAAGACAGGCACAAAAGAAAAACCAGATAGAGAGACACAACAGGAGGGAGGTCACTATCTTGAGTGCCAGGTAGAAAATCGCTACCTAGTTTGGAAGCCAGAGGAAAAGAGGAGTAGTGCTCAACTGGCAAGAAAAAGCCAATCAGTGGACCAATCATTTTGTCTTCCGCACTGATGACTCTTTTGTGGCACAAACACGATATTCAATAAGACGTCGGCTCATTCATCCAACTTCCGCTTCATAGAACTCCAACTTTGTTGCCTGCCGTGCTTTTCTTGCCACCGACTTGCCTCCCATCTCTGAAAGATTTTTGCTCGATCAATGGCAGTCAAAGGTTTCCGGTCAGCCCGCTCTTCACACGTTTCTCGTGTTGAGACTACGTGATTCTTTTCTTCGTTTGCCAGGAGCACTAGTGCTTGATCGAGCGCTCTTAAGGCCAATCTCAGTTGATTGATAGCACTTTCAGTACCCACACCGGCTAGGCTTGCGTTGTCAGTTGCCTTCGCCAGATCTTTTCGTAACTGAGTGACTTGATGGGATAACAGGTTCGCTGAGCATGGCAGTGGTGTTTGTCTAGGTCTCTCGCTCTCCATACCCATTGGCAGAGATAAGGAATACAAAATTAACTGCCTGTGAGCAATGAAACGGCTCGTGAGCAGTATGATTTAGAAGATGACAACAAATGGCAAGTTCTACAGCATTTAGCAATCTCATTGGACTGAGGGGCTCGATACGCCTGGCAATGCCGAAAACCGACTACCCTAGTGTGTATTATGCAGTCGAGGTACATAGCACGGGTATTTAGGTTGCTCTACGCCGTTTGGCCATACGTTCCGTAAAGGTGTTGTAGCCCGCCGTAGGCGCTTGTGTATTCCATCGAATGGGTCTCGTCCCAAGTAGCTCACTTTCGATGTTTCTTTTTCTTTCGGTGCGTGGAAGGGGAGGGGGATTTGTGGCCGCGTTAACGTCATTGAGGGTCTGTATAAGCGCCTGCGCATCTGTAGCGAGTTCACGTACACTGAAAAGGGGGGGATCGCATGAATCTAGCTGTAATTGATGAAGCATTGCCCGTTCGGCTTCATAGAGTAAATGTGGAGGGATTTCTTTTGGGAGCCAGAGGCCATCATGAAGCCAGATCGCTGATGTTATGTGACATCTTCTCGTTAGTTCCTTGTAGTAAGAGATCATAATATGTTCTTCATACCATTCGAGAGTTCGAAAAGCGGCACCTCTGGTATCAGTAGCATAATGTGGCCTCTTTGCTGGCAGGTGATGGTTCACTAGAACTTGCGTGGCTGATTCAATTTGAAGGCTGAGGTGATGTAATGCTGGAGGACAAGTGATATGGTATTCCTTTTCAATTTTAGCACACGCTTCGCTTGCTCCTGCATTCATTACAATTAGTGGATGTCGTTTGACAACGGCAAACCGCTGATTAAGCGGTACTAAGCCCAGCAGATCCATAAATATCGCTCTCAGATCTACTATGTGCGGGAGGTGACTGCTGCGAAGGAGTCGTCTCATGATTTCGTAGAAAGCGCCGACCATGTCAACTTCTTGGTGCGTATTTCCAAACAGGAGTAACCGTACTTTTCGTGGCAGTCTTTGAGCACAAGGACCTCTGCCATACAGTCGGCCTAGACAGTCAGTTGCAGAAGCTGTATACTCTACTATTCGGGGTTTCGTGAGATTGGCAGTGCCCGCTAGATAGGTCTCAAGATCTATACGGTATTGCTGATTTGCAGTTTGCCTCATAAATTTACTTACCAATTCCATGCTTACCTTCGGGACTTCGGTAAGTAATAGGATCGTAACACCTCGCGGCCTCTCTTCCAGTACAATAGCTCCTGCTCGCATGGCCAACTGATAGGGCGCTTCAACAGCGATTTCGGTGGGCTCACTTATGTGAGCTGGGAAGGCCTGTGCCGCTCGGCTCGCCACTCCAGCAAGGTAGTCTGCGAGTATATTGGCTTCTCTTGGGCGGTATACCCATTTTCCATGATCAAAAAACCTTGATTGTTTCCGGCGAATTTGCTGTATAATAGGCTGTAGGTCAATCCTACGAAAGCGTCCTGCAAAGGCTAAGTGTTTAACAATGGGGAGGATATCCCCTTGTAAGTAGGCATGGTCAACTGCGTAGCTTCTGTGTACCATTTCTTCACACAAAAGGTCTGTAGCGAGATTAGCTGACACCGCTTCAGCAAAGATATTGTCTGGGCAACTAGGCAGTGCAACAGCTCGCCACTTGAGCAACGTTAGTCCTTCTCGCTGGAGTTCTAAGAGAGCAGCGCCCGCTCCACCTGTGCCCGTATCCGCATGGCAGGACCCGTCAAATTGGACTAGTAGTGTAGTTTTGTCAGAGTTGAGACAGCTACTGAGTACTTCATCGGTGCCTATAGGCTGTAATGCCATAATGCGGCAATGATAGTCCCCACACTCACACTGGAAAGTGGAGAGCAAGACATTTGGGGAGATTCCTGTTCCGACCTGGATAGTTTGCTGGATTAACTGCAGTGGTTCAGAGCCTAAGGGGACGACCGCAACTGTTTGATTGGCTTCCACTGCTTCACGAGTAAAACACGCTCGAGCTGGAGCAAGAGCACACGATATGTGGAGGGGGGGTTTGTCACAGCACGAGAGTAGCGAGTCATTAATAGAGCAGTGGGCGGAAGCTAACTGCGTCCTTATATGCTGCATTCGAAGGTCCAGGGGTAGTTCTGTTTGTACCCTTTGCACGAGGTTATGTATCCAGGTATCAATGGGGGTAGGGGGAGCAGAGATTTGATGTCTCATTGCCCCTGATTCCCGTAGTAGCAACCTGAATTGGTGAACAACCCGCGATGCTATTGCTAAGTGCTTAGCGCTTTTCCTTGATCCTTCGGCCAGCGACAGTATTGAATCATCTCCTGTCAGGCTTCTTAAAGCACTGATAGGTACAACACACCACCGAATCCAATGTCCTACAGTATTGTCTCCTTTTGAGCATGCAATGCATTTTTCCCAGTCTTCACTTGCTGGTGGTAGTTCCTCTTGTGTAGGGAGTACTCTGCGTGATGCCTCCAGCAGTCTTTCAAGGGAGTCTGTTGTGAAGGCTGTCAGTTGTTTGGTTACTATACATGTTTCACAAATTGCGGTTTGATAGCCGCCAAGTGGGTATGCCCGGCCAAAGTTAGCACAGAGAGCAACAGAGAGCACATTTTTTTTGCCGGCTTTGGCCACGTCGTGCTAACCACTCATCATCATCCTCATTGACCGCCCAGCGTAACAAGGTGAATCTAGTAATACTAGGAATCCATCGCTTGTTGGCCTCGCAAGCCTGGCTGAGCCATGCCCAGTTGATTCCTCCCGTCCATCCTGCCGTTAGCACCTTATTACGAATATAGTGAGATGCTAGCTGCATCATGTGATGGAGCACACATTGTTTTACTGCGTTTACACGTTGTTTGATTGTACCACTTCTTGACACTGCTCTTGTTAGGGCATCTTCCCCTACGACACGTGCCCACGCTTGCCATAGTATCCTAACTTCGTGTGTTTGCCTGTTCACTGCCGGCGGAGTTTCAATGTAAAGCTCATGAACCTTTCCCCCCTTTCGCAGAAATAGCCCTAAGGCAGAAACAAGGATCTTACACCCGGGTCAAGTAGTGGTGCAATTTTACACAGTCGAAATACGAATGCAAGAAGGTCATGTCTAATCCAGCTTCGTCCTAGTAAGAGTTCCGTTGCTGCCGCGCGCAACATTTGCAGATCTTCCGTGGCAGCACCAAAATAGGAGGTAGTATATAGTACCACACTTTGCGCAAACGTATTGAAAGCAATACTCTTAGAGACAACTGAGAGGACTGGTTGCCGAAACAGTCTGAGCCGATGTATGAATTTTTCGGCCGCCTTAGGATTGATTTGTTTAAGGGTAGTAGGGTGTGCAGTTACTGTCCAGAAGTTGCGGTCAGACAATTGGGCGCGCCCTAGCAATAATAGTCCTAGTGAGGTCGCAACACCTTGGATGCAGTGTGCCCCAAAACCTGACTGATCTAACTGACGAAGCACCCAGCTTGGAAGCGGGCTGTTGATTACTAGAGCTGTTTTACATCTACAGTTACACTCTAGTGCCAACAATGGGCATATGGGTGTGTAATCAGTTCCATTAAGGATGCCACAAGCTTCTCGAGGGGTCAATCCTATACACTTGTCAGCTCGTGCAAGCAGGAGTGTCTTTTGGGAAAGGATAGCCGATAAGATCGCTGCTCGCGCGGTGGGGGATTTCTTTTGTCGGAGAATAACTTCACTTTCGATCCGCCCGGGCAGAGATTGGACTGAAAAGGGGGGACAGTCAGTGCTAATAGCTTGCCAACAGTTATGCTGGTCGATTTGAAAACCCGCCGACCAGCAATATTGATAGCATTTGTGGACTCTACTGACCCAGGTAATGTCATGTCCTGGTCCTGCAATCGTGTTGTCGTCAATGTATCCCTGAACACTGAGGACTCGTGGGATACGATTCATATAGTGATATATCGGGTCCATTGCCAGGCAGAATAGGAACACTGAGAAAGACCTTCCCATATCAACTCCCACATGCACCGCCCTAGGCGGCAGCAATCTGCCTTGAACTTTATGGCGGATGAGTCTTCCAAATAGGATATATTTGGCATAGTTACATACCCATGTCGGCGCGTTGCGCATTCGCAGGATATGTAGGATCCAGTAGGGATTAACCCGCTCAAAGGCCTTTGATAGATCAACTAGCAATGCGGCCACGGGAGTATTGCTATCCAGTAAGGCTTGTATGGCATGGACAGCATGCTGCGGTTCTTTGAAGCAATTCATGACGACCTGCGAAGGATGCATATAGGTACAAGTTGCTTTCATGACTACAGCAGCAATAGTGCCATCAACAAGCCTATCACAGGTATTGGGCATTCCTAAGGGCCTGAAATAATCAGCAGTCGGGCCTACTTTTGCCTTGGGTATCCAAACCCCTACTTGTACAGGTGCAGCTCGGAGGCCTGCTAGCATTTTCATCATCAGCTGATCTAGGACTGGGTAGCTATCTTCAGGGGAAAGCCTCCATGCAGAGTAAGGGATTCCATCAGGGCCAGGGGCTGAATCTTTAGTGCCAAGGAGCGTATGGAGAAAATCTTGTTTCTGGGGAAGTTCAATACTCGGCCACAACGAAGCAGTCTGATACTCCCGTAAGATGGGTTCCCATTCTTGAAGAGAGTCTTGAGGCTTTACAAACCAAAAGTTCCGCGTGTCAAGCATGGCTTCATCCAGCATCTGGGAGGTGGTGCACTGTTCTCCCTGCTGGTTGAGGATCGGCCCATTATAAATGACGCCCTTGGGGCAAATGGATCGCAAACGGTTCCAGAACGTAATGTTATTGCCGATACCTCTGGCTTGTTGATTTACCTGCTCAAGAGCAGGATATTGCCGAGTCATCGTGATCTGGTCTAAAAAATCAAAAATTTGTTTCAACAGATCACTTCGAATTGTAATTTTTCCTGGATATAGCTCGCTGACACCGCTGGAAGTGAATATATGGTAAGTGGCAGCCTGGAGTGCATGGAAATGCTTTGCAGGTACGTGTAACACCTCAGCTCGAATTTTAAGGAATTTCCTTAGAAGTTCATGCTCAGGAATTCGAGGGTGATCCGATGGAATAGGTTGTTGTCTCCACCAGGACCAAAGGGTGGACACAAACTCAACTTCATCAGTTTGGGGTAGTCTTTGGATCCTTCGTATCAGCTCTTGTAGGTCATTAGGAACCATGTAGGGGTCAGCCTCGTTCTTTCCAGGGCAAAACACGTTAGTTGGGATGGTTTGATGGACAGGGTCTTTCATATCACTTTTGACTCTTGGTCGAACAACAAAGGTCGCAGTGAGCTGGTAATGTCCACTTAGGTGATGTCGCCTATTGGCTGCTACCACAACATCGATTTGGGCAGCAGCTATATAATCAGTGGGACATAATACTCTGTCGAGTGCTGAACTTCCAGTAGGGCTTTCAAAAGTGTGAAGTTGCGGATGCGTGTCAAGAACTTGCGCGTGGACTAATAATTCATTCCAAAGGTCCGGGCAGCTGGCATCCACTTGGTTGAAATCTCCCCCCATATAAAGGGGAAAATCTACTTTACTGGTCTTGACCCAGGTGATTAATTCTTTTAGCTCATCGACCTTGGTTTGTGGATGTAGATACACTGACAAGAGTCCGATGGTAGAATATCTGTCTTGAATGACGGCAAGGACAATGCGACCTGGTATGACAACTTCCGTTCGGTCAAGTTTCCACCCTGGTGGAATTAGGGCTGCAGAACCACCCGACACTCCACCTCTTTCTGTTAACAATCCTTGGGTGTGTGCAACTTGAATACCTGGTATATTATGGTGCAAGACCTGATGGGTTTCAGCATGCCATCTGGTTTCTTGTAGTAAGACCGGGCCTGTTCGTAGAAGTCGTTTAATGAGTCGCATTTTGGTATCGCCTGCTCTAGTTGTAAGTGTCCATCCTGATATATTCCACACGTGTAATCGTTTAAGCCTGAATGGCAGATCTTGTCTGATAGCTTTTCGATATTCGAGAATGCTTCTTCCTATCTCTTCTACTGCAAGAGAAGATAACGTTCTGGAGTCAAACATAAGTTGCTGATAGAATTCATCAACACACTGATGGAAAAGGGTGGCAACATGTTGCAGGGTTAACTGCCACCATGGTGTTCGGACATGAAGTATATGGGGCAATATTGATAGGTCACGTATTTTGGACAGATATGGCGGGCATTGCGCCCCTGTTTCGAATAGGTACGTCGTTTTGACACATCGCGTAAGCATCTTGAGCAGTGTACGGAGCAGCGGAGCAGGCAAGTTTCGCAAGATCATCATCATTACAATTACAAATGATCAGTTTACTCCCTCCGTTGGGGCTTCTCCCAGTGCGAAAAGCAGCCTGCTCCACTCCTCCGTACCTGCAAAGATGAGATATTCTCCTGATGGATCTAGTGTATTCGATTGTATAAGTTGAGTTCCAAGTTGCCTGGGCATTCGTCGCATAGACGATGGCTGCGTATACCACATTGGTGACCAAACAACAGGGGCAGCAACTTTGTACGCAACAAAGGACGTAGATTCTGTAAGAGTTTGAACTTGGTGATTGTCTACAACATGTATAGCGATCCATTGTGGAGTGGCACCGCTGACATCTCGTGCTAATACACCTATAATACTTAAGCTACCTGTGCCATCCAGACCACCAAGTAAATGGATGACAGTGCCGGCGGGCGAGGCGTTGTGCATAAAGCACTGCGGGGCACCAAGTGTGTGCAAATAACACAAGGCACAAAAAGGGCACTGTAAAGCCGCATATTCACTGAGATGTATGTAGTGCTGTCCGTTGTCAATTCGAGCAAGTATAGGGTAGGTCACAAATGTATGATAAGAAAGTTGCACCACATCAGCTAATATCTTTGGGATGTTGGAATGCATGAGAAGGTCTTTACTTTGTCGGTAGTCGAATGCGACCGTTCCGAAGCGAAATGGTTGATCAGGCTCATGAGAAAGCAATAAGAATAGCAGGCAAGGTCGCTGTACTCCAACATAGATAAGGGGAGGTTGCATAATTTTTGGTGCCCAAATGATAAAACCGTAGGGAAATTGGTGCTTTACACTGAGCGCTGCAATTTGGAAAACAACGAAAAGTTGCTTGATAGCAGTAAGTTGTTCAGCACCTGTATATTCCTTCAATAGTTCAATATGCTTTGCTTTAATCTCTTGAGCTTCGGCATGAAATCCAAGTCCATTTCTAACAGCCAAATGAAGCATATGTGCTGACAGGGTAACATTTTCATATGTGTTTGAGGACTCTAGCACCCAATCAATCCGAGTTTGGGTCATAATATTGCTCAGCTCTTTATCCCCAAAGGGGGGTCTATTCGCACTGTGGGTTCCTTGATACTTCGGAGGTTTGGATCCTTGTAAAAAGGCGAAAACTGTCGGCTGGTGCACTACTGGAGGGCAAGCGGATTCGACACTGTCATTGAGAGTATAGTGCCTCCATTTCGCTTCAAAGTCAACTTTGTCGTCCTTGAGTTGAACTCCTCGAGCAGCTGCTTGTTCCAAAACCAGTTTCAGCAAGTCTTGATATTTGGAATAGACTTCTTGAATACTCGGTAGGTCTTTGTGATACGGCTGCGCATCATTGCTTCCCTCAACCCACCGTTGTAGCTGAACATCCGTACCGAGGGCCGCACTGATGAGAGATGGGTGAAAGCTATTTCCACAAAAGTCTCGAATCACTTTGTCCGTGAGAAGAGAGGGCCCATGTCTTTCTGTCGTTAGGATATTCTCCAGTCCAGCTAATTTGCGTACTTCTCGGACAGTCAGAATTCTCATTGGCAGCACAATATTTGGATTATGAAAGATAGGCACAAGTTGTTCAATGAGTTCATCTTTCTTGGATGTGGTCGCTCTATCCGTTTGAAGAGTAATAAGGAAACGTTTCCATATGGAGAGAAAATGCGCCGGAATGAAGCTTGCCCACGGCAAGTCTGGGACCCTAACTCCCTCAGCCATTTGGGTTAGCAACATGAAAGATTTCCTCCCACCAAAGAAGGAATAGTCCCATAGGAGTGCACTGGGCTGGTACCCTGTCCAGGAAAGCTTCAGGACTCCATTGCTTGACAGCCCTCTTGTTCGGAGTAATGGAGCCAATGGTAAGTTTTCACCGTTCAAAGTCACTAAAGGGCCCCATTCATCGATAATTGCGAGCGGAACACTGTCCAGTTTCTCAGTGTCCATGTGACTCCGTAGAAAGACCCTTTTTCGCTGGATGCCATAATAGGGACCAGTGTCCCATACCCACCGATTGGTTGGTTGCTTACTAGGAAGTCCAAGACAGTATAGAAACATTTGGAAGTGTTCAGACTGTTCAAGGCGCTGCATGCCTTTAAGTTTACGGTCAGTTTGCACAATCTGCATGCTTCCAGCATTCTCTGTCAAGTATCGGACCGATTCTGGTCCAAATAGCTTCTGAAGATGTAGGATTACAAGGTAAACAACAAAAAAGAGCATACTTCGCTTACCTGTCAGTCCGAGCAATCCATTTAAGTACCCTGCATAAGTAAGATCTTGACAGGGAGATCCTGCAACAACAATCCACTTGATCGTAGGGTACATTGCCTTGGCTTGACGAAGGATCAGCGAGTCACGGGCAACAAGATCCCATACATCTTTCACGTAGATGGTAGCAACCCCTTCAATCGTATAAGCCCACTGTTGGTCTTCACGTAGCCCTATTTCGGCAGCAACAAGCCGACGTAAGACAGGATCAATTTCTGCTGCAATGAAGATAGTAGGGGGTTTACCTAATTTTTTCTTAATGATGTGATAGACAGATCCAACTCCATCAAACATCGAGATAACACCAACGTTGGCCAACGTTGCATGTGCGATAATCCTAGGTAATCCTTCAGGGTCAATCTCTTCAACTGCATTTTTATTCTTGCTATCTTTCGGGGGTCCATGCCTAGTCACCTTCGCCTTCTTCTTGCTCGACTTGGTTTTCGCATTGTTCTTGCATGAAGGGGGGGAGAGCTGCGAGGTTCGCGTTCTTTGCTGCTTACGAGGCGTTTTGAGAAAGCCTTTGACAACCTTTAATTGTCTTCTGCGGTACTGTGCAACTTCACCTCTCCTGCTGCTTCAGAAAGTTGCTTTGTCATTAGGATTGCTTTGGGTGACTTAACTGGCAGGATGACAAGCCCACTGATGAGGAGCTTCCCACTGACATACTTACAGTCCGCAACTCGTATACCATTGTTATGGTCATACATACTTATCATTCCAGGCTGACTAGAATGCAGGACTATGAGCTGGCTATCAAAGTCAAGCCTAGTAGTGGCTATAAGACACTGGATTTCATACTCTCTTTCTCGGAACATGAATTTATGCCCGAGCGGGAGTCGTTCTTCCTCAAGCTTCGGAAGGGAGCATCCTGGAGGTACTTTGATTTGGATGACAATCAGCGGGCCAAATTTGTCACATTTCCACTTGGCATTAGCAGTGTCTAGACATGAACAAGCTTGACACTCTGTCAATTCATTAGAATTCCAGATTGGAACTAGCGAGTCACACAGTTCATCTATGCCTGTATTAGGCTTGACTGTGGCAGTGAAGGTGTCAATTGGTATTGCGCTAGGCTGTAAGCACGTCTGACATTGTAATACAAATCTTGAGAAAAGAAAGTTGCGAGTACTCTGACTAAGGTTGGCACATATGATTGAGTACAGTTCATATACTGCATCGTTTTGAGCAGTGCCGTTGGGGGGAATGGTGCTAAGTGTCGCAAGGGACAAGCAAGCATCAAAACATGTAAAGGGAAAGGTCGTGGGTACTTGATGGACCCAGCTCCATCCTACGCCAACTGCTGCAAGGGCTGCCTGTCGCACATGTATACTGACATGTGTTGGGATCCACGGCCCTCTTGACAGGAGGTACAATGCAGTATTCATGCTAGACATGTGACCACAGTTGATCGCAATGTCTTGGGCTTTATTAGCTAAGGCCGCAATAACGGGAGCATCAAGGGTCGGGAACCATTTACGGCTGGATTCAGCAAAAGGAGAGAGAGAGGCAAACTGGGCTGGTTGTGACGGACTTGGAGATTCACGTTCAACAGATGTCTGGGCGGGGTCATTTTGCTCAGTATGGTCATCTTCCCCAGTGATGTCAATGCACACACGCGTTTTGTCGTTGGCCGGAAGGACAGAACTTCTTTTAAGGGCAGCTTGGATAGGGGGCAGTGCTTCTCCTTGATGTAAGGAGGAGGTATGGGAAGTCTTGGTCCTTGTGGGGGTTGTAATGCCAGGGGGATTTTTGCCGATTTCTACGACAATAGTATCATGAGATACCAATGGCGGTTTTTCTGGCGAAGGATCATTACTAATGGGGGCCTTAGAGGCAGGGTCAAGAGACTGACATTGACTTGGAATTGTAGATACAATGGGGTCACTGCACGCAGGTTGTGCATTGCCATTTTGTGAGGGAGGGGAGACACTAGGTGGGGAGGACGGAGTGATAACAGGGTCAGATGGTTCATTAGACAGTTTGCCTTTGCTTGCAAGCCCACTTTTCACTTCACCACAAGTAGGTTTGAGCTCTTGGATGCAAGTTTTCTGACTGCTAAGAGCTTCTCCTTCACGTGTAGGGGGTTTCTTGACGGGTGTGGAGAGAAGTGCAGGTTGGGGAGGTAGCATCTCCTTATCTTCCTCCTCATTAGTGCGTATATTATTTCCGTGATGACCTTGATCAACAACCATTTCAGCAATCTGTTGCTCACCAGTGTCAGTTGGGTGACTAACAGGTAGATTTGTCCAAGGGATAGTTGGACTGACGGTGGGGGGGGAGCGCGTGCATCCCCATGTGTTAATTGACCTTCTGGAAAGTTACTAGCACGCTGAGCACCATTAAGTTCACCTTGGCTGCCTGACCTTTCTGCATTTGACTTCGCAGCGTCATGGACGCTTGCCCCAGCTACAGCATCAGTGAGAGGGGGACTGTTTTGATACGGATTGATCTGCTGGGAGGGCGGAGTTGGTGGGGGGGTGACTCCTACAACTGCGTAAGCCGGAAGCTGGTCAATTGGCTTCTTGCTGCTGGGGAGGGCAGACGGGGTCGTAGGCAGTTTGGCACCCTGGTCAGTTCGTTTGTCCTTCGCGAGCGGCTGGTGTTGTGTGGAGCTTGTCGAAAGTACCGCGGTAACTTTCAAATTGGTTTTGCTGTTGTCGAATGTACTAAATTTCCATGCAGCAACGGCTTCAACTTTAGCATCAGCAGTTAGCATGGTACTGAAGTCAAAGTGGGGAGGCACGAGCATGACAAGATAACAAGTTTTGAAGGGGTATATTTGTAAAGCATCAACCTTGGTCAGGTATAATGAGCTTTCGAGGCCATCAACTCGGTTGATTTGACATTGCCTTCCTGACGGAATTTCAAACATCATGATTCTGGTAAATTTAGACACTTGCTCAAACCTAAGAGAGTTTTGCTTGCAGAAATCACCTTTTGTACTATTCACTGCTTCAAAATGACTGAAATGAGTCAAAAAGATGTCCAGTGTATCGGTTACAGGAATAGATTCAAGGAAGAGGATCCACGGGTAGGTCTCTTCAGAATACGTATATGATACTTGTTGAGCCTGCAAGTTAACTGCGGAGTCCTTAAGAAGTCCGAATCGTCTCTTCTGAGAAGCATTCTGGGTGCTGACAGGTGCAATGACAGTGAGTCTGTTTTTGAAGCTTGGATTACACTTTTCACCAATTCTGCGCCAGTGCTCTCCTTTGGTCTCGTGTCTGGGTGGCTCACCTGGTGCACCCGTTTGTGGCAGTATGTTTCCACCATGCTCAATCGTGCAAACAATATTGGTTCCTCTTTTGTCCTTAACTGTGAAAGAACATGGGAAGTTCTGCTTAACTTCATGAGGGATCCAAAAAGTGAGCATTGTGACATTGGTATTGTCTTCATTTACGACTGTTTGGAATTCAAATCTGGATGCTGAAAATGCGTTGATGAGTGCAAAACCAAGCTCTGAGTCAATGACTGCAACTTCATTTTCCAGGAGTGAGGTGATGCTACTCTTTGCAATTTGTAGGGGTATAAAGGGCATACTGCCTATTGGTGCATACCTTACCTCAATTCGGTACCAGTTGCTGCTGATGGCAGTAACATGACTAAGGACAAATTGCGTTGATTGCTGGCGTTGCCCAAAGGGCAAGTACGTTGTTGAACAATGCAGTAAATTGCGGAGCACTTCGATTTCTATGCCTTCAAGTTTCAGCATTATTTGAGCTTTAGATAGGAAAAAGTACTTGATTCTAAAGGACATGAGCTCCAGCGCAAGAGCATTTCGTTCCTGATCACTTAAGTGCCGAGTGGACATGACAGTGAAAGTAGCGGTCTCCCTCAGTTTATGCAAACGAGTCCAGTCAATACCTTCTTTAATCTGAAACTGGGTATCTTGTGCCGTGTTGATTTCTTTCTGTAATGATTCGATTGCTTCACGGATTTTGGTTCTTTGTAAGCAAGAGTTCTTTTCATATTTTATGGTAAGCGGCACGCTTCCTTTTGACTTGTCAGAATTATAGCAGCCATTTGGTGATGTACTGGTCTCGCTGACTCCTGGATACTGCCCTTGTCGTAATTCTTTGCCAACAAAATTTTCAAAGGCGATACGAGCAGGCATTATCAGCTCATCAGTTATCGTGTCAGGGATTTGCCATTCAATTACGGCAGGGCTGCTTGACATGCTATCCATTTTGACAAGATATAGTACAGTAGGATATTTTTGGTATTTGAGGGTTCCAGTGAGCTGCTTTATTTCCCGAATGGCTGCGATATGTCTCTGGCAAGAATCAAAAACTTTTGCTGCTATTTCAACTGGGCCAGTGTTGGCATGACACTCATAAATCAGTATAACAGTCTGTTGCGTCGTTGCCAGTGCCTTCATAGCACTTTGAGCCGCTCCAAAAGAGGGAAAAGCATACGCGGTAGTCTCCTGCTTCGCTATCTGTGAATGGAGCTGATCATAGGTGGTCAGCAGTATGCCTTCAGGTGCCTTGATTTTACTCGGAAAATGTACCATGAGAGTGGCATGCACTCCACGGGCACCGAGATATTCAGCAGCAGCCTGTTGAGCCTCGACGTGTTCAGACATTCTGGCTTTGTATTCTCACCAAGAGAAAAGTTGTTCTTTATGAGGTGTGTATGAGAGGTATGACAAGTAAATCAAGATAGGATAGGGGAGGGGGGAGTACCTGCCACGTCTTTGGACAGATAAACCCGTAGAGCAGGGAGAGAAAAGGAAGCAGGAAAAGAGAGTGTAAAGGGTGGAGTCACTTCACAAGGTTTGGAATGGATGTAACGAGATTCGAACAAAATAGCAAAAGAGGAAGGACGAGGTGACAAGAGGTGACCAAACTTAAAAAAGGGGGGGTAGGTGGCGGCAGAGCACCTGTCACGTAAGGACAGATACACTGTGTAAACAGGGGTAGGGGTGGAAAGAAAAGCAACCTGCCGCGTCTTTGGACAGATACACTGTGTGAACTCAAAACGGTAAACACGAGAAAAGAAGGCAATCAGATCGAAACAAAAAGAGACTTGGTGAAGAGGTGCGGAAGAAGCAACAGTGACCTGTCACGTCCTTGGACAGATACACTGTGTGAGCGTCAAATCTCTAAACAGGTTAAACAAAACGGGGGAACTGGTAGAAAAATGTGGTGAAGATACAGTGGCCTGTCACGTCCTTGGACAGACACACTGTGTGAGTGTCAAATCTCTGAACTGGTTTAACAAAAAGGGGGAAATGGAGAAAAGTGTGGTGAAGATACAGTGGCCAGTCACGTCCTTGGACAGACACACTGTGTGAATGCAAAAAGTTCAGCGAAAAAGGGGAACAGTGAGCCTGTAACGTTTTAGGACAGACACCCTGTGTGAAAACAAATCATTAAGAGGGGTAGAGTGCAGGTTGCGCAAGGTGCCTGTCACGTCCTTGGACAGACACCCAGGCAACAAAGAAAGTTAAACCTTAAGTTCTGAAGGTCGGTGCCAGTCACAGAGATTAGAGCAAACTATTAACCGAAAGGTTCGCACACTTTCTCAACCGGTTGCACTATAACTGAGGGCCAGGCGAAAACCACAACAGAGCAACCAGGCAAGTAAAAACACACACTCAAACCTTAAAAGGGGGGTTCCAGACAGCACAGGAGGAATCGAGCACAGTAAGTCGCCCCAGCAACAAACTACACAACAAGTCCCTTACCCCTGGGCTAACTACGCAGTTACCAGTACTCTCCTCTGCAACAGGTGTGCTCGGCTACTGGTAACTTGAGCCAAAGGCTACGGAAAAAAGAGACACAAACTATCCAAAACGAAAAGAAATGTTGCGGCGCCAAAAAAAAAACTCCCAGTGAATGTGCCCTACAACCCTTTTACAGATGCTCGCACAACCCAGGCGTATGTCTAGCATAAAGTTCCATTCTTCAACCAGCGAAGCACGTGACTCTCTTCATGCGTCATCATGCCAGAATCGAAGATCATACACCGTTTTTTCTGTATTATGTTGACACTGAGGAGGTACACTCATGAGTCTCCAGGATCATAATACTTTCCAAAGCTTGAATTAGATTCAACGAGCTCCCCCCCTCTGCCCCCAAGACCAATGTCAATGTTGATACAAACATAAACGTGAAAAATCGAACGCGCCGGTGTGCGATCAATCCAAGAAGCTTCTCGTTTGCACAACATCCAATATTAAAATTCCGGGGCAAGGGGATACACATAGAGTAAAGATGAAATCTAAAGCCAGCAGCCAGACTACTGACGCAGTAGTTGCTGAATGGCAATCTGCCTGTGAGACACATGGATTTGCCATTCTCTCTCAAACATTGAGGTCTGTGCTAACGCTTCCGGCAACATGAGCAAGCATCAACCCGCCCGGAAAAGACTCAAGAAAAGCACGCTGGCTGCCAGTACTCTAACATGCTGTGTTTTCATATGTACAAACCTCGAACAAACTCGGAATACACGTCCCATCGGACACTTTACAATGGCAGCAACAAAATTCAAGTGGCAAAGCTCTGGCATGCTGGTTTTTCATATGTACAAACCTCAAGCAAACCTTGTTCAAACCTCAAATCTATGGGGCCGGACGATGCCAGCAAGGTGCGACAGGTTTTTAAAGGAAAGTTCGGTGTCACCAAAAAAGATCTCAGACATTAACAAGGTTTGTTTGGGGTTTGTACATATGAAAATACAGTAGAAGGAAGAGGAACAAAGCATTGCAAACAAAAACGACAGGTAAAGAAACAGATGATCAAGACGTACGGAGAGCGAGCTGCATGCAGATCCGCCTGCATGGATTTTCGCGGTGCAAGCATGCAGCTCCAACTACATAACCTGAAAGCAAATCCAAATCATTGACACGCTTGTCGCCAAATTTCGTAAAGCCCATGATGCCACGCCACAGCATGACACTTTCAAGACACCAAAACAAGCTTCTCCAAACCACAGCAACTTTGGAGACACTTGGAAGTACCTCTGCAGTGCCGCAGTGAAACATGAGACTGAACCATGATCTAAGACGTCGAGGCTACGGCACTAGGGCACACTCAGAGTCCGCTCAGATCTGCTTTTCCAATCATCATACTGCATCAAAATTGGTTCCGGTAGGCACCATTGTGCTAGTGCTCTTGCAACTCGTCTTCATGGTATGGGAGATTGTACTCGTCATCGGTGCGTGGTGATATCTGTGCATTGAGTTCTTCGGACGAGGTGCTGGCTCCCGTGGCTGTATGGTGAAGCTGTAGCACAGTCGAGGTCCCTTTATGGCCGCCATGTTTCTACTAGTTTTTTGGATCCTGTTTTCGGGGCTATGATGAAGCAGACTTGTCGCCAAACACTAAAGTCTTTGGCTGCTGAATGTCTTGTTGGCGTTCGTTTGGGGCTGCTGAATTTCTTGACTCCTTTCTGCGTGGACTGATTGTTTTGGTTGCTTGCATTTGGTGCAGGTGGCTGTTTGTTTTGGACAGATGTCGTTGAGACACTTCCTGGATCTGGGTTGGTGGGTTGGTGCCTAGAAAGTGTATTTTTTGCTGATACGAACGCAGCTACAATTTTTATCCCGCACCCAATGACAATTTGCGAATAGACCGAGAGTGGACAGCGAAAAAGCCAAGACGGTCAACCAAAAAAGGAACATTGGCCCATGTAAAGCGTAAAGGTGCAACGGCCCTTTCAATGAAGGTGAAACCTGTTTAAAAATATCGCATTTGCTCCAATTTCAGCCGTCGAGGCCTCATCCTTACATTTTTTGTTTTGTTGCAATTTCTATAGCCTCGAGTCGAAGCCTGCTTTGAAGCCTGCCGCCAGGCTCATCCTGAAAGATTGTTTGTTTTACTCCAAGTTCCCATGGTCGAGAACCGGAGTTGCAACAGAGGATGCAAATGCCGTACTATATCTAGTCAAAATGGATAGCCTGTCAAGCAGTCCGTCGGTAATCGAATGGCAAATCTCTGACACGATTACTGATGAGCTGATAATGCCTGCTCGTATTGCCTTTGAAAATTTTGTTGGCAAAGAATTGCGACAAGGGCAATACCCTGGGGTCAGTGAGACCAGTACGTCACCAAACGGCTGCTATAATTCTGACAAGTCAAAAGGAAGCGTGCCGCTTACTATCAAATATGAAAAGAACTCGTGCTTACAAAGAACCAAAATCCGTGAAGCAATTGAATCACTACAGAAAGAAATTAACACAGCACAAGATACCCAGTTCCAAATCAAAGAAGGCATTGACTGGACTCGCTTACATAAACTGCGGGAGGCTGCTGCTTTCACTGTTATTTCCACTCGGCACTTAAGTGATCAAGAACGAAATGCTCTTGCGCTGGAGCTTATGTCCTTTAGAATAAAGTACTTTTTCCTGTCCAAAGCTCAAGTAATGCTGAAACTTGAAGGCATAGAAATCGAAGTGCTCCGCAATTTATTGCATTGTTCAACAACGTACTTGCCTTTTGGACAACGACAGCAATCGACACAATTTGTTCTTAGTCAAGTGACTGCCATTGACAGCA
Source organism: Cladocopium goreaui (assembly GCA_947184155.2). Lineage (NCBI taxonomy): Eukaryota > Dinophyceae > Suessiales > Symbiodiniaceae > Cladocopium > Cladocopium goreaui. The sequence continues at coordinate 963,955 of CAMXCT020003112.1, read as the reverse complement.
ACTGGTACCGAATTGAAGTAAGATATGCACCAATAGGCAGTATGCCCTTTATACCACTTCAAATTGCAAAAAGTAGCATCATCCCACTCCTGGAAAACGAAGTAGCAGTCATCGACTCAGATCTTGGCTTTGCACTCATTAATGCTTTTTCAGCCTCCAAATTTGAATTTCAAACCATCGTTAATGAAGATAATGCTAATATCACGATGCTCAAGTTTTGGATCCCTCATGAAGTTAAGCAGAACTTCCCATGTTCTTTCTCAGTCAAGGACAGAAGAGGAAACAATATTGTTCTCACGATAGAACATTGCGGAAACATACTGCCACAAACTGGTGCACCGGGTGAACCACCCAGGCACGAGACCAAAGGAGAGCATTGGCGTAGAATCGGTGAAAAGTGTAATCCAAGCTTCAAAAACAGACTCACTGTCATCGCCCCTGTCAGCACCCAGAATGCTTCACAGAAGCGACGGTTTGGGCTCCTTAAGGACTCAGCAGTTGACCTACCGACTCAACAGGTGTCATACACTTATTCTGAAGAGACCTACCCATGGATACTCTTCCTTGAACCAATACCTGTAAAAGACACACTAGATATCTTTTTGACTCATTTCAGTCATTTTGAAGCAGTGAATAGTGCGAAAGGAGATTTCTGCAAGCAAAACGTCCTTAGGTTTGAGCAAGTCTCCAAATTTACCAGAATTATAATGTTTGAAATACCGACAGGAAGGCAATGTCAAATCAATCGAGTTGACGGCCTCGAAAGCTCATTATACCTCACCAAAGTCGACGCTCTACAAATTTATCCCTTCAAAGCTTGTTATCTAGTCATGCTCGTGCCTCCCTACTTTGACTTCAGTGCCATGATCACTGCTGATACTAAAGTTGAAGCCATTGCCGCATGGAAATTTAATACCTTCGACAACAGCGGTACCAATAGGAAAACTGCTGCGGTACTTTCTCCACACAAAACCAGCCGGTTACGAAGGACAAACTTACTGACCATGGTGCCAAACTGCCTAGGACCCCGTCTACCCCCCCCGGCAGTAACAAAGAAACAGATCAATGTCCAGCTTACGCCGCGGTAGGCACCACCCCCCCGCCAACACCGCCTTCCCAACAGATCAACCCTTATCAAAGCAGTCCCCCCCTTGCTGATGCAGTCGCTGGGGCAAGCGTCCATGACACTACGAAGCCAAATACAGAGCGGTCAAGCAGTCAAGGTGAACCCAAAGGTGCTCAGCGTGCTTGTAAAGGTCCAGAAGGGCAATTAACGTCGAGGAATGCACGCACTGACCCCCCTACTGTCAGCCCAACCATCCCATGGACCAACCTTCCTGCTAGTCACCCAGCTGGCACCAGTGAGCAACCAATTATTGATATGGTTGTTGATCAAGACCATCACCGAAATGATGTACGCAAAGTAGAGGAGGAAGATAAAGAGATGCTACCTCCCCAACCTGCACTTCTCTCCACCCCTCTCAAGAAACCCCCTACATGTGAAAGAGAAGCTCTCAGCAGTCGAAAAACTAGCCTGCCAGAGATCAAACCCGCTGGTGGAGAGGTGAAAGGTGGTATTGCAAGTAAAGTCAGACTGTCGAATGAACTCTCTGACCCTGTTATCACTCCTTCCTCCCCACCCGGTGTCTCCCTTCCCTCACAAACTGACAATGCCAAACAGGAGAGCAGTGACCCCATTGTACATACACTTCCAAGTCAGTCCCAGCCTCTAGATGCTGCCTCTGAGGCCCCTATAGGAAAGGTTACTGTACCAGAAGAACAGTCATTATTGCCTGATGACGCTGTTGTCGTAGAAGTCGGTAAAGACCCCCCTGGCATTGCAACCCCCACAAAGACCAAACCGTCCCAGGCTTCTTCTTCACATCAAGGGGAGGTTGTGCCCCTCATCCAGGCTGCCCTTCAACGAAGTTCTGTTCTCCCGGCTAACGACAAAACGCGTGTGTGCATTGATATCACTGGGGAAGATGACCATACTCAGCAAATTGACCTCACCCAGCCATCCTTTGAACGTGAGACCCAAAGTCAGTCCCAACAAGGTCGGTTTACCTCTCTCTCTCCCTTCGCTGAATCTAGCCGCAAATGGTTCCCAACCCTTGATGACGCCGTTATCGCTGCCTTAGCTCACAAAGCCCAAGACATTGCGATCCACTGTAGCCACATTTCTAGCATGAATACTGCATTGTACCTCCTTTCAAGGGGGCCTTGGATCCCAACACATGTCAGCATACATGTTCGACAAGCAGCCCTTGCAGCAGTAGGTGTAGGGTGGAGCTGGGTTCATCAAGTGCCCACTGTCTTTCCCTTTACATGTTTCGACGCCTGCCTTTCCCTAGCAACGCTTAGCACCATTCCCCCCAACGGCACTACCCAAAATGACGCTGTGTATGAACTATTTCAGTATATGCGCTAACCTTAGTCAGAGTACTCGTAGCTTCCTCTTCTCAAGATTTGTGCTGCAATGTCAGGCGTGTTTACGGTCTAGCACACTACCAATTGACACCTTCACTGCGACAATCAAGCCTAATACAGGCATAGATGAACTTTGTGACTTGTTAGCTCCGATCTGGAATGCTGATGAATTGACAGAGTGTCAAGCTTGTTCATGTCTAGACACTGCCCAAGCCAGGTGGAAGTGCGGAAAATTCGGCCCTTTGATCATTGTTCGAATCAAAGTACCTCCAGGATGCTCCTATCCGAAGCTTGAGGAAGAACGACTCCCACTTGGGCACAAATTTATGTTCCAAGAAAGGGAGTATGAAATCCAGTGTCTCATAGCCACCACTAGGCTTGACCATGACAGCCAGCTCATTGTCCTGCATACTAGCCAGCCTGGAATGATAAGTATGTACGACCACAACAATGGCATACGAGTTGCGGACTACAAGCTCGTCAGCGGGAAGCTCCTCATCAGTGGGCTGGTCATATTGCCAGTCAAATCACCCAAAGCAATTTTAATGACAAAACAACTTTCTGAAGCAGCAGGAGGTGGAGAAGTTGCGCAATATCGCAGAAGACAATTAAAGGTTGTCAAAGGCTTTCTCAAATCACCTCGCAAGCAGAAAAGAACACGAAACTCGCAGCTTTCTCACCCTTCATGCAAGCACAATGCTAAAACCAAGTCGAACAAGAAGAAGGCGAAAGCAACCAGACATGGCCCCCCCAAAGATAGTAAGAATGAGAATATGGTTGAAGAGATTGACCCCGAAGGATTACCTAGGATCATCGCACACGGAACGCTTGCTGGCATTGGTGTTATCTCGATGTTTGATGGAGTCGGATCTGTCTATCACATCATCAAGAGAAAACCGAACTGATTAATCAGTCCTCCAGCGGACAATCCTGAGACCTTGCCCCAAAGCATGATTGAAAAAAGGAGTGCTTCGTTGAGGATGTCAGTTGTGCTGTTGCATTCATTCCTGCTTTGTCGTTTTCGGTGATTCTCATTCTTTTCACGTGCGTCGACGTAACCCGACAAATAGCGCGGCGATTTATATATATGTTTAGTATACATAATTACTTTTACTGTAGTTCAAACTTATGCCAGAAGATACACAGAAAGAACTCTGTGTGCTACATTTGCTCTGCAACCGTTTTCTTAAAAAGGAAAAAGCTGGAACTCTTCGTAGAAGATGAAAGCCTTATTTCCGAAACAAACAAATTTTGCTGTGTCAAACTTTTTGACTAAAGCAGAAAGGTTGCAAGAGCGCTACCTGAAATACTGGCTGAACCTGTTGCTGTGTAATTCCATCGCAAGTATTGCCGTTTTGGAACAAACTAAACCAGCAATTTTTTGCTTGCAAAATTTTTGTGAAACTTTCTGAAATCCTAAACAGTTGTTCTGTTTTTCTACAACAACCAAACCTCACTTGTTGCGTGTACTGCATGTTGTCACACATGTCAAGTTTTCTTTCTGCGCAACTATCCTGTTCAAGGTGTGGGAGGGTTGGGTTTCCTCAAACAATTTTTATGAGGATTCGAAAAGTGGCATTGGGGTCAAACTTTGGGTTTACATATTTTACACTCAAATTCTACATTGTTGTCCAATGTTTTCAGTTGACATTTCTTGTTGGCCTAGCTTCGACACCAATCACCGGTGACGCGCTGTAGAGCCTGTGCCGGATGGTGTGCTGGCCAGTGGCGTGAAGACAGCCTGGACCTTTTTCATTGGCAGTTTAGTTGCATGAAACGTTCAGACCTTCAGTTTGCCAAAGCTTGGAGTGAACTGCCAGCTTCTAATCCAGTAGAACTACCATGGGATGTTGGATGCTGGAAGCATGTCATTGGACGCAAGAGTTTGGTTGACTCGTTTTCCAAACGGCCTATGACTTTCAAAAGACCTTTGCCACCTCATGTCTTTCATGCTAGTTTCAAACCAGAGACTCATGAACCTGCTAAGAAGCCTCGACCTCAGGGTGTTGCAGTGACGTCATGGCAGCAGATAGTGAAATCTAGCAGTGATGAGTCCTGGACAGAAATGAGGGATGCTCAGTTTCAAACTGCGCTCAGAAGGTGGCTGGATGTCATCCTGCAGCTGCCTGAGTCCTGCTCAGTTGTGGTGCAGCTGAAACAGTTGACAGATGTTTCAAGCAGGTTGAGAATGATGAGAGATTTGTTCGTTAAGAAGGCACCTCAGACGCTTCTCAAACGCTGCCATTCCTTCTTGCGTTTTGTGCAGTACTTGAAAGATGCTGGTGAAATTTTTCCTGGAACAGAAAGTGGCTTGTATGGTTTTCTGTGCGATTTGCGCACGTCCGGAGCCCCTACATCAAACATACAGAGCATCATGCAGTCTTTGAACTTTGCACAGCATGTCATTGGTCTACCAGAACTCATACCTCTGACCATGTCGAAACGTTGCCTGGGTTCTGCTGGAAAGCGCAATGAGGGACCCAGGAAACAGGCCAGTCCGTTCAGGCTGGATGAAATGCGGACTCTGCATGAAGTTTTGCATGATGTTTCAGAGGACACTTGGACCCGCGTTTTTGTTGGGACAGTGCTCATGGCCATCTACAGTCGCAGCAGATGGTCTGACCTGCAGCACGCCGAGAGCTTGGACCTGGACATCAACTTTTTTGGAGAGATTTCATATGTTGAATTGAAGATCACCAATCACAAATGTCAGGAGTCTACTGCTTTCAGGAATATTTTTCTCTGTGCAGTTGCGCCCGGAGTTGGCGTGTGTGAACAACCCTGGATCTCTGAGTGGATGAGCGTCAGGGAGGCTCTTGGCATCAGCTTCAAGGCAGGCCATCCTACCTTGCCTACCCCAGACTCAGATGGCAGGCCGACTCGAAGGCCGCTGTATACAGATGAGATGAAACAGTGGATCAATTTGGTATTGACAAACAGAGGCCATTCCATTGAGGGCAGAAGGTTGACCTCACATAGTTGCAAATGCACCATGCTGAGTTGGCTTGCAAAACATGGAGATGACTGGACCGACCGCATGGCTTTGGGAGGTCACATTTCATTCATGAAATCTGCAGTTGTCTACAGCCGAGATGCTATGGCGCGCCCCTTGCGCATCCTGGAGGCTCTGCTCTTGGACATTAGGCTGTCTCGCTTTTTGCCGGATGAGACTCGGAGTGGGCGTTTCAGAGATGGGCCCATGGCCCCAGTTGGAGCTGATTTGGAAAGTGCAGTCGCCCCCTCAGATGATGGGACACCTTTTTCAGCTGGTTTGGCAAGGAGTGCATCACATGTTAGTGCGCCTGGTCTTGACGTTTGGCAGATGATTTCTGATGTCCCGGCTTCTGGTGTGACTGATGCAGAAATTATCAACATCAACAGCAGTGGTGATGAACACATCAAGGAGGAGCCTCAGGCCAGCTCAAGCGAGTCAGATGCCCTGACGACTTCTTCCAGTGAAGATGAAGCAGGCGCAAGCCATACAGGAGCAGCTAGGCCTGTGAAGCTGCCATCGATCCCGGAAAGCTTGAAGTTGATTCAGCATGTGAAATACAAAACTTTGCACTTGATGGAACGACAGAACTTTCGAGTCATGTTATGTGGCCGTGTTGCTGTTGAAGCAAGATATGAACCAGCCACCAGTGCACGCTTTGACACTCCGTGCTGCCACACCTGCTGGAAGCGCAAGGCGGAGTACGAGGGCTAAAATAAGAGCTTCAGTTGTCCTCACAGTTTTATTCACCATGTGCAGTCAATTGCATTTCCAATGGCACATCCAATCAGTTGCATTTGCCATCAGTGTGCATGCAATGGACATGTCTGAAGGAACCATTGAGGCATCATGGGAAACCAACCTCAGATCCTTTTCAGCGCTTTCAGTCCAATCATTGCACAATCTCATTGTCAAACGTTGCATGTATTGCAATTGGATTTATTTTCTTTTGGATTAGAAATTGATGGCTTTGCAAACCCAACTGAATGCCGCATGTGTCCTTTTTCCCTTCATCAAAGGGAGTAACACTTGTCACAGAAAACGGAGTCGAAGCAATCATGTGTTTCGATGCTCTGTGAGATCAAGTGTCATTTTGACTGCATAGACTTGGTCTTTCAAACCAGTGCAGGACAACCCAAAAAAACAAATTTTTCCGTTCATGCCAAGGGATGAATAAAGAAAATAATTTATATATATAAAAAACTCAAACGCACTTTCAAGAGGGCAGAAACTCATTTCAGCGTTTGCGCAAAGTAGCTGACTTGCACAATGGCCTTGGTGGATTCAGCTGCGTCGTTTGAGAAGCGATGCGAAGAACTGCAAAATGGTTTGCACAGTATATTTCAAGATGTTAACATCACGACCTTTTCTGCCTTGGCTTTTGCAGTGGGAACACCGCAAAGCGCTCCTTCAGATGAGGATATGCAACGGTTTGCTGACAGGCTCATGGGTGGGCCTGCATCATTGGCAGAGCTCTCGGTGATCAAAAGGATCCACTTCGAATCAGTGACATTGGTCATGGTTGATGTGCAAAAGCACTCATCGGCCCAAGACTTGTCTGAGCCTGGCCGCACCTTACCCTTTGTTGAGAAGCAGAGGCGCCTGACAGTCCAGCAGGAGCGCATCACTGGCATCAGCCATAAACATGAACAACAAGCTTCACACGCGCTTATCGATGCAAGCTTTCAGATGGTCGAGAGTGGGTCCTTGGTTTACATAGCACCGTCGAAATGCGGATCAAGAGACCAGGAGATCCAGCAGGATGCCAAGGCCAAACAAAAGCAGCTGGTGACGATCGAACAAGGGGCGCTGAGGACAATAGCCTCTCCAAACTTGCCTACAGTCGACGTTGGCACGGAATTAAAACTGATGTATGCGCTGCAGCGCCGTGGATTGGCGTTTGATCTGGTGTCGTTGCTTTCTTGGGAAGTGCATTCGGAGTGGGTTGGAAAGCTGTTCCGTGCCCTGATGGCGGAAGCCATCCCGAACTTCAATCCAATTTCACTGGATCAATTGCTGCGTGCCGACCAGGAACTTTTCCTCTTGCTAGCCTCGGAATATACGGGCTCACTGAAGCCTCCTGCTCCAGATGCTGAACCACCTCTGGACTTGGAGGTGAAACGATTGATGACAGATCCTCGCATCAATGTGCACTTGACCCCAGTTCAACGCATCGAGAAGCGGGTGATTCAGCCAGCTCCGAATCAAGGTGGAGTGCCACTGAGAAACAACAGCAACAAGAGGCCAAAGACAGAGGCTCCAAAGGCCCCCAGTCAGCTTCCAGCCGAGTTGCAGGGCCTTCACTTGAAAACAAAAGAAGGCAAGCCAATCTGTTGGCACAAGAACTTGAAGCGTGGCTGCAAAAACGCCACAAAGAATGGAAGATGCCGATTTGGTTTTCACACATGCATGCGGTGCCTCAAACCCGGTCATGGTGCAGCAGATTGCAATGCAGAGAAAAGCTCGTGACTAGCCAGACAGTCCAGAAGCAGATCCCCGAGAGGGCATAAGGTTAAGCCGTTTGCCGAAGGGGATACCAAAGTATGTTCAGAGGAGCCAAGTTTATCAGCCTCCATGCGAAATGGAAGGAGCCACGGCAACTTAGAAGTTCTTCCAGTGAGTTTGGCAGCGAAGGCTCTGGACTCCAGCCAAAAGAACTTCATGGGTCTTCGACTGAGTTTGTTAGCGAAGAACCATCAATCCAATCCAAGAAATTTTGTCTTGTCTTGAAATTTTTGCTGGCAGCTGTAGACTCTCAAAAGCGTGTAAAGAAATTGGTTTTAGAGCTACTGAGTTGACAAAGATGAAAGCAGGGCAGAACATTTTCCCATTTATCAATGCGATGTCACAAACAAAGCAGAACACGATTTACTGCTGCAATACATTGAAGCAGAAAAAGAGGAATTGCTACACATTCATTTCGCCCCAAGTTGCGGCACTGCTTCACGAGCTCGTGAACGGCCACCTGGGCCGCCACCATTGAGGTCAAATGACCACCCCGATGGTCTACCTAATTTGAAGGAGAAAGATAAACAGCGAGTGGCAGCTGCAAATGCCAGCTATCAAGCAATGATAGCTATTGCGAAATTCGCCATAGCCCTTGGGATCAGCATCAGCTTGGAAAACCCAAAAAATTCACTGTTTTGGAGATGCTCATTTGTTTTGCAATTTTGGAATGGTTGCCGTAGTATCACATATGTGAGTTCCAACACTGTATGCATGGCGGCAGGCGCAACAAGTTTACTCACTGGTTGAGTTGCAACCCTCGAGCTTTGGAGGTCGATCTTTTTCAATCGTTGCACCTGCTGTGCGACCAGCAGCATTCGCATGCCAGTTAGGCGCCCTACATTGATGATTCTGGCCGTCAAATTTTTCCTACGGCCAGTGAAGCTGCTTACCCAGAACTCCTTTGCACCAGGATGGCTTGCATTCTAAAGGCCGAAGCCTTAAAGCAGGGGTTTGTGTTCCCATCTACTCTGGAGGACCAACTGGAAACAAATCCTAATTCTGCCAAAAGGCAAATCTTCACGACACAGCCTAGAGAGAAGCGCCTACGGCCTTTGGTATCAGAATTTCAAGCATACAAATCGTTTCTTTTTCCACTCAACGCTGAAACAGCCGTACAACAGTTCTTGCAACAGTTGCCGAAGGGATCCAGAGTTTGCCATCGAACTCTCACTCCCCGCGAACCACATGATTTCATCACAGAGGCCATAAACAAGGGCCACCCACGAGACATCGTTGCGAGAGTTCCACAACCAGTCAAAGACCTGCTGACAGACCTGGCGTGTGGCTCTTTGGATAAGCGGTTCGCAAAAAAGGCCAGCTTTATGAAACGCTGGCTGAAAAGATCCTTGGAGCTCAAAGAGGAGGAAAGAAAACTGCACGAAAATCTTCCAGGTCACTTGCAAGACATTCTCAAGGGGAAACGTTTGTTACTTTTTCGAGAGATCCTGAATGACTTGAACTATGTTGATGTGGCGGTGGTGGACGAGGTCATCGCAGGCTTCAAGCTCACGGGCTGGGCACCGAGCACGGGGGTATTTGACCTGATGTCAGACGTCCTCAACTCACTTTGGACCAGCTGAAAAAGATGACGCCTGGCCTCAATGCCAGCATCTTGCGTGCAGTGGATGAGTCACCTGTAGACCAGACAACTGAACAGGTCTGGCAGGAGACATGGCAAGAAGTGGACAAAGGCTGGATTAGGCCTGCCAACTCTACAGTTGGATGTTCGGTTGCAAAGCGTTTTGGTTTGCAGCAAGGTGCCAAAACGCGCATGATCGATGACTTCAGCATCAGCAAGGTCAACCATACCTACGGTATGAAAGAGCGGCTGAGAGTGCAGGCTCTCGATGAGCTGTGTGCTCACTTAGCCACCCTGATGGATGGTGCAAACCCCTCCAGCCTGCCACGGCTGAAGGGACGTACCTTTGACAGAAAGTCAGCTTACAAGCAGTATGGGGTGGACACATGGCACAGCAACTTCCTACAAATTTGCGTTCGAGACCCCGCTGGTGGTCACGGCCTTTTCAATGTGAATGCGCTCCCATTTGGCGCCACAGGGAGCGTCACTGGTTTTCTGCGAATATCAAATGCTTTGGCCTTCATTGGCATTCATGGATTAGATTTGATTTGGTCTGCATTTTTTGACGACTACACCGTAGTCTGTGACGAGAGAGAAGAAAACAATGTGACCTTGTATGTGGAATCCCTCTTCCGTCTTCTTGTTGGTATTTCCTTTGCTGCAGAAGGTGACAAGGCGCCTCCTTTTCAAACAAGATTCCGGTCTTTGGGGTTGGAATTCGATCTGGAAAATTTACAACATGGATCATTTTCTTTGCACCACACAGCAAAAAGAAAGTAGGAGCTCCTCGACACCATAGCTTCACTGTTGGCAAGAAAGAGGGTGTCCCCTAAGGAGCTTGAGCGGCTGCATGGCCGTTTGGTGTGGTTCAGCTCCTTCGTTTTTGGGCGAGTGATGAACCACTCGGTGAAAGAGATTTCCGCAGTTTGTAGATCTTGTGAAAGATCTGTTGGTTTGGAACAGAGCCTCAAAGATGCACTCATTCAGGTGCGAGCGCTTCTTGAGACGTGCAAGCCTTTGGAAATTACTAAATCCCTGTGCAGAACCTGGATAATTTTTACAGATGGAGCTTTCGAACCAGACAGCAGTCACCCAGCGACTGTTGGAGGAGTCTTGATTTGCCCAGGTGGGTCGGTAATGCAATGTTTCGGTGAATCACTCCATGGAACTTTGGTAGATGAGCTGCTTTCACAATCACAACACCCAATCTACGAACTGGAAGTCCTTGCGTTTGGCCCTGCAGACCTGGGGACCTTTGATTTCAGGGTCGCCAGTTGTGTTCTTCTTAGACAGCGATGCTGCACGAGCAGCCTATGTCAAAGGTGTTGGAGCTACGTTGTTTGCCGAAAGTGTGGCTCAAAAATTTGTATGCCTTGAAAGCAAACTGAAAATACTTCCGTGGTTCGGAAGGGTTCCAAGCCACAGCAACATATCAGATGGGCCGTCCCGATTAGATTTTAGCAATCCTCTTTTGCAGCAGTGCACTCGTGTCCGAATTCCTTTTCCAGCACACTTCAATCAAATGGGGTTGGCATCGGGTGTACTGGAGAAACCGAACTGATTAATCAGTCCTCCAGCGGACAATCCTGAGACCTTGCCCCAAAGCATGATTGAAAAAAGGAGTGCTTCGTTGAGAGTCAACACATGTCAGTTGTGCTGTTGCATTCATTCCTGCTTTGTCGTTTTCGGTGATTCTCATTCTTTTCACGTGCGTCGACGTAACCCGACAAATAGCGCGGCGATTTATATATATGTTTAGTATACATAATTACTTTTACTGTAGGTTCAAACTTATGCCAGAAGATACACAGAAAGAACTCTGTGTGCTACATTTGCTCTGCAACCGTTTTGTTAAAAAGGAAATAAGCTGGAACTCTTCGTAGAAGATGAAAGCCTTATTTCCGAAACAAACAAATTTTGCTGTGTCAAACTTTTTGACTAAAGCAGAAAGGTTGCAAGAGCGCTACCTGAAATACTGGCTGAACCTGTTGCTGTGTAATTCCATCGCAAGTATTGCCGTTTTGGAACAAACTAAACCAGCAATTTTTTGCTTGCAAAATTTTTGTGAAACTTTCTGAAATCCTAAACAGTTGTTCTGTTTTTCTACAACAACCAAACCTCACTTGTTGCGTGTACTGCATGTTGTCACACATGTCAAGTTTTCTTTCTGCGCAACTATCCTGTTCAAGGTGTGGGAGGGTTGGGTTTCCTCAAACAATTTTTATGAGGATTCGAAAAGTGCCCACCCTTTTCATTCCCACCCTTTTTCTCTCCTCTATTCTTCAACGTTTCACTTTATGCCTCGTACTGGAGAAACCGAACTGATTAATCAGTCCTCCAGCGGACAATCCTGAGACCTTGCCCCAAAGCATGATTGAAAAAAGGAGTGCTTCGTTGAGAGTCAACACATGTCAGTTGTGCTGTTGCATTCATTCCTGCTTTGTCGTTTTCGGTGATTCTCATTCTTTTCACGTGCGTCGACGTAACCCGACAAATAGCGCGGCGATTTATATATATGTTTAGTATACATAATTACTTTTACTGTAGGTTCAAACTTATGCCAGAAGATACACAGAAAGAACTCTGTGTGCTACATTTGCTCTGCAACCGTTTTGTTAAAAAGGAAATAAGGGTTGCTACCATCTACGTTAAAGATGTCTGGGATTTAATTGCTCGTGACTCTCTGATCCTTCGTCAAGCCAAGGCAATGCACCCCTCAATCAAATGGATTGTTGTTGCAGGATCTCCCTGTCAAGATCTTACTTATGCAGGGTATTTAAATGGACTGCTTGGGCTGACAGGTCGGCGAAGTATGCTCTTCTTCATAGTGTACCTTGTTATTCTGCATCTTCAGAAGCTCTTTGGAACTGAATCGATCCGATACTTGACAGAGAATGCTGGAAGCATGCAACTCGTACAAACTGACCGCAAACCTAAAGGTATACAGCGCCTTGAGCAGTCTGAACATTTCCAAATGTTTCTATACTGCCTTGGACTCCCTACCAAGCAACCAACCAACCGGTGGGTCTGGGACACGAGTCCCTATTATGGCATTCAGCGAAAAAGGGTATTTCTACGGAGTCACATGGACACAGAGGAGCTAGCCATTGTTCCACTTACATTTCACGATGAGTGGGGCCCATTAGTTACCTTGAACGGTGAAAACTTACCACTGGCTCCACTACTCCGAACAAGAGGGCTGACAAACAGTGGAATTCTGAAGCTCTCCTGGACAGGCTACCAGCCCAGTGCACTTCTATGGGATTATTCCTTTTTTGGTGGGAGAAAATCTTTCATGTTGTTAACTCAAATTGCTGAGGGAGCTAGGGTCCCAAACCTGCCATGGGCTAGTTTCATCCCTGCTCATTTTCTTCCTATATGGAAAAGTTTCCTTATCACTCTTCAAACGGACAGAGCGACCGCATCCAAAAAAGATGAACTCATCGAACAACTTTTGCCTATCTTCCATAACCCGAATATTGTACTGCCAATGAGAATTCTGACGGTCCAAGAAGTACGCAAATTAGCAGGACTTGATAATATCTTAACGACAGAAAGACATGGGCCTTCCCTTCTCACGGATAAAGTGATTCGAGACTTTTGTGGAAATAGCTTTCATCCATCCCTCATCAGTGCAGCCCTCGGCACCGATGATCAATTACAACAGTGGGTTGAGGGAAATAATGATGCGCAGCCGGACCACAAGGATCTGCCTAGCATCCAAGAAGTCTATTCCAAATACCAAGACTTGCTGAAGTTGGTTCTGGAACAAGCAGCCGCTCGAGGAGTTCAACTCAGAGATGACAAAGTGGATTTTGAAGCAAAACGGCGGCACTACTCCCTTGATGATAACGTCGAATCAGTTTGCCCCCCAGTAGTACACCAGCCGACAGTCTTTGCCTTTCTACAAGGATCCAACCCACCTAAGCATCATGGAGCTCACAGTGAGGATAAACCCCCCTTCGGGGATAAAGAGTTGAGCAGTATTATGACCCAAACTCGGATCGATTGGGTGCTAGAGTCCTCCAACACATATGAAAATGTTACCCTATCAGCGCACATGCTGTATTTGGCTGTTAAAAATGGTCTTGGATTTCATTCCGAAGCTCACGAGATCAAAGCAAAGCAAATTGAACTGTTGAAAGAATATACTGGTGCTGAACAACTTACTGCTATCAAACAATTATTTGTCGTTTTCCAGATTGCAACGCTCAGTGTAAAGCACCAATTTCCCTACGGTTTTATCATTTGGGCACCAAAAATAATGCAACCTACCCTTATCTATGTTGGGGTACAACGACCTTGCTTGCTATTCCTGTTGCTTTCTCATGAGCCTGATCAACCGTTTCGCTTTGGAACTGTCGCATTTGACTATCGACAAAGTAAAGACCTTCTCATTCATGCCAGTATGCCAAAGATTTTTGCTGATGCGGTGCAATTTTCTTATCATACATTTGTGACCTACCCGATAACAGCTCGCATAGATAACGGGCAACACTATATACACCTTAGTGAATTTGCGGCGTTACAGTGCCCTTTCTGTGCCTTGTGTTACCTGCACACACTTGGTGCCCCACAGTGTCTTATGCACAACGCCTCGACAGCTAACACTGTCATCCATCTCCTCGGTGGTCTGGATGGCACAGGAGGCTTAAGTATTATAGGTGTATTAGCACGAGATGTTAGTGGTGCCATTCCACAATGGATCGCCATACATGTGGTTGACAATCACCAAGTTCAAGCTCTTTCAGACTCTAAGTCCTTTGTTGCATACAAAGTTGCCACTCCTGTAGTATGGTCACCAATGTGGTATGCGCAGTCATCGTCCATGCGACGAATGCCCAGGCAAATTGGAACTCAGCTCATACAATCGCATACATTGGACCCATCGGGAGAATATCTTATTTTTGCAAGTACGGAGGAGTGGAGCAGGCTGCTCTTCGCACTGGGAGAAGCCCCAACGGAGGGAGTCAATTAATTTTTTCTACTCGGAACGATGATGATTCTGCGGAACCTGCCTGCTCCTCTGCTCCGTACTTTGCTCAAGATGCTCACGCGATGTGTCAAAACGACTTACCTATTTGAAACAGGAACTCAATGTCCGCCATACTTATCAAAGATACGCGACCTATCAATACTGCCCAATATACTCCATGTCCGAACACCATGGTGGAAGCTAAACTTGCAACATGTTGCTGCACTCTTCCATCAGAGTGTTGATGATTTCTATCAGCAACTTATGTATGACTCTCGAACATTACCTTCTCTTGCAGTAGAAGAAATAGGTAGAGGCATTCTCGAATACCGGAAAGCTATCAGGCAAGATCTTCCATTCAGGCTTAAACGATTACATGTGTGGAATGTATCAGGGTGGACACTTGCAACTAGGGTAGGCGATGCCAAAATGCGACTAATTAAACGACTTCTACGGACAGGCCCGGTTTTACTACAAGAAACCAGATGGCATGCTGAAACCCATCAGGTCTTGCACCATAACATACCAGGCATTCAAGTAGCACACACCCAAGGACTGTTAACAGAAAGAGGTGGAGTGTCTGGTGGTGCGGCAGCCCTAATTCCGCCAGGATGGAAACTTGACCGAACAGAAGTTGTCATCCCAGGTCGCATTGTCCTCGCAGTAATTCAAGACAGATACTCTACTATCGGACTTTTGTCAGTGTATCTACATCCACAAACTAAGGTCGCTGAACTGAAAGAACTCATCGCCTGGGTCAAGACCAGTAAAGTAGACTTTCCCCTCTACATGGGAGGAGACTTCAACCAGGTAGATACCAGTTGCCCGGACCTTTGGAATGAATTATTAGTCCACGCGCAAGTTCTCGACACGCATCCACAACTCCATACTTTCGAAAGCCCGACTGGCAGTTCAGCACTCGACAGAATATTATGTCCTACTGATTATATCGCTGCAGCCCAAATAGATGTGATTGTAGCAGCCAACCGGCGACATCACCTAAGTGGACATTACCAACTCACTGCGACCTTTGTAGTTCGACCAAGAGTAAAAAGTGATATGAAAGACCCAGTCCATCAGACCATCCCCACTGACGTGTTTTGCCCAGGAAAGAACGAGGCTAACCCCTATACGGTTCCTAATGATCTACAAGAGCTGATCAGAAGGATCCAAAGACTACCCCAAACAGATGAAGTTGAGTTTGTGGCCACCCTTTGGTCCTGGTGGAGACAACAACCTATTCCGTCGAATCACCCTCGGATTCCCGAGCATGAACTCCTGCGGAAATTCCTTAAAATTCGAGCTGAGGTGTTACATGTACCTGCAAAACAATATCATGCACTTCAGACTGCCACTTACCACATATTTACTTCTAACGGGACTAGTGAACTATATCCAGGAAAAGTAACAATTCGAAGTGATCTACTGAAACAGATTTTTGATTTTCTCGACCAGATCACTATGACTCGGCAATATCCAGCTCTTGAGCAGGTAAATCAACAAGCCAGAGGTATCGGCAATAACATTACCTTTTGGAACCGGTTACGATCCATCTGCCCCAAGGGCGTCGTCTATAATGGGCCGATCCTCAATCAGCAGGGTGAACAGTGCACCACCTCCCAGATGCTGGACGAAGCCATGTTGGACACGCGGAACTTTTGGTTTGCTAAGCCTCAAGACTCTCTTCAAGAATGGGAACCCATTTTGCGGGAGTACCAGACTGCATCGCCCTGGCCCAGCATTGAACTCCCCCAGAAACAGGATTTTCTCCACACACTCCTTGGCACCAAAGATTCAGCCCCTGGCCCTGATGGAATCCCCTACTCTGCATGGAGACTCTCCCCTGAAGACAGCTACCCAGTTTTAGATCAGCTAATGATGAAAATGCTAGCAGGCCTACGAGCTGCACCTGTACAAGTTGGTGTTTGGATACCCAAAGCCAAAGTAGGTCCGACTGCTGACTACTTTAGGCCTTTAGGAATGCCCAATACCTGTGATAGGCTTGTGGATGGCACCATAGCTGCGGTAGTCATGAAAGCAACTTGCTCATATATGCATCCCTCGCAAGTAGTCATGAATTGCTTTAAAGAACCACAGCACGCTGTTCATGCCATACAAGCTCTACTGGATAGCAATACTCCCGTAGCCGCGCTACTAGTTGATCTATCAAAAGCCTTTGAGCGGGTTAATCCCTATTGGATTCTACATATCCTGCGAATGCGGAAAGCACCGACATGGGTATGTAATTATGCCAAATACATTCTATTTGGAAGGCTCATTCGCCATAAAGTTCAAGGCAGACTTCTGCCGCCTAGGGCGGTGCATGTGGGAGTTGACATGGGAAGGTCTTTCTCAGTTTTCCTATTCTGCTTGGCAATGGACCCGATATATCACTATATGAATCGTATCCCCCGGGTCATGAGTGTCCAGGGATATATTGACGACAATACGATTGCAGGACCAGGACATGACATTACTTGGGTAAGTAGAGTCCATAAATGCTATCAATGTTGCTGGTCGGCAGGTTTTCAAATTGACCAGCATGCCTGTTGGCAAGCTGTCAGCTCTGACTGTCTCCCCTTCTCAGTCCAATCCCTGCCTGGGCGAATTGAAAGTGAAGTTATTCTTCGACAGAAACAATACCCCACTGCACGAGCAGCGATCTTATCAGCTATCCTTTCCCAAAAGACACTCATTCTTGCACGAGCCGACAAGTGTATTGGGTTGACCCCCAGAGAAGCCTGTGGTATCCTCAACGGAACTGATTATACACCTATATGCTCATTGTTGGCGTTGGAATGTAGCTGCAGGTGCAAAACAGCTTTGGTAATCAACAGCCCGCTTCCAAGCTGGGTGCTCCGGCAATTAGATCAGTCGGGTTTCGGGGCACACTGCATCCAAGGTGTTGCGACCTCACTCGGGCTATTGCTACTGGGGCGTGCCCAATTGTCTAATCGTAACTTATGGACAGTTACTACACATCCTACTACCCTTAAACAAATCAATCCTAAAGCTGCCGAGAAGTTTATACATCGGCTCAGGCTGTTTCGGCAACCAGTCCTGTCGGTTGTCTCTAAGAGCATTGCTTTCAATACGTTTGCACAAAGTGTGGTACTCTATACCACATCCTATTTTGGTGCTGCCACGGAAGATCTTCAAATGCTGCGCGCGGCAGCAACGGAACTCTTACTAGGACGTAGTTGGATTAGGCATGACCTCCTTGCATTTGTGTTCCGACTGTGTAAAATTGCACCACTACTTGACCCAGGTGTAAGCATCCTTGTTTCTGCATTAGGGCTATTTCTGCGAAAAGGAGGAGAGGTTCATGAACTATATGTTGAAACTCCACCAGCAGTGAACAGACAAACACACGAAGTCAGGATACTTTGGCAAGCGTGGGCACGAGTTGTTGGGGAAGGTATCCTAACAAGAGCAGTGTCAGGAAGTGGTACAATCAAACAACGAATCAACGCAGTCAAAAAATGTGTGCTCCATCACATGATGCAACTTGCATCTCACTATCTTCGTAATAAGGTGCTAACAGCAGGATGGACGGGAGGAATCAGCTGGGCATGGCTCAGTCATGCTTGCGAGGCCAACAAGCGATGGATTCCTAGTATTACTAGGTTCACTCTGCTACGCTGGGCAGTCAATGAGGATGATGATGAGTGGTTAGCACGACGTGGCCGAAGCCGGCAAAAAAATGTGCCCTATGTGCTAACTTTGGACGCGCGTATCCACTCGGCGGCTATCAAATCGCAATTTGTGAAACATGCATAGTCACTAAACAGCTGACGGCCTTTACGACAGACTCCCTTGTCAGACTGCTGGAGACTTCATGCAGAGAACTCCCTATGCAAGAAGAATTGGCAGCAAGTGAAGACTGGGAAAAGTGCATTGCTTGTGCAAAGGGAGACAATACGGTAGGACATTGGGTGAGGTGGTGTGTCGTACCTATCAGTGCACTACGAAGCCTGACAGGAGATGACTCAATACTGTCGCTGGCCGAAGGGTAAGGAAGGGCGTTAAGCACTTAGCAATAGCCTCGCGAGTAGTTCATCAATTCAGGTTGCTACTACGGGAATCAGGCGCAATGAAACATCAAGTCTCTGCTCCCCCTATCCCCATGGACACCTGGATACATAACCTCGTACAAAGAGTACAAACAGAACTACCCCTGGACCTCCGTATGCAGCATGTAAGGACACAGTTAGTTTCCGCCCACTGTTCTGTCGATGATTCGCTACTCTCGTGCTGTGACAAACCCCCACTCCACATATCGTGTGCCCTTGCTCCAGCTCGGGTATGCATCACGCGTGAAACAATAGACACCAATCAAATAGTTGCTGTTGTCCCGTTAGGCTCTGAGCCGCTACAATTAATTCAGCAAACTATCCAGTTTGGAACAGGAATCTCCCCTAATGTCTCGCTCTCCACTTTTCAGTGTGAGTGCGGTGACTATCATTGCCGTCTCACAGCATTGCAGCCTATAGGCACCAATGAAATGCTCAGCAGCTATCTTCATTCTGACAAAACTACGTTGCTAGTACAATTTGACGGGTCCTGTCATGCTGACAAGGGAACAGGTGGAGCGGGCGCTGCTCTCCTAGAACTACAGCGAGAAGGACTAACGTTGCTCAAGTGGAGGGCTGTTGCACTACCTAGCTGCCCAGACAACATTTTTGCCGAGGCAGTGTCAGCTAACCTCGCAACAGACCTGTTGTGTGAAGAAATGGTACACAGAAGCTACGCAGTTGACCAGGCCTATCTACAAGGCGATATCCTCCCCATCATTAAGCACCTAGCCTTCGCAGGACGTTTTCGTAGGATAGACCTACAGCCTATTATACAGCAAATCCGCCGGAAACAATCTAGGTTTTTTGACAATGGAAAATGGGTATACCGCCCAAGAGAAGCCAATATACTCGCAGATTATCTTGCTGGAGTAGCTAGCCGAGCGGCACAGGCCTTACCAGCTCATGTAAGCGAGCCTACTGAAATCGTGGTTGATGCGCCCTTTCAGCTGGCTATGCAATCTGGAGCCATTGTACTGGAAGAGAGGCCGTTAGGTGTTACGATCCTATTACTTACCGAAGTCCCGAATATAAGCATGGAATTGGTAAATAAATTTATGGTGCAAACTGCAAACCAGCAATATCTCAAAGAGGTGGAGGCCTATTTAGCGGGCACTGTCAATCTCACGAAGCCCCGAGTAGTAGAGTATACGGCTTCTGCAACAGACTGTCTGGGCCGACTGTATGGTAGGGGACCCTGTGCTCAAAGACTGCCACGAAAGGTGAGATTACTCCTATTTGGAAATACGCACCAGGAAGTTGACATGGTCGGCGCTTTCTATGAAATCATGCGACGCCTCCTTCGCAGCAGCCACCTCCCGCACATAGCAGAACTGAGAGCGATACTTACTGATCTGCTAGGTTTGGTACCGCTGAATCAGCGGTTTGCTGTTGTCAAGCGACATCCGCTAATTGTAATGAACGCAGGGGCGAGAGAAGCGTGTGCCAAACTAGAAAGGGACCACCATATCACCTGTCCTCCAGCATTGTATCATCTCAGTTGTCAAATTGAATCAGCAACACAAGCGCTTGTTAACGACCACCTGTCCTTACGGAGGCCACAATATTCTGATCATGTCAGAGGTGCTGCTTTTCGAACTCTTGAATGGTATGAAGAACACATTATGATCTCTTACTACAAGGAACTAACTAGAAGGTGTCACGTAACATCAGCAATTTGGCTTCATGATGGACTCTGGCTCCCAAAAGAAATCTCTCCACACTTAATTTATGAAGCAGAGCGAGCGATGCTCCATCACTTACAGCTAGAGTCATGTGATCCCCCCCTTTTCAGTTTACGTGAACTCGCCGCAGATGCTCAAGCCCTTATACAAACTCTTGATGATGTCAACGTGGCCGCGAAACCCCCCCCCTCCCACGAATCGAACGGAAAAGAAACATCGAGAGTGAGCCTTTCGGGATGAGACCCATCCGATGGAACACACAAGCACCAACATCGGGCTACGCTATCTTCACGGAACGCATGGCCAAACGACGTAGAGCGACCTAAGTACCCGTCCTGTGTACTTTAGTCAAATGGATCACACACTCGGTTTGTCGCTACTTCATTTATCTCTGTTGTTTCTGTTTTTTCAGATGTATAGAGCCCTTCGTTCCAATGAACTTGACAAGTGCTGTAGAACCTTCACCTTTCCTGGAGTACCCTTCTCTGCCTAACAGCCATAAGGCAAGGCATATTGCTGTAACTTATGAGCCATTTTATTGCTCACAGGTAGCTAATTCTGTACTCCGTATCTCCGCCAATGAGCACGGAGACCGAGAGACCCAGACAGAAACCATTGCCATGCTCAGTGAACCCGTTATCCCATCATGTCGCTCAGCTTCGAAATTGCCTGGCTAAGGCAACTGACAAGGTAAGCCTAGCCGGCATGGACACGGAGAAAGCTGTCAATCAACTGAGATTGGCATTAGGAGCGTTGGATGAAGCTATATTATTCCTGGCAAACGAGGAAAGGAATCACGCAGTCCCAAAACAAGCAGCTTGTGAATAACAGATTGGCCGGAAATCCTTGACTGCCATCGATCGAGCGAAAATCTTTCAACGATGGGAGGCAAATCGTCAGCAAGAGAAGCACGGTAGGCAACAGAGTCAAAGCTCTATGAAGCGTAAGTTGGATGAATGAGCAGACTTATTGCTGCACAATGTGCTCGTGCCATACAACAGTCAGCAGCGCGGTGAGCAAAATGACTGGTCAACTGTCTAGGTGTCTTACCAATTGTGTACCACTTCTCTCATTTTTTTGATTTCGATCCTGGGTAGCGAGATTCGAAGGGTACTCTGTTTCCTCTCCGTCCTGTCGTATCTCTCTGCCTTCATTATCGTCTGAGCGTGCCTCCTGGTCGTATTCAAGCTTGCTCTCCATAGGTCCATGAGTCACACTCCAACGTCGCACTTGATTAGTAGTACTGACGTTGAGGACTCCATGCATACTTTTTGGCTCCTCAGTAGCAGCATTAGGAGGCAAATGACCAAGCTTGTGAAATTTTCATGTACCACATGGATCTTGGCTACTCTCTCCCATAATTATCCTTGTGCTGTAGTCTCCTCCCTAATTATTTAATGGACCTTGAGAAGTATTTATTGCTTTCCATTACTAAGATAGCTCAGGGTACTTCTGTCCAAAGACGTGACAGGGGTCCCTCACACAAACATGTAATGGCCTTTTTTTTTGTCCTCGTAGTTCAATCAGCTTTCATTTCTCCCCCACATAAGTTGTGCGAGCTTGTTGGAGTCGAAAGAGATCTACCAGATTAGTTGTCGGGTTACCTGCCATGGCGTGCGCAACATCGGATGCATCAAGCTGTGACGAGCGACTTTTACACATCAAACGAGTCATCAACAAGTATACGGCTTGCTGTACCTTACTGGATAATTTGCAGTCCGCCCACTACCATTTGCTCAAGGCGAAGCAACAGGCCAGAGAAGTACTCTGGGTCGACATACCAATGCCGGAAACGCTTGATGAGAGCATTCAAGCGCAAGTCACTTTACTTCACATGATAGCTGACTACAAAGCTCGCATCGTACGTGAAATGGAATATGCTCAGACCGAGCTGTTGGTCCCAGTGGTGTATCCCGATGGCATTGAGATCAGTTCAAGTGTAGACGAAGAACTGCATGATGTGAGAGAGAACTGCTTCCCACCCTCACCATAGCAGTGGGTATACGCAAGACCGAGAAGTGCTAGCACTATAAGAGAAGCAAGATGACAATGTGCCTGCAAGTTCCCTGTCCCAACTTGCTGAGATATGAGAGGCTGGCTAGTCCCAATGTGTTTACGCCGTGCATAGCGCAGTTTTGTTCAGCCACTGAGAAAATAAGCTCACTTGTGTTGTCAGCTTTAGTGACAGGTAATAACCAAGCTCTTCCATGCCGGCAGCCACTCGATCTCCAATACAGGATAACGAAGTTCATAACGTCATCCTAGCACACGTAGTCTATCGGCTCAAACAGACTTTAGACAATACACCTAACATAATGATGTGCTACCTCCAATGATGCTAACAATGTTGCCTGAGACCAACATAAATAGTACAGGTTATCCTCAGCTGCCAAGCCACGGTGCTTTTCCGACCAAAGACGTGTCGGGACTGCACCTGGCAGGCGCTCCACTCGCGTAGCCATGTCGACTGCGCTCATGACCTTTCTGAGGAACTACCACTGGAAAGGGTATAACGTTGAAACCATTCAGAGCACTCCAAATATGTTGACGAATCTACATCGCGGCAAGTATCCTATCCATAGGCTATGTCACAATGTTAATATAGAATGCAGGGTATTTAACTTGATGGAAGCATGCACATGGCTCAATGGCGAAAAATGGAACATCCTCTGGGCTGAAGATGAATCATGGCTTCCTGATGAGACGACAGTAGTGATGGGAGCTTCATTGCCCCATGGATTCCATAAGGTCATTCCTCGAGAGTGTGACGAGGTTTACCTACAGGCTTGGTTGAATATTGCAGGTTATGGAGGGTTTTATCCCTTTGCAGCAGAGGTGCGACACAATGGATATGCATGCTGGGCCAACTCCAGACGTTTTGCAATTGTTGCAAAAAACGCTCAACAATGTGCTGTTATTGCAGAAATTATGCATGCTTACAATATACTAGGCAATCGCATTGAAACACTGCAGCCAACTCTCGAAGGAATCGCACTGAGTGAGCAATCACGTATCAACAGTGCTGTCCATGAAGATGATCGACCGTGCTTTGATTTTCGGCTCTCGCAAGAGTGCCAAAATGCAATAGCAGGCCATTTTCCTAATCATGAAGATGAAGCGGATCGAATCTTTCAACTCAGTGAAGGCATCCACGTGCTGCAAAGGCAACATAATGACCTCGTACAAGAAGCCAACCGAGCACTTTACCGACTACAGCAAAATTGGTATGCCCTCAGTGAGGCTTATGCAACCATCTTCAATGACCTATGAGGCCTACATGACTTAGCAGAAGACTGGTGAAGCTGATCGACAGTTAATCAAAAGAGGTTTTCATTGGTCTGCTTTTCCGGTGGTGATTCTCGCATGTCTTGCAAGTAACTTTTACGGGAATTGAACCACATGCTCATCTAGTAGGGGCACATTCATTTTCATCTTGCCATTGCTGGCGATGACTGCAGTGTGAACATGCCGCTATTTCTGCTCACAGGTTTTTCTCCCCTTAAGCTAGCATGCCTAATACGCAATATCCCCTGCCCACCTACCCGCAAGGTAGAAGACAGTCTGATACAGGCAATTTCATGGAATTTTCGCCAAGGGCTTAGGATGGTCCCTAACCTGCATGTCTTTTGTCTGTACTTGTTATCTAGCTCACTCGCACACAATGGTAAATTGCACGGTGCCCTTGGGCTCTTCACTAATTCAAAGGTGTACAAAGATGACGTGAGCGTGTTTCAGCGACAATGGGATAAAAATTAACCTTCCCCATCACACTTACTGAAATACCCTAGCGAGACAGTCATCATAGAGACATGGCTGACATGACCCAATTCCCAACATGCCTGACATTCAATAGGGTAACCCTGACGGTCACGTTGTCTTTCCGACCAAAGACGTGTCGGGATTGCAACTGACTGACCACAACATCACTAATAACCGTTTTAATTGCCACTCTCTTATACTTGCAAATAGCAATTTTATGTAGTGGGCCCCCACTCTCTCTACCTGTACTGCCATGGACTTTGTACGACTCCGCGGTGAAGAACACCGTTTCTCTATGCCAGTAAAGATGATCTTATATAGCTTGGAAGCAGCACAGGAACTCATGGTGGCTGTGCGAGACCTCAGGCGCACAGTACGGCTGGTGCAGAGTGGATGTGTCACCTTCTTTCCAGAAGAAGCACATGGGCTGCAATTGATCTATAACACATTGGAAGCTGACCTCCAACAAGTTGAATTGGATGGACAGACAGAGCATCACACAGCATCTTTTGACAGCACTAGCAGCATCATACGAGGACATAGTCCAAGTGGCAGGTTTTAGTCGCCCGTCTACACGAGGTGTGTGGGTCAATCACCTATACTTAATTCCAGCTGCTGATGGAGGCATGACCGATCAGGCGGGATTTGCACCAGTGCCAATCGATGCCCGACCATTCCGGCTGATTATCCAGACAATACACATCACTGCGACCTTGGGCGGTTTCTTGGACCGCAGGACCATGCAGCAAACGGTTGATACAGTGGTGGAAGTGGCATTTCTCCTATTACGGATAGGGTTGCCACCCAACCTCCGCATCTGGACCAACAGAGCAGCTGGAACAAATTCAACTGTGCAAAGACTACAACCTAGCACGCTCCTAGTCGAAGTAGCCAGAATGATGGCTCCCGACATAAGATTTAGACTTCTTGTGCAGGACCCGCCCACTGCGGCCACTCGAAGTCCTGACAGAGAGTTGGGTGCACCGGAGGTCGTCCTCCTATAACAAAACAGTGAAATTGCTGTGGATTTTAGAATTGCCGCATAACAGATCGGTGCAACAACATGGTTTATGTGCCACTCATTACCTACGCGTGCCATCGTTTGCTCAAGAGTTGATACGTCACAACACACATCCAACAATACCACTCTGTAGTTATTGGTTGAGATCACTAGGTGTTTCCAAGCAATTACGCTAGACACGGAGACCTAGTCAGACAGCGCATACGGTATTGCCATGGTGACGAAATGAAGCACTTAGACGTTGTGGATGGAGTTATCGGAGCAACCTCGCTCGAAGCAAGACCTCCGTCTGCAGTGATAGGAGACAACATCGAACTGCTAATTTTGCACCTACGAATGCCTGATGCGGAGACTTGGATTGCACACACTGCTACACATGCAGTAATCCGAATCGACGAGCAACAAATTCAAGACTATCTCCTCATATCCAATGGACTCATGCATAGGACCCCTTGCGTTTTTTCGATCAAGGAAGAGACGGTAGATTGCCTTGATGCTAGGCTCCTTGAACAGCTGTTCCGTGAAGGAATAGGCCTCACGGATTCATCTACAATGTACATCGCCACAGCTTATGTACAACACAGTTACACTGAACTTACTCACTGTTTAACTGTTTTTTGGCTACAGTCCGAAGGAACTGCAGCGAAGACTGTGGCTCTTTCCTCACGCTGAGGATGCAGGACAGAAAAAGATGGTAATGTGCGATACTTGCTATATCTGCTACCAGATTTCTGGCAGTCGAGTAGAAGAGTTTCTTGCATGTGACCCCTTGCCACGCTGCTCGATAGAAGGCCCGCAGAATTTTCAGCTCAAATAAAAGCATACCAACTAGATCGATCTTTAGACCTAAGGGATCCTAGATATGCTATACAGCACATGCCGTTTTCTTCTGACTGACTACTATTTTTTCGTTGTATTTGCTTGCAAGCCCTTGCGAACTCTTCTCGTGTGAGCTGCTAAGCAATATCGGCTCAAATTTAGATGGTCTGATTTGTTACTAGTCCTTTTACAGTTCCTTATACACCCCTCTGTATCCTGCCTAGGCATCTACGAACTTCGTGGTTGCAAATATAAGTGCGAGGCCCCTCTGGCTAAGGACTGTCAGGGTTGCCTCTGATTACTTATTTCCAGGGGTAAGTATGCGACTCCGTGTCTGCCATGGAATCCGTGGTGAAACCACCCTGACGATGGACGTCGTGGAACGGACAACCCTCGGATGGGATATTATTAAACAGACGGCCAAGGTGCTCAGGTTAGACTCACCTTTCCAAGTGGTCCTGTATGCAGCCAGCTCGTCAGCAATCCAATTGCCTTTGAGGGCCGTTCAGTTCGACACAGATACAAATGAGACAACGTTCTGCTATATAGTACAGTCGTTACAAGTCCCGTCAGCACAGCAATACCGAGACCTTCTCACTGCCATTTGTCACAAGGATGTGATTGATGTAAGCTATCATCTTGGTAAGGGTGTAGGCCTTATGGACATGACAACGGAGGAAGGGCATATTAGTACATTAGTAGCTTCTGCTATCCTTCGAGACCACTCTGCTGATCCACACGCTTACCAGCCTACTGCTGGCCACTGTTTTCCTCGACATGGAGCCACACTAACTTACCTACTGCTACAAGCCCATGCTGACCCCAATATCATTCCGCCCAAAACAAAACCTACCACCATGTTGGAGTTAGCAGTTGAGTTGGGCAGCTCACAGCACGTGGGTAGGGGGATGGGGTCCCCAATACCATGCGTGCAACAGGGGGAGGTGGACCCGAGAGGGTCCGGGGGGACGTTAAACTGGGCATAGCGCAGGGGAGTTGCTGTAGGCCCCCGTCCCTAGCGAACCGTGAATTAACACGGTACCTTGGTACCCCCTAGTCGGCGTGTGTTGACATGTTGGGTTGCTCCTCATGTCACACCCTCGTTTGTGTTTGCGCACATCCTTGGGTGATCGTGCGGTATCTCGGGGTTCTCCCGGACCGATCGGTACACACGTGGTACGGGACCGACGGGTCTCACCTTACCTTGTGTCTAGGGTAGCAACACCCAATGATGACACGGGGGAACAGGCAAGGTCGGTGAACCTCTTAGAGACTTGGGGACTTGTCTCGAGGAGGGGTCAACGGGGCAACCCGTTGGCTAACGGTCAATATTCATCGTTGGGTGGCTAAGCTCACGGTGGACAAGACCGTCGGTTCCTCCCTAACAGTGTTAGGGTCCTGTCGCAAGACAGGTGTATCCCCCTGGGATACATGGGATCGCTAACGACTGGGTCACCGACCGGTTCACTCTCAACCTTCGGGGAGAGTGGGCTCAATGTACAGTCTGGCCACAGTGAGGACCTTGTTTTCGGCTCTAAGGTCCGAGCTGTGCTCCATAGGGACTGGGGTCACTGAAAAGGTGACTAAGACTTTCCACTCCTTTCTTGGATCGTCTTCTCCGGTAGCCGCTGGAGTCCGGGAACCTATGGGGGCATCATGAGTTGGTCTCTCTTGGATTGAGTGGTGATCATCTAGGGTGAAATGAATGGGTTCCGTATCCACGTCCATTCGGGGTGTACGGTTTACGCTGTACATTCTTGGTGGAAATGAATGGTTCGGTTCCCACGTCACTCGGTGAGTGGATCCACTCTCCTTGGGTTGACCTGGGACTCGTGGTGTGGAAAAGGTACCGCCCCAGGGTGCGCCTGGTGCTTGCGTTGGGCCATGCTTCTGCGTGGTTTT
The DNA here is from genome assembly GCA_947184155.2 of Cladocopium goreaui. NCBI lineage: Eukaryota > Dinophyceae > Suessiales > Symbiodiniaceae > Cladocopium > Cladocopium goreaui. The sequence continues at coordinate 936,212 of CAMXCT020003112.1, read as the reverse complement.
CGCCTTTTTGGCGTGGCCCTGCACCGGGAGCCCAAAGGTACCAAGCGGCAAATTTTGCTTGAAGCTGGTGCCTCGGTGATACCCGTGAAAGGAGCGCTCCCACCCCTTTTCCTTGCTGTCCTCCATCGACACAGGACTAATGTCCAGCTGCTCCTAGACGCACAAGCGGACCCGTGGCAGGAGATTACGATTGCCTCGGTGCTTTGCCACTCCCTGGAATGGTATGGTTACCCTGCCCGTAAAGAAGTTTTCAACGCTGTACAAGCTGCTGCTTTGCAGAACACTGAAGACACAGTCATTGACATTTTACAGCGTGCCAGTAGCCCCTCCGACGTGGTGAGAAGTGAGCAACTTTCTCAGGTGCGAAACAAATTCACTGCTCTGACAGATAGGGCCACCGCTATCCTCAAACAAATAGTGTGGAAATATCAACACATAATCGAAAAACAGTCTCGACAGACTAGTTTCACCACATTTAGATGGCGCAGAATACTCGATGGCCTGTCTTTACCAGTACAACTACGAGAGCCCTACTGGGTATATTCCAGTTGCCAGACAATCAGCAGCGTTGTGTCATAGCATTGGTACACGAGAAGGTGATGTCGAGCGGAACTAGCAAAAACCCTGTTCAAAGAGCGCTCAAGCGCATTGCCCCAAAGATGCTGGAGCTGGTTATTGTCTCTCTGCCTATTGCTCGGACCTTTTGTGGGCGACTTTTGGATCTGCATCTTAGAACCATGAGTTATTTTGATCCTGCACAGGATTGGCTGAAACCCATTGAAGACCACCCGTCCATGGCCGTTGTCTGGGAAGAGTTGGCCTTTCTGGGAGACACACGCAGCCGCCATGAACTCTTAGTGTTTGCACAAGCTAACCAGTCGCGCCTCCCATTGGCAATGGGCATTGTGCAGCCGCATATACCTGTTCGCCGTATGGATAGCGAGCGCAAAACGCAACTGACTGATGCATTAGTCAGAATTCTGAGCCGATTTTTGACACCAGCTGCGATCTCGATGGATGGGGCCCATGACAGTTACTATCGTGAACATCTCCTTCCTCTAGCAGCACACGGTGATGGACATGTCCTGACAGTCTCAATTGCACTCTTGTTGGCCATTATGACTGGAAGATCTGACTTATGCATTGCAGGGGTTTTTGGTGCTGGCAAAACGCGGTCCCTTGCGGTCCTGCTCATTGCCCTAAGCTGCGAACTGAATGACTTTGTTGCAATCGTCTACACTAAAGAGAATGTAGCTGCCAAAGCACTAGCGGATCAAGTGAGTGATCTTGCGCCCCCCACAATCAAGAACTTCGGCAGGCTAATTGGACGCATGGAGGAGGGCAAAGGAGAGGCATACGCCTCCAAAATTGACGTCCGTTGTAGTGACCGTAATAGAATCATCTCACATAAGAATATACTCATCGCAACAGGTGGCTCAGCTACGGCGGAAATGGCGATGCGCTACTCCTCTTTTGGCCATTGGATTTCTCGCACCTGGCTTGCCTTTATGGACGAAAGTCAACAGTATGGCAACTACCATGAGATTGCAGCTCTTGCTGCCATCCAACAGCCAATGCTTACTGTCTTCATTGGAGACCACAGGCAAACTCCAGGAGGGCTATCCAAAGGCCGAGCAGCGGCTGTCAATCGACGTAAACTGTTGCAACGGCCGTTGGGGCTTCGAGCACTTGATAAGTCCGGCGACTATTTTCCACCAGCACGAATGGCAGCCCTCGTAGCTCAGCTGTGGCCCGATGCGAGCCAAGATCCGGAGTCGGAGCTCTTCAGTCTGCTGATGCTTGCAAACAAGCCGCACAGTGGCCCATGGACATCCACTCCGCAAGATTACGAGCTGCCTGTCGCCCTCAGGCGGGTGTTCCACTGCCGAATTTCGTGCCAGCTGGATGCACACAGCAGCCTCATTGCAGCGGTGCTTGCAGTCTTGCTAATTGCCACAGCACCAGAGGAGTTTGGGGTACCTGCGTGCACCACGACCCTTGAAGCAGCTGGACTCTGTGGTCCTCATCGATGGGGCATCATTCTCCCTAACAGCTCACGAGTTTCCATGCTGACCTACCAAGCCATTGTTGCAGTTCGATATCCGGAGTTAGTCCTCCATGAGTCCAACCATATCTACATTGGCCATTTCGTGCCACATGAGTCCACTGTAGCCATTGGAGGCTTCCGCACAGTACTGTGGAAAGCCCCTAAGGATCTCAGGTCTGCAGTTGAGGATGTGGTTGCCTTCTGTACCTACCTGAAGAATTATTATCGTAACTTGCAACAGGGAGCGACCTCGCAGCTGCTAGTCTTATGCAATCGTACGGCTGTACATAATCTGCTACTCCAACATGGCTTTCAGACCGAGTGGTATGGCGGGCTGCGAGTTTCCACCACCTCCTCTGCTGCAGGAGCGACAGCTCGCATTGCTGTCATTGTTCAAACAGGGGTAGGCTTTCTTAGTGGAGGACGGAGAGATTCAACAGCAGACGAGCGCGAGGACTGCTATGGAAGGGCAACTGTAGCGCTGACAAGAGCCATTGACCATACCTATATTGTCTCGCCTCTTGACATGGCAGGCATGATTGGAATGGCCCAGACAATAGGGGTTTACCATTACTGATACTTCACGCTGAAAGCCCGTGACATTCAGTACCATGGCCCTACAAACTACCCCAGCGACAGATGTGCCATACTGGACTGGGGATTATCGGTACCCTTTACTCCCCAAGATAAACCGCCCCTTGCTATTGCCATGATAGTGACCACCAATGGCACACGAGCGTGGAGACGATATCGGCTGGTAGTGGCATGCAGAGACAGGCTACGGCTTCCCCCTAATGTCCTCGCAGCGCTAGAGTCCCGCACACGTGACCATGTGCGGACGACCAGCGGATTTTTTCCCTGCTCAATTGATCGTGAGTACCTATATGGTTACGCCGCGGATGGTTACAGATCTCCCCTCTGGCTGTGTGCAGCTTACAATGGGTCCCCAGCCCTCGTTCATCGACACAGAGGTCACAAGGTCTTCTTTCATGCTGGTATACAGGATCGACAACTTGTGGTAATCCCTGGTATCCATTACTTTGATGCCCATCGGTTGCAACCTGAGCTTTTGGCCACACTAGATCGCCAATTTGATCCAGGCACTATGAAATTTGCAAGCCCGGAGGGTGCAAGAGACACAGTGAGTGACCCATCCTCGGATGAAGAAGCCGCCTCTACCGATGGAGAAAGTGATCCAGAAGACCCTACCATCTCATGGTGTCCACCCATACCTGAAGCAGCCGAAGATCCCTCTGAGGACGAGATCTTGAGCGCAGCTGATAAGCTAGCAATGTTAATTGACAATATCCAACCTGACGGAAACCCTTTCTGCATACCAGAAAACCTTGGCGTTCTCCCGCCGCTATGGCTCCAGGCGAGACTGACGTTGTCCTTGATTGCCATCCAAGAAAAGTTTGCGCGCGTCTTGCTGAGTGTGGCCGGTGAACTGTGGTTGCGCGGGCAAGGTGCCAAGGTGGAGGATGTCCTTAATCAAACAGCTAGGGCTCTCACAATTCGATTGGCAGAGAAGCTCGCCCAGGCGATGAGCTCGTTGATGAGATTGGCTGAATCCATGGTGACTCCAGAAACTGAATGCGTTTTGTATGCCACTTACTGGTTTCGGCCCATCCTGTCTGAACTCATTGGCTCAGCCCGCGAGAGCTCTGAAGTGAATCGGAGTCGAGCGCCGAGTGGCCCTGTGAAAGTCCTAGTCACAGATCGACCGCATCGGCGCACTACTGGGTTAGTGGACCTTACGAGTGGCGCCTCTGCCCTCTTGGCATGGTTTCCGGCTAGTTGGGCCAGTAAAATTGCTCCCAAACTCCTCGAGAATGCTCCTGAGAATGCACAGAAACCTCAAGAAATCAACATCACGTGCCCGAAACGTTCCTATGACGAGACTCCCGTGGAAGGAGAAAAGCAGCTGCTCCAAGCAGTTAAATTTGTTGCTAAAAATTTGTCTGGTTTTCACCTGGGGTTGGATGAAGACTTTCAAATGGCTGGAAGCTTCCAGGAGCTCATCAATGGTTACACCACAGGGCTCGTTGAACCATGTATGCTGCGAGGTCTCCAACCCCTTGGATCGAATCGTACTACTCTTGAAGTGATTATTCCCTCTTCAGAAGGCCTTACCCCTGAAAAATGGAAAGAAACAGCCACACTGTGTCCACTTGACTGGCCTTCCAACTACGCAACACCTCTTTGAGAATCAAAGATGAATGCCTTATTTTCACGACAACAAAAATTTGTCCCAGTGGGACAAATTAACAAGACCAAAAAAAAAAACTCTGAAACCACCAAACAACAAACAAACACAAACAGTAAACAGTTTGTTGGTTGTCTCCCTGTTTAACTGGAAACATCGATGATACTTCATGTTCACATGTGTGATTTTTCATTCGTTTGATGTTTTCCGTTTCAAGGGAGGGTGGGTGGGAATTCCACCCTTTTTAAGAGGGCAGCGTTACCCACCCTACTTTCACTACGTTCACCCACCCACGCTGCGGGGGGGGTATATCAACGGGGGTTCCGGAAGCATGCAACCGGAAAGCTTGACCCTACGCAGATAGCATCATCTGCCACCTTCCTGTGACAAAAACATGATTTGTTCGCTACAGGTTGAAACTGCAACCTTTCCTGTCTTTACCCCGACTGTGCATTCGAAGTGAACCCGCGACAAAAAGAGAGGCAGCATTCCACCGCCACGTTTTCATTTCAGTGATGTCCATTGTTTGTTTGTTTCGATTTGCTTTTGTGATTTATCCGCATGTCCTTGTGCAGTTTGATGATCACGATTTGGAAACACACTTTCGATGGCGCGCGTATCCTCGAGATATTTGGTTGAATAATATATTGTTATATATTATTCTTCTTGATGTTTTATTGTTAGTTTAAATAAATAAACCACATATATGAATATGGATCTATACGTTTGATCCTTCCCCATCGTCTTGTGGTTTGTTAGCGAAAATAAAGTCTTTTACTATTGTGGCACATGAATGGGAGCCTTCATCAAACAGAGGCGCGACTCAGGAAGCAACTGTCACACAGCCACATGTTTGCTGAGTGGACAGTCCACCTCGACAGATTTGCGGAGCGAGCTTTATTCCAGCAACCAGCAGTCTATATAGCGGAACATGCCTTGCAAACCAACCTGCGGGAACGAAACTTCCCAGACAGGCGAGTCCGCCGCAGGGTCCCTCCGGAAGATCTGGATGAACATCGAAGGGCGCTCAGAGCGCTTCATCAGCGTGCTACTGCCCAGCAAGCAGTGAACCCAGTTTCATTTGGGCTCACCAATGAATGGTATGACACCATTACAGCAGACAAAAAACACCATTTGGAACATTTCACGAGAGGTATGACATAATCCCCAGCTCAACCCCCCAGTATCACACTTTCTTTCGTGTGTCCACCCCCTCTCCCCCTCCCCGTATCTTTTTCTGTTTCACTCTGGGCTTTCACCCTTTGGTTGGCTTTTGTTTCATCAATCACGGTGGTGGAAGATGACTTACGTGTCTAATTGGTTCATTTGTCACATCTACGTTAAGTGTACTGCTCATACCCAGTGTGTCTGTCCAAAGACGTGACAGGTGCACTGGTATGCAGCAGGAGACACAGTTTCCCCATTTATAATTGTTAGGTTCATCATGCGACACATGCCTGGCTCCAACCAACCCCGATCTCTCCATCAGTTGGGAGCCACAGTTGGCTGTGTGTGCGAGTGCCAGCTTAGGCATAACAGATCGGGCCGCATGGCTTCGTTAATACCCGTTTTCTGCACGAGCTGTCCCGTTGAGAGCTTAGCTTGTACTAAGGTTGCCTCTGCCATGAAGCCTAGTGCACGCACTCGCTTTCTCGCAGTCGTTGCCTGACAATCATCGATGGGCAAAGATGCTGTTGTTGTCCCCAGATGCAGTCTTGATGAGCCACCCACTCCCCCACCCCTTCCACCAACTAAGGCACATGAATTCGCTGACTCATCCATAGGTTTTGCCATCCGCAGAGCTACATTAGGTGTTGGTGCCTTTTTCGTTCTTTTTCTGTTTGTGATTACTGTTCCCTGCCTGACGTGACCCTCACTCCCCCTCGGATGTTCCTCCTTGGCGCCTTGGTCCAGGTTTTACTGGTCCCTCCCTCTGGGTATCGTTGCTTCCGGCGACGGCCTGGTTGCCTTGCCTTTGTGATTGGAGTGATTGTTGTGCATTGATTTCCCCTCTTCATGGTGTCTCATGGCACTAAAGGCCTTTGGCCCTGTGTGGGGATCTTTCCCTCTACACCATGTTTCCTGTGTTGTTGGAGTGCTGTGTGCACCCTCACTGAGGTATTCATCATATTATGATCCTTGGCCCCTTTTTTGAACTCCGCTAAGGCACGTTTGTACCCCTTCTGGTGCGGGTGTGTCCCTCTCCCTCTGTCCTCTGCTGCCTCCTGGCTCCTCTCCTCGCTCCTTCTGTGTGGCCGGTGTCGTTGTGTGTGTTTTGTTTTGGCCTCTCCCCCCTTTGGTGATTTGCTTCCCCCCATGTTGGCAGGGTTCTCTGTGGTGGTTTTTGTGTCATCTGGTCCATCTGTTGCCTGGATACTGAGGTTACCGCTCTACATAATTGCTCTGTCATTTCACCTTAACTGCATTGGTTGTATCTTTAGTTACTCTAAATTCTTTTGCGGTGTGGCAGATTCCTGTCACCGTCCCCCCCTCTCCGTTTTCCCTCTTTTATGTCTTTTTGTGGTTTTGGGCTGTTTGATTCATGTGGCTTTTTCGTTGGCTGTCTGGGGAGGGCCCTTCTCGCTCTGTTTTGTTTCTGCGATTCTCCGGGAGGGGCGGTAGATCCCTGATAGAGCCATGGACCAGGCTGCACTGCAGTGAGCTCTACTGGCGCTGTCCAGTGGTGCTTCCTGCTGTTCAGTCTGGAGCGCCCTAGTGCAGCAAAGCCTGCCAACATGGATCGGTGCGCTGATGGGACGTAGTGATTCTGCTCATGGCTCACTCTAGGGGAGAGTGGCCTATGTGAGATGCACTGCGAACCTCTGGAACATCTGAACTGCAGCAGTTTTTGCTAGGACGATGACACCTAGTGAATCCTGCTAGTCATCTGGTGCTGGTACAGCGAACCTAGCCACCTCTTCAAGTTTGTGGCTTGAGCACGATTGCCAAGTGCGAGCGGCGCAATTGAGTACAGGTCGCTGAGTAGCAATCTTCCTTTGCTTAAGCCTACCCTCTGCACGAGTGTATTTTATTCATCTGCAATGACCTTACGGAGAGGATCCTTTTTATCTGCGGAGATCTTTCACCATTGGCACCGTTTCAGGTCCCCTTGGCTTCCTACGATATGACAGCATCTGTGATGAATTACAGTTATTGTCCTGCATGACCTACAGGCTGTCAATCCCCACCCCCCTTGAGGGGGGTGTTGAGTCACATCACCACTGCGGCAGTATCTTACTACAGAGACTGGACTCCAACTTCACTTATCATCATAGGACAAACTTTGGCAATGAGAATGGCAACTGGTATGAGCTGTATTGTCAGCTATTCCTGCTTTGCCTACCTTTCAGAGAGCTGGAGTGACAGTCACGGTTGTATGGACGATGAGAATCTGGGTGGTCGTGTACTATCGTTTTCGCTCTGCCGCACTTAATTAGTTTGCATGTTTTTGGTGATGATACAGTGACCTAGGTCACTGTGTCCAAGGCAAATCTCAAGTTGATTTGTTGGTTTTTGTTTGGGCCCGGCCCCGTTCTTTGTTGCTTCGCTGTTTTGCTTTTTGGCGAAACGCAAATCTGGCTGGGGGATTTGCGGGTCGTTGTTGGTTGCGTTTTTTGGTTTGTTTGTTTGTGTTGATGTGATGATTTGCCCGCGGTTTTGGACCACACGAGTCCTTTTTCTAGATGCTTTTCACCGCTTACGCTATTGTAAGGACCGTGCCTAGTGCGAATCGGCCAAACCGGAGGAAAAAAAAAGCCCTTGAGAACCCCGTACGGCCATCTTTCCTTGCATGGCCCCCACAAGGGCCAACCACAAACTGAACCGAGGGTGTGTTGATGCTATTGCACTGATGAGAAAGAGTTCACTACTGCAATTTTTTCAGCTTTGTTCCATGGACGGGGCAAGCAACGAAATATAGCTTTGTTGATTGAGGTGACATCCTTCCTGTCATCAAATACTTTCAATTTGCAGGTCGTCTCCGAAGGATAGACATGCACCAACCACTGGAAAGCATTCGTTCAGCCGTGAGTCTACACCTTCCGGACAGCCTCTTCATATACCTGCCTCGCGTCGCTAACGGCATTGCAGATGACCTAGCAGGGCAAGCTACCCAATTCCTGTTGACTAGATATAGGAGCGATCCCGCTGCTTTCAATAGGGATGCTGGACCGGTGTCCATTAAGCCATCATTCCCTGCAGGTCTCTTTCAGGTCGGAGGTTTCCACATTCAAAGTTTTGAACCACCCTGGAGTCAGCCCACCCTTACCCTAGTTGAGAGACCCAGTGTTGACCACGACCTTCTCCGGAAACACCTGACTCTCCACCCCCACCACCGCCAGCTGATCGAATCCTACCTTTCCCCATGCCTACCGCAAAATTGCAGTATTGATATCGACTACTCCCCGAAAGCTGCAGACAACCATGGACGAAAGTATTGCTGCACCATAGGGGGCCAACGGCTACCGAGAACTGTCAGGATCTTACTATTCGGGCGGAATCACTGCGAAATTGACCTCAAAGGATCCTTTTATGAATTGGTCCGACGCCTGGGATTACTGTTTGCGCCCGACTTTGTCCCCCTCCCAACAATCGATGAGTTCCGCGCGCAGTTAGCCCGGGACCCTTATATTCAGCAAGTAGAAGCAATCTGTCCCGACACCATCAAGCAACTTCCACTGAGAATCATTAATAGTCCCCTTGATACCACATACAGATACCTAAGCTCTCTGGTCGACGGCTCCCCCAGTGCGAGTGTAAATGTGAAAATTTGACATCTGTGGTGAGATGAATCCATTGGTCTTTTCTGCATTGGAAGAAGTGAATTTGATTTTCGTCTTGATGATGAGCTCAACCGTGATGGTTGACATCGTATTTGCACGTTTCATGTTTTGCACGTTTTATTGGAGATGACGAAACCCAACAACGATATACTTTTCGTCTTCTTTGAGTACTTTGATTGCACGGAGAACATTGTGAGGATTTGAATTTGTATAGTGACATGGAAAATCAAACCATTTTCCATATATTTTGCTTTAGTTTTGTCGACAGAATCATCGCAGAAGTGCACGAAGGAATCGTGAGAAGATCGTAGAATTCATTTTGTGACTTCGGAAGAAGGAACTTTGTTTGACATTGATTGGAGAAGAGTAGTGTGTTTTGTCTCTCAATGATGATAGCGAGAGCAACGTTCTGAAAGGCATTCAGAACTGGAGTTGCTAACAGATCTGAGGGAGACATCATGAATCATGTTTTGGTGCTTGAAATGTTTCAACGTTTTTCAAACACTCAAACTTATTTAAACAAACAAACCATGTCTTGATGTAAAGACTTTTTGTGAGGACATGTGTTTTTGATCGCTTTTGTGAAAGTTAGCAGAAAGATGCTGACTGGCGACTCCGCATCATTTTGTGTCAAGGCGTGACACACCAACAAGAACCATAGCGACATGAGCAAGACATTTCTTGTTTCTGTGCTTGTGTGTAAAAGTGGCTGGGCTCTGGGAGTGGTTGACTTGGTAGCGTGGACGGTTCTAGTGAGTTAAGGACGACGTCCTGGACGCTGACCCAAGGGTTTCGAAGGTTGCGTACCTTCCGCATGGTAGCGGAGCTGCCTGCTTGCTGTGCGTAAGTAGGAATGGATTCAGGTAGTGTGAGCCAAGGTGTGCAAGGTTGTCCTAGTCCTGGTATGGCTGAAAGAGGTGAAGGAAGTGGTACCGGAAATGGTGGTTGTAACCGTAGTGACGGATTGCCGCCAGTGCCAAGAACGCCTAGTCAGCAAGGTAGTGGATCTGGGATGGATGGACAGACACCTGAAGTAAGTAACATGCCCCAGCAGCAGCCACAGCAGCAACAAGCAAATGTGTCACAGAACGTACAGGGATTTGCGAGCACGACAAACCTGGATGCAGGTGGTCAGGTAGGTCCGGTGCAGGGATGTCAGCAAGGAAGTATCCCCGGAATGCAGGGACTGGGACCAGCATGGTTTGGTGCGCAATGGATTCCCCAACAACAAACGTTTATACAACAGAATTCGCAAGCGTGTGTGCCAAGTTATGGTTGTGCGAGTATGCCTGGTGGACCAAGGTCTGGAGATTTTCCAAACTTAGGAGTGAACCCAATGAGTTGCCAAGGAAACGTGCCGAGTGGCCCGGTTGGAGCGAGCTTGGGAGGCTTGACGCCTCAGGCGGCGCAGATCCAAGAGGTTATGGCCATGTTAGGTAGCATGAGTGAGGGACAGCTACAGACAGTGCAACAGCAGATGCAAGATCGTTTTGTAACTATGCAACAGAGAAGAGGGGTTCCAGAAGTGTTTGGTGATGGTCTTGGTAGGGCAGCTGATTCGTCGTTTGTGACTCCGCAGCCATTTGATGTTTTGCCTGGTTTTGGTGTTCAACAATCAAATCATGGAAATTCACAGCAATTGGATGTCTTCGCCAAAAGCGAAAAATGGTTGACACCGGCACCAACACCAGTAGGAACTTGGAAGACAAGAGAAGAAGAGGTGTTAGGTTGGGCTGGCTATTTGGATGAGTTGTCATCCTGGGCAGCTGGTGGAAGTTTAGAGTTTTCTGTAGAAATCCAGCATAGTAGCCGTTGGCCCGGTCCCATCAGATGGAGTGCGCTCAGTGGAGCACAACAGGCAAGGTCTCGAAGGCTTATGTCCATCTTAAAAGCTGCGTTTCACGACAACCCCAGGTGTGTGGCGTTGGTGAACGCCTTCAGTGAGGGTGTGGCATTACATGGAGTAGGATCTAGTGACAGAGTGGCAGTAGCAGTAAACCAACAAGCAAACGGGTTTGAACTGCTTAGGCAACTTACTCTTGAATTTTCTCTGAGGTCAAGATCCGAAGCGCTCTCACTAAGGACGCAGATTGCAGGGAAGTCCTTTGTCCTGGCGGCGACACAGACATCGCCGAGTTCCTTGGTTAGTGATACTATCAGAAGAATTGACTATGAAGCTGCAAGGTTCTCAAGGTTGCTAGGAACTCTCCCTATGCAGGTGGACACCACAGGACTGAAGCTGGCAGATTCTGACATGCTAGTTGTTCTGTTGAAAAGTTTGCCTGAGACGGTGAAGAATTATGTTCTCCATCACAGCGGCGCAGACAATTACGAGTCCTACAAGAATGCTGCGATGCGTTGGGAAGAGCAACAACGCCTGTCTAGCGATTTTGGGACAGTAGGCCCCAGCAAGAGATTGAGTTCCCTGGAGGGGAGTGTAGAACATCATTCTCTTGATGCCGAACTCGTAGATGCAGTGGAAGGCAGGTGTGGAAAGTGTGGCAGTCGGAAACACACTGCCTCAGGTTGTACCGCAGACATGAGCAAGATTCGGTGTTTTAGATGCGGTAACATGGGACACATCAGCTTCAACTGCCCTGAAAGCAAAGAAGGTAAAGGTTCCAAAGGAAAGGGTGCTACATTTAGGAGCAAAGGCAGTAGCAAAGGAAAGGGAAAGAAAGGCAAGTTGAATGAAGTTTCAGAGGATTGGACCGACTGGACTGCAGAGAGTTGGGACGATGATGACTATTGGTGGCATGACCAATGGCCGGAGAGCTGTGATGGTCAATGGGGAGTTTCGCAGACATGGTGGGACGATGGTTCTGGATGGTATTGCGACGGGTATGGGTATACCTGGCAACAGGGACCAGTCCAAAGTGCGGAACCGAGTGCAAGTCACGACAATAGGTCTGATGTCCAAAAGACTGGCAGTGTCGGCAGCATGATCATTAATCCTTTGTTGTTTGACATGACATGTGAAACCACTGGAGGTCTTAGGTTTGTGCATGAGCATGAGGTTGCTGACATGGAAACCGAGAATAGGCTTGTGGTTGATTGCAAAGACTTTGAAAGTGAGTTGGCTGACACGGGTTGTGTGCTGGCAAAGAGTTGCGACAGCTGTACTCGTGAGTCAAAAGAAAGTGAACTGGCTGACACGGGTTGTGTGCTGGCAGAGAGCTGCGACAGCTGTACTCGTGAGTCAGAAAAAGGAAATGAACTGGCTGACATGGGTTGTGTGCTGGCAGAGAGCTGCGACAGCTGTACTCATGAGTCAGAAGAGAAAGATGAACTGGCTGACACAGGTTGTGTGCTGGCAAGAGGTTGCGACAGCTGTACTCATGAGCCATGGTTTTGTGGTTTGAAGTGTGGAGATGAAGTTGGACTTGGTGACAGTTCCAACTTAGAAACATGTTTTGTTAATGACCCCAGCCGAGCCTTGTGTGCCACTGTACCGATGAAAGTCGTTTTGGTGCGTGCACATGATTGGTTTGATGACCACAGTGAGGTTTCGGCTGAACAGCAGATTGAACCTTACTTGAAGTTTTTGCGACCTTTGCTTTCACAGGTCGCTGACAACACCGATGCTTCTTGGTGGCTTCTTGACTCTGGTGCATCCACAAGTGTTTTGGCTGAATCGAACTTGTCAGCCTTCAGGTCAGTGCTGCAGGACAGTGAGGGATTAGGTAGTTACAAAGCTGCCAATGGATCCTCAGTCAACATGTCAGGCACTGCTGAGATTGGAGTTCAGATGCGCATGTCAGGCACATCAGGTGATGATTGGTGTTGGAAGAAAGCACGTTTGAATGTTTTGGTGGGTTCCATCCGGCACAACATTTTGTCAATTACTTCATTGGCAGATTCGGGATGGAGATTCACACAAGGTCCAAAAGGTTTTGATTTGTTCCATGAGAAGCTCGGAATGCATTGTCTTGATGTTGCTTATTTTGCCAATTGTCCTTGGGTTCGTTTGTATCCCGATGTTGGTAGTAGTAGTGCGTACAGGTCTGACTTGACTGTGAGTAACACTCATGACTTTTCTGTCGCAGCTGTGTCTGGAGGAGACGACAATGAACTGGCACGTCACCGGAGACAGGGACATATTCCATTCAATCCGAACTGTTTGGAGTGTGCCAAAGGTCGTTCTGTTTTTCAGCACAGAAGAGACAAAGGTGACAGGAAAGAGGTTTCGATTCAGGCCGATTTTGCATTCCTCAAAACATCAGGAGAGATCGTCACAGACGAACTCCCAGGTTCGGTGAAGATCCTTGTGTTAACCGAGATGATGTCGAGGTGCATTGGCTATGTGGTGGTTGGAGAAGATGTCGAAGCAGCCAGGAGACAGATTGTTGTATGGCTCCAACATTTTGGGTTGACTTCGAAGGCAGTCTCCATTGACGTCCACACCGATAGCGAGAGGGCAGTGGGAGAGATCATTGGATCCTCTACTGGCCGATATACGTTCGCTATTCGGAGAGCCGCGCCACAACAACATCGATCGATTGGGTCGGCTGAGCGAGCAGTGAGGGAATTAAAGGAATCCTTTTCTGTACTAAGGGCTGATCTGAATGCGCAAGGGTTGGATGTCACGTTTTCACATGAGAATTTGGTTGACGTTTTGACGTATTTGGCTTTGTGCAACAACCATTTTTCAACATCGAGAGGTTCAGACAGAAGTCCATTGGAAATGGTGTCAGGAAGGAAGTTATCCAAACCAGTTTCGACTTTGTTTGGTGCTCAGGTTTTGGCAGAGATTCCTGATTCAATTCGGCAGCATTCACCACTTTCCACGAGAAATGTTGAGTGTACTTTCATTCACATGGGATTGGAACGAGGTCCAGTTGTGCAGGGTCTCATTCGTGTGGATGGCAAAGCTGAGTTGATGCGTTTTGTAGCTAGGAACATATGGGCTATTTCACCTTTGAGATGGGATTTGAATTCGGGACAGGGAGTTTTGACACAGTTTGACACTGGGACTGTAGGTAGTAGACCCCAAATTGCGAATGACAGTGGAACTGCACCAGCTGATATGAGTCAGCTACCTCCTGAAGAGTTGCGAAAGTTGAAAGGCCAGAGTTTGCCGGCACCTTCACAGCCCAAACTTGTCTTGCCAGAGTCCAGTAGTGTGAAGAAGAAATCTGGTGAGTTGCGTTTGGCGCCAGCAGTGCCATTGGCAAGATCGAACATTGTCGTGACTCCACAGGAAGTTCCAGCAGAGCCGTCTCGAGTTTCTGTCACTCCATCTCCTACGTCACCAGCAGATACTGCAGATGTAGCTATTGGTAGTCCTGAGAGTTCTGAAAGAACTTCACCTGACGTATCACGTTTTGAACCGACTCGTCGATGTCCAGCATGTGAGAGTGGCATGGAAGCACCTGGTATTAGGCACAACAAGGAATGTAGAAAGCGTTTTGCTGAGTTTGAGGAACAACGGAGAAAGGAAAGACGTGTTGAACCTGCACTCTTTCCGGAGAGCCCTGTAGTTGTACCTCAGGTTCAGGTGCCAGTAGAAGAGGTCGATGATGAAGAATTGGTATCAGCACCTGAGTCCGCTCGGCGACAGCCGGAAACACAGGTTGAATACACCAGAAGGTTTAAAAGAAAAGCTGAGACCGACCGAGAACAGTTGGAAAGAGAGATCCGTGAAGATTCGGAAGAATTGCTTCAAACAAACATGGATTTTGATTGGTTTTGGGTTGGTAGTGGTGAGCCTGTGTTGGTTGCGAGTTTAGGTACACTTGAAGGTCCAGCGTCTTTTGCTCCTGCAACATCTCCAGAAATGTATTCTGGTTCTCTTGATTCTGTTTGTTTCAATCGAGGCAATGAGCATGATTTTGTGAAGATGCGTCTTGGAGGTCAGGATGTCTTGGTTTGGAAACCGGACAGTATCATAGATGATCAGAGTTTGCAAGAGCTTGATTTGGAACAAGGTTTCAAAGGTATGCAAGAGGAGGTTAGGAACTTGGAACACTGCAAGACTGGCCGCATCATCACCCAGTCAGAACTGGACGACATGAAGAAGGCTGTTCCAAACCTTCGTTTGATCCAGTCGAGGTGGGTTGCAGCTTACAAAAGCAGTGAGAGGGTTCGAACCAGGATTGTTGCGAAAGATTTCAATCGTGGCTCCTCAGCTAGATCCTTAGGATTTAGCAGTCCGACTCCTTCAATCGAGAGTGTTCATTTGGTACTTGCGATGGCAGCGACACGGAAGATGCTTTTGCGTGCATTGGACGTGAGTCATGCCTTCATGCATAGTCCATTGGGAACTGGTGTACATGTTGTCTTGAAGATGCCGTTGTCGATTAGCTTTCCATCAGGTGAGGCGACCTACTATTTGCTTGAAAAGGCATTGAACGGGTTACGTGATGCTTCACTGGCATGGTTGCAGCTTTTGACATTTACGGTTGAACATGTAGGCCTTTGGTCGGATTCGTTGGAACCATGTGTGTATGGTGGACAGATTGTGAAGGATGGTCATGAGATTGGGTTTTGTTTGTGTGTGGTGTATGTTGATGACATCTTGTTGTTGTCGACCACTAAGGAAGCCGAAGAACATGTGGTTGCAACTTTGTCGTCTGTAGTGCCTGTGAAGACAACTGGAGAGATCGGAGAAGAGGGAGGATCCCTGACCTTTATTGGTCGTGTCATCAAAAGAGAAAGAGATTCCTCTGAGATCACTCTGGGTGTCGATCCACATTATCTTGACTCTACGTTTCTGGATTATGGCGTTACCCGTGGGTCTGAGAATGTAGCTGACATCTCAGGGCATCTTGAGAAAACACTCACGGATAGCAACTTTCAGAAACCTTTGTCAGATGAAGCATACTCACGCTTCAGAAAGGCGTTGGGAAAATTGCTTTGGTTGTCACAGGTGCGTCATGACTTGAAGACATGGATGTCTGTTCTTGGGACGCAACAAGCGAAACCGATGCACGGAACTGAACAAGCATTGAAAGCAGTTTTGAGATTCTTGTATGTTGACATGCATGCATGCTTGTGTCTACCGAGCAGAGATGAGACCATCATGAGTCAAGTTGACGATACTCAACTGAGATCAGTCCATCTTCACTCTTTCAGTGACGCTTCACATGCGCCGTACCGTTTCAACAACCGCAAAGGTGTTAGCGGTGGAGCTGTTTTCTTTGAGAGGTCCTTGGTAAGGTCTCTGAGCCGACAACAACAAGCTTTGAGCTTGAGTTCATGTGAGGCAGAACTCTATGGTTTGCAATCAGTGTGTCAAGAAAGCGTTGCGTTTGGAAGACTGGTTCACCGTCTTCTGTTTGCACTTCATGAGATCGATGAGCCAGAAGAAGTTGTGATTTGGTTGGAGAGCGATTCAAGCTCTGCATTGCAACTTGTGAGGTCCATGGACGTGCCACGACGCTCACGAGACATTGAAATAAGATTGCATTGGTTACGAGAGCAGATGAGAGAGGGTTTGTTGAAATTGAGACACAGGAGTGGTGTTGAAAATCCAGCAGATCTTTTCACTAAATGCTTGAGTGCCAAAGCTTTCTACAAACATCGCTATGCTCTTGGGATTGTGGTTCCAGATGGTTTGACAGCTGAGTTGGCAGAACTGCGTGAACTGAGTGTGTTGCAGCAAGTGTTGACTCAGGGTTCTTCAATTGCGATTGTGGAACTGTGTTGTTCGGAACATTCGAACTTGAGAAAGGTCTGTGAAGTTTCAAAGGTCCCATACATTGGTGTAGTTGCTAAGGTGCAGAGTTCTGGTACGTTGAGTCGTGTAGCTGTTTGCATTCGACAGTGGAAGAATTCGTCATGTCCACCTTGGGTGCATATTCATGCATCGACTCCTTGTGGAAGTGGAAGTCCGCTTCGCAATTTCAATCCGGACTCAGTCACTGAAAAGGACCAGGAATGGGATGAGATCATCAACGCGATTGGTGGTTACTTCAAACATGCAGACTCATGTTCGTTTGAGCTCCCAGAACGAAATACCATTTGGTCCCGACCTGAGACAGTGAGTCTTTTGCAGAGTTTTGACATGAGGCATGAGGCTTTGGTGAGGTTGTGCAAGACTGGATGCCAGAACAAGGATGGTATTCCGATTGGAAAGACATTGAAGTTTGTTTCCAATTCAGCCTGGTTTGCACTAAATCTTCATTCCAAACTTTCTACATGCACATGTCAGACACATGCAGAACTCTATCAAATCAACTATACTGAAACAGCGTTTTACAACCGAAAGTTAGCAAGATACATTTTGATTGCGGTCAAACATGCTTCGAAGAAGAGTTGAGTTTGCGTTTAAAAGGGGGCCCTGTGACAGAGAGAGAGACAGAAGTTGGTACCATGTTTCATTCAGTTTCATTTCTGTTTGCACGTTGTTTTCAAACAAACGTTGCCAAAGACAAACAGGAGTTTTCACGATGTTTCATCTTGTACAGAGTTTTGTTGCGCGATGCTGTAAGATGCAGTGTGTGTGCGCAGTGCAGAACAATCTGAAAGGCCACTGATCCTATCACACTTGTGATGGCGGTTCGACACTTCGTTTCACGTTCTAGGTTGATTGCTCCTAAGAGTTTAGCCACAGTCTAGTGCTTTTTCACTACCGGACGCGGTTTGGTTTGTAGCCATGGCCAAGTCTGGATGGACAGATGAGGATGAGAAAGCTTTGCTTGCTCTTCTTCAGAAGAAGTGGAATAGTGGAAATTCAGGGTCAGGCTATGCAGCCGGATCCAGTGTTTTGACTCCTTTGGAGAGTCAAGGAGCAATGACAGACGGAAGCAAGCGACTTCGTGAGGCTCTGGATGATGAGGAATTCGATTTGATTTCTTCGGCAGCTGAACCTTTGAATGCACAGTTGCCTGTGATGCCTATCCCAATCTTTCCTGGGATTGCCGACAAGGTCCTTGATCAGCTTACTGCTGATTTGGTGCCTGAAGGAATGAGTTTTCGAGATTGGAGCAGAACGAAGTTTGCGTTTGGAAAGTTTGCCAATGAGGGCAAGACATACCGAGAGGTATATGTCGATGAAGAGATGGCCGGATATTGCAAATGGAGTATGAATCACCTGGGAAACAAGAGTACAAGTCCAATTGCAAAGGATTGGTATTCTTTTCTCTGCGCATGCCAGGTTGTGGAGGACTCTGGAAAGGTTGGAAAGCCAAAGGGTTGCTTCACTGGAACTTCAGTGCAGAGGCAGTTGGGTGATTGAGAATATCTTCATTGGTGCAAAGGCGAGGAAAGGCTATGAGCTGGTTGTTCATTGGATGGTGGACAACGGGACAATTCGTACTATATGTATTGACCTGTCGAGCTTGGGCTATATGTGCTGAAGCTTGGATGAGTTACAGCTATACATGGAATGGAGTTCATCTCAAAAGGGGGTGTGAAAATTTGACATCTGTGGTGAGATGAATCCATTGGTCTTTTCTGCATTGGAAGAAGTGAATTTGGTTTTCATCTTGATGATGAGCTCAACCGTGATGGTTGACATCGTATTTGCACGTTTCATGTTTTGCACGTTTTATTGGAGATGACGAAACCCAACAACGATATACTTTTCGTCTTCTTTGAGTACTTTGATTGCACGGAGAACATTGTGAGGATTTGAATTTGTATAGTGACATGGAAAATCAAACCATTTTCCATATATTTTGCTTTAGTTTTGCCGGCAGAATGATTGCAGAATCATCGCAGAAGTGCACGAAGGAATCGTGAGAAGATCGTAGAATTCATTTTGTGACTTCGGAAGAAGGAACTTTGTTTGACATTGATTGGAGAAGAGTAGTGTGTTTTGTCTCTCAATGATGATAGCGAGAGCAACGTTCTGAAAGGCATTCAGAACTGGAGTTGCTAACAGATCTGAGGGAGACATCATGAATCATGTTTTGGTGCTTGAAATGTTTCAACGTTTTTCAAACACTCAAACTTATTTAAACAAACAAACCATGTCTTGATGTAAAGACTTTTTGTGAGGACATGTGTTTTTGATCGCTTTTGTGAAAGTTAGCAGAAAGATGCTGACTGGCGACTCCGCATCATTTTGTGTCAAGGCGTGACACACCAACAAGAACCATAGCGACATGAGCAAGACATTTCTTGTTTCTGTGCTTGTGTGTAAAAGTGGCTGGGCTCTGGGAGTGGTTGACTTGGTAGCGTGGACGGTTCTAGTGAGTTAAGGACGACGTCCTGGACGCTGACCCAAGGGTTTCGAAGGTTGCGTACCTTCCGCAGTAAACGCAATTTTATGCCAACTAAGCTCTCTAAGTACAACCCTGACTACGCAGCTGCTACCGCGTTTTCGCCCAGAGTTCCTGGTCAACCACAATGACAGCGCCTTTCGATTGCTAGAGTACTTCGAAGCCACAATTGTCGAGGACACTATTCGTGCACTCATTGCTCGCCACCCAACACACTCCTTGATCTGGCTGCATGATGGCTTCTTAGTTGCTCCCCCGCCTCCTGAACAATTGTTGAGGCAGATCGAGAAGGACGCTCTTTCCAAGCATCAGCTGTACTTTGAGCAGACATGGTTCAAAGTCACCCCTCTGTGTACGGCGCACAATGCATACGTAGACACCCTCAAACATACTGCAAGTAGCCATGCCTTATCCCTAGCCCGACGAGCACCCCCTACTTCCCAACGTAAACAGCGCAGAGCTCAAGGATCGCCATACATTTACGCCACCCCCTTGGAAGCCCTTGCCAAGCTGCGTGCTCGACGCGAACGTTCTACAGGAGGGGGTTGAAACGTCCTCCCAGGCTCTGTACCTTCATTGGTGACCATGCAACCACCTTTTCTCAGGGACTAATGTAACCCCGCATAATGAGCCTCAGTCTTTTTGCGCCACTATAGTCGCCTGGAATTACAAAGCGCAGCCCGCCAAGTTGAAGTAATCTAACAGGTGGTGATGCAACCCTACAGTAAACGGCCTACCACTGACCAGGCTGCCTCCGGCTGCTAATGCGTAGTTATGCTGCTGGGGTGTCCTCGATCGCTAAATAACTCTCATCAGCTTACTACTTTTTTTGATACCCACCCTATGCCAAGTTAGTTCTTATGCCTCATGCATTCTAGTCAGGTCAAAGTAAGGGGGGGGCTCCCAGGGGTACTCTGGGTAGCTCTTCCTGCCTGCACAAGACCCATGAGGACATCCTAATCCTGAACCGTTGCCCTGGATAATAAGAAACCAGGGCCTTAATTCCGCAATCTTGCCCAAGTGTCCCATGCGCGTTGGGTTCTACTTCAAGAACCCTCAGCCTGCATGACTTTCTGCTGCCAATGCAGCATATGGCACGTCAAGGGATCGAGTGACCCTACAGACAGGACCCGGCCTTAACCCAAGCGGGGACTCAGCTACGCCTGAATATCAATTTAATATTAATTTACCAGTGCGATTAGGTTGCCTGGTTGTAGTAGCTACTCAGCATGACCATTTCCACGAAGCAGTTGACCAAAGGTACAACCCATTTTACAGTCCTACTCTTTTTTCCCTACTGCTTGTTTTTCTGGGAGCCTAGCAGGACTCCACTTTCCACCCAGGGCAAGAGGTGGGATGCAGAGAGGGGGAAAAAAGGCAAAAAAAAGGGCAAAAAAAAAAATAAAAATCCTCTAAGCACCCCAGAGCCACAGCAAGCACAGGCAGCGAAGTGCGCAACAGCTGACCTTAAATTAAACGACTTGCGGTAAGCTACCACCATGCAACTGCCATCTGATCGTGTCTATTCCCAAGGGTACCTTGGGTAATGGAGTAGGTATAGGAATAAGTTGTCCCTACCCCACATAGAGTCGCTGACACTGCAACCCTTAACTGTCTTTGAGTCTCTCGTGTGTCCCTTGGTCGGGTCTGTCTCACACTGTACTTCTGACCCTTCAATCTAAGAGTGCCTAGCAGTCCATTGCGCTATTCTAAATTCTTGGGTTAGTTGTAGGAATCCCTCATAGCGTCGGGCCCTTTACGCAAGCACTGCACCCATGGGTAAATGCAGTCTACCGCATTTAAGAGGACCTGTTCTATGATAGTTATTGCCGTGCTGGCGGCGTCGCCAATTTGAGCAGCGACTGCGGTCAGAACTGCTCTCCCACTTTCATCCTGCCAGCCGGTGCACTATCTTAGTCTCAGTCAACCAACATCCCAATGATTACAAAAACTTCCTGGTAATTCTAATAAAATATCCTTAAGCGAGCACTGCTAACGTAAGACAAAGCAGTACCATGATGACGCCCCCCTCGGGCAAATGAAGCGTCCCGACGCAGACACCAATGAATGACACCTCCCTGTCCGTGCTCAGGCGCAACAACAGCTGGGTATAGCGGAAAATTGAAAGTTAGAATGCCGCTTTGGTGGCCTTAAGTGGATTTCAAGAAAAGACCCGCGTACCGCGTGAGAAATCCGGGAGGCATTCTAACCCTATCTATTTAGCCCTGAAGCATTCTAACCCTATTTATTTAGTCCTGAAACCCCTAAAACTCCAAAAAATTTAACGAATTTTCGACCGTCCTGTGTCTTCCATGTATATGGTGCTGCAAATATGCAGAATATGCATGTAAATTGCAAAACATCTACCCAAAAGATAATGAAAAATAATGAAAAACATCTCTAAAACACTGAAAAAACACTGAAAAATAATGAAGCACATGTAACGACATTGAACCATCAATGAAAAATAATGAAACACACCTTGAAAATAATGAAAAATCACTCAAAAATAATGAACAACATCTTGAAAATGAAAAATCACTGAATGCCGTCCCGGATTTTTTAAAGGGGATTCAGGACTAAATAAATAGGGTTAGAATGCCTCCCAGATTCTTGAAATCCATGTCTTTCCACCAAGGTGGCATTATAACTTTCGGTTGTACCATATAATGAAAAAAAATGAACAATATTGAAAACCATCGTCAAAATAATGAAAAACCAATGAAAACTAATGGATCTACCCATGATGAAAAAATGACAAAATATGAAAAAAAATGCAATATCGTCATCCGCCGATCCAAAGACACCTCATTTATTCACATCTAATATGATCTAATATGTATGTACATGATTGTAGATGTACATAATTACAGCGCATATATATATGTGTGTATAGTGCCGTTTTTGGAGGTTACCATCCTGTTTAATCAACATTTCATTATCGTGGAGAATATCGTGGGAAAATCCCTGACGGGCATTCTAACCCTATTTATTTAGTTCTGAAACCCTTAAAAAATCCGGCACGGCATTCTAACCCTATTTATTTAGTCCTGAAACCCCTAAAAATCCAAAATGTTTGGCGCATTTTCGACCGTCCCGTCTTTTTCATGTACTGCAAATATGCAGAATATGCATGTAAATTGCAAACAAATCTTTCCATGAACAATAAACAATGGCATAATATGCAGAAAAATGCAGTATCGTATTATAAATATGTAGAATATGCAGGTATTCGCCAAAAAAACATTCTCATGATCAGCCAAAAAGTAAATGACCACTAAAATTGACAGAATATGCAGAAAAAATGCAATATCGTCATCTGCCGATCCAAGAACACCTCGTTTACTCACATCTCATATGAATGTACATGATTGTAAATGTGCATATATGCACTATATACAGAGCATATATATATATATATATGTATGTATATATAATGCCGTTTTTGGAGGTTACCATCCTGCTTAATCAACATTTCATTATCGAAGAGAATATCGTGGGAACATTCCGGACGGGCATTCCAACCCTATTTATTTAGTCCTGAAATCCCTTAAAAAATCCGGCACGGCATTCTAACCCTATTTATTTAGTCCTGAAGCCCCTAAAAATCCAAAATGTTTGGCGCATTTTCGACCGTCCCGTTTTTTCCATGTACTGCAAATATGCAGAATATGCATGTAAATTGCAAACAAATCTTTCCATGAACAATAAACAATGGCATAATATGCAGAAAAATGCAATATCGTATTATAAATATGTAGAATATGCAGGTATTCGCCAAAAAAACATTCTCATGAACAGCAAAAAACTACATGATCACTAAAATTGCAGAAAAAATGCAATATCGTCATCCGCCGATCCAAGACACCTCGTTTACTCACATCTAATATGCATGTACATGTACATATATGTAATATATACAGTTATATACAGCGCATATATATATATATTATATGTGTGTATAATGCCGTTTTCGGAGGTTACCATTCTGTAAAATCAACATTTACATTATCGTGGGGTATCGTGGGAAAATCCCCGACGGGCATTCTAACCGTATTTATTTAGTCCTGAAAACCCTAAAACTCCAAAATTATTGGCGCATTTTCGACCGTCCCGTGTCTTCCATGTACTGCAAATATGCAGAATATGCATGTAAATTGCAAACATTTTTTCCATTAACAATAAACAATGTTCTAATACGAGGAAAACATGTAATATCGTATTATGAATATGTAGAATATGCAGGTATTCGCCCAAAAAACACGATCATGATCAGCAAAAACAAACATGATCAATAGACAATGACAGAGCATTAGAAAAATGATGAATGCAATATCGTTTGTGGATAATGCCTTTTTTGGAGGTGTTACCATCCTGTTTAATCAGCATTTACATTATCGTGGGGAATACAGTGGGAAAATCCCTGACGGGCATTCTAACCCTATTTATTCAGTCCTGAAACTCCTAAAACTCCAAAATGCTTGACGCATTTTTGACCGTCCGTCTGAAATGTACTGCAAATATGCAGAATATGCATGTGATGCAAACAAATCTTTCCATGAACAATACGCACTGTCATGATATGCAGAAAAAATGCAACATCGTATTGTTATTTTCAAAATGCAGAATATACAGTATTTGCCAAAAAAACATGCTCATGATCAGCAAAAAAAACATGATCAATAAAACATTACAGAATATTGGGAAAACATGCAATATTGTCTGTGTATCATGCCGTTTTTGGAGGTTACCATCCTGTTTAATCAACATTTCACTATTGTGGGAAATACCGTGGGAAAATCCCCGACGGGCATTCTAAGCCTATTTATTTCGTCCTGAAACTCCTTAAAAAATCCGGGACGGCATTCTAACTCTATTTATTTAGTCCTGAACCCCCTAAAACTCAAAAATTCTTGACGAATTTTCGACCGTCCCGTGGTACATGTACATATATGTAATATATACAGCGCATATATATGTGTGTATAATGCCGTTCTCAGAGGTTACCATTCTGTTTAATCAACATTTACATTATCGTGGGGAATACCGTGGGAAATTTTCGACAGGCATTCTAACCTTATTTATTTAGTACTGAAACCCTTGAAATTCCAAAATTCTTGGCGCAAGTTCGACCGTCCCATCTTTTCCATGTACTGCAGATATGCAGAATATGCATGTAAATTGCAAAAGAATCTACCCATGACCAATAAATCGTGTCATAATATGCAGAAAAAATGCAATATCGTATTATGAATATGTAGAATACGCAGGCATTCGCCAAAAAACATGCTCATGATCAGCCCAAAATACATAGTCAATAAAAAACACAGAATATGCAGAAAAAATGCAATATTGTCATCCGCCGGTCCAAGACACCTCGTTTACTCACATCTAACATGAATGTACATGTACATATATGTAATATATACAGCGCATGTATATGTGTGTATAATATTGTATAATGCCATGTTCGGAGGTTACCGTCCTGTTTAATCAACATTGAAATACCGTGGGAAAATCCCCGACGGGCATCCTAACCCTATTTACTTTGTCCTGAAACCCCTAAAACTCCAAAATTCTTAACGCATTTTCGACCGTCCCGTGTCTTCCATGTACTGCAAATATGTAGAATATGCATGTAAATTGCAAACAAATTTTTCCATGAACAATAAGCACTGTCATGATATGCAGATATGCAGAAAAAATGCAATATCGTATTTTGAATATGTAGAATATGCAGGTATTTGCAAAAATCATTCTCATGATCAGCAAAAAAGTACATGATCACTAAAAATGACAGAATATGCATCCGCCGATGCAAGAACACCTCGTTTACTCACATCTAATATGCATGTACATGTACATATATGTAATATATACAGCGCATATGTATGTGTGTATAATGCCGTTTTCGGAGGTTACCATCCTGTTTAATCAACATTTCATTATCATGGGGAATACAGTGGGAAAATCCCCGACGGGCATTCTAACCCTATTTGTTTAGTCCTGAAACCCCTAAAACTCCAAAATTCTTGACGCATTTTTGACCGTCCGTGTGCCATGTACTGCAAATATGCAGAATATGCATGTAAATTGCAAACAAATCTTTCCATGAACAATAAGCACTGTCATGATATGCAAAAAAATGCAACATCGTATTGTTATTTTCAAAATGCAGAATATACAGTATTTGCCAAAAAAACACGATCATGATCAGCAAAAACAAGCATGATCAATAAAACGTGACAGAATATTGGAAAAAAATGCAACATCGTCTGTGTATAATGCCGTTTTTGGAGGTTACCATCCTTTTTAATCAACATTTACATTGTCGGGGGGAATACCGTGGGAAAATCCCCGACGGGCATTCTAACCCTATTTGTTTAGTCCTGAAACCCCAAAAACTCCAAAATTCTTAATGAATTTCTGACCGTCCCGTGTCTTCCATGTACTGCAAATATGCAGAATATGGATGCAAATTGCAAACAAATCTTTTCATGAACAGTAAACAATGTCATGATATGCAGAAAAAATGCAATATCGCGTATTTTGAATATGTAGAATATGCAGGTATTTGCAAAAATCATTCTCATGTTCAGCCAAAAAACGGATCAATAAAAATGACAGAATATGCAGAAAAATGCAATATCGTCATCCGCCGATCCAAGAACACGTCGTTTACTCACATCTAGATTTCATTTATATATTCAAGAAAATTTAAGATCTATATAGAATTCAGAAGTTTTGGGGGCATATGCTCAGGCATTCTAACCCTACAAAAAACAAGGTTTGGTGGCCCCGGCAAACCAAGCTTTTGGTCGGTTTTGGACTACGGTTTTTTACGGGTTTTTATGGGTTTTGATGAGTTTTTACAGGTTTTGGACGGTTTTCTACGGGTTGTGGCGAAGCTGCTTCATCAAAAACCTGGTTTTGTTGACTAAAACCTGTTTTTTTTCGCAGAAACTAGCTCAAAACCAGGTTTTGATAGCTCGACCCGCTTTTTTTCAGGGATTTGGTTGATGTAGGATATATGATGATGATATCAAACTGTGGTAAGTACTTATCTCAACCGTCATTGGGGACCAAGATTTCATTTATCTATTTAAAATCTATATAGAATTCAGATGTGTTGGGGGCATATGCTGCGGAGGCATTCTAACCCTACAAAAAATAAAGGTTTGGTGGCCCCGGCACAACAGGGAGGCAAATTTGATCAAACAATTTTTGAGCACAATATATCCACATTTACCAGCACAATACGGACTGAAAGGTAGAATTTTGGTAGATTTTTTCAAACAATTATGGTGATTATGGTGTGACATTCTAACTTTCAATGGATTTTTTTTGGTGGCCCTGCGCGGCATTCTAACTTTCAATTTTCTACTATAGTTAGGCCGATCCGCACGTTCCTTGGTAAGCCTTTGTTTCTATGCTCCAACCATAATTTGCCGTCAGCACACTACCCAATTTTCCAAATTAAGTACCGCCTCGTCACGTACCGTGCGAGTGAATGCTCCATAAAACTGAATAAATGTATATGGTTGCTTCAGAAATAGTTCTTGCCCAGGTGTCTTTGTCAGTCTACCACATTTAAGAGGACCTGTTCTCTGATAGTTATTGCCGTGTTGGCAACATCGCCAAGCTGAGCAGCGCCTACGCTCAGAACTGCTCTCCCACTATCATCTTGCCAGCCGGCGCACTATCTTAGCCTGAGTTATAAAATATCCTAATGATTATAAGAACTTCCTAGTAATTATAATAAAATATCCTTAAGTGAGCACCACCGACGCAGGACAAAGCAGTATCACGATGACGCCTCCCTCGTGCAGAGTAATTGAGCCGGCAGGACCTTCAGTATAGCCAAGTTCAAGTAGATAGTGCCCTCGCCGCCCATCACCAAGTATCCTTAGGTACGCACCACCGACGAGGGTAAAGCAATCCCAAAGCAATCCCATGATGATGTCTCCCCCGTACAGAGTTATGGTGCCGGTAGGACTTCGCGCACGTAGATGGTGCCCTCGCCGCCCATTGCACCTCATGCCCCAAGTTTAATATAGCCTAGAAGACCATCAGAGTCCGATAGCTGCTGTTCCCAAGGGCACCTTGGGTAATGGCGAGACGTTAGCTGCTATTCTGCTATGCGTTGCGATTTTCCAAACCAGTGCCTCACAGGGTTTGATACGTACCTATTGCTGCCACTGCCCTTGCCTTGCCCATGCCAGACAGCGG
Organism: Cladocopium goreaui; assembly: GCA_947184155.2. Classification (NCBI taxonomy): domain Eukaryota; class Dinophyceae; order Suessiales; family Symbiodiniaceae; genus Cladocopium; species Cladocopium goreaui. Next base: position 908,783 of record CAMXCT020003112.1, on the reverse strand, counting down.
CATGCAGCCGTAAAGCTCTATGTGGCCAGCGAATCTGGACGCAGGTGCCTCGGACCAAGTGTAATCAGAGTACAAGGCCAATGGTCCAAGGATAGAATGGTGAGGCTTCCCCTCCTTGACCTATTCGCGGGCATTCCCTTTGGAAGATTTGATAGTGGACCCTTTGACCAACGCTGAGCGACCATCTAGACAAGTCATAATTTTTCAGCGGCTTATGAACTCTTTCGACATGCTGTCAACAGCTACTTGTAAGACTGGTACGTCCTAGCTGCTGGAGGAATGGCTTCAGCAACACTTGGCTGACACCATCAAAGCCATGTCCAGTGTTCTGGGTACAAAGCCCAACAGATTGACTGCCGAATAGGTGGTCTCTCTGTAACCCAGAGATGGCTTGCAGTATTCCAACTATTGGGCGATTATGAGGACCAAGAGGTTGCGTGAAACGGCACGTCCACTCTCTGTGAGCAGCCTATCGAGTGTCAAGTAGCTAACAAGTTCACAGAATTGTCTGGTCTTGTTGTTATTTGTCTATTGTCAAGACCCAAGGACCCAAGGAGCAGTAGACTGGGCATGGAAGGGGCACCTGGGTGGCAGTACGCCCTTAATTCCAGAGCATGAGAATCACTCACTCTGTTAGCGTCCACATTCAGAAAATTACTTTTATTGGTTTCTATGGTGATAGGTCAACCATTATCCCCTTTACCAATCCAGTCAATTGCCCAAGAGAGGTATTTAAGTAGTACCGTCCATTATAATTACGACCATTCGTCATGCTAAGATGCCCATCCACTAAGAGTATATCTCATCCCTAGTTCTACCCAAAGAGGATTTTCTATAGTCATCGGTGTTAGGTGTACACTGCTCCTTATCATTGTCACTGCGTCCGTAAATTTTCGGCTAGAGGTTGTCTGTTGGTATTTCCTGTCCGCCACCTTGCTTCGAGCAGACCGAACGATCGTGAAGGATAGCAGTTCTGATCTTCCATGCATAGGGCAGCGCGTAGCATCACAGCTGACCATGTCCGAGTTTTACTCCAGCAGCTCCTCTTTATCCATCGGGTTCAACTCTTAGCCATGAGATTACAGTATCAGTTGGAGGAAACCATGGACGACCTGGACGACATAGGGTTTGATGAACAGGTACTCAACGGAGTGCTACGAACCACTCACCTTGAGATCATTAGTTTTATTGCCCGCTGTGATCGCACGATGCTCATGACAGAGCAACGCATCCTGCGAGTACTCCTGCGATGAAATGCTGAACAGAGATGTACAGGTTGAATTTTTTGAGTGGACTATGCTGAGTGCCTCTTACCGTTAAGAAACAGTTAAGCAGTCGACACTCCGGATTTCCTGGTAACTACCATTGGTCAACCAGAGAGTTGTCACGTTGAGGGTATACTCTCCTGGCCAGTCCTAATTTTTTCACAGGTTGCTGACTGCCCCTACTTCCCACGCTAGCGCATTTAGTCAAGTAGTCCCCATTACCCACCCCCCGCGGTGCCCCTCACATCAGTAGAAACGCGACATATTGTCCATTATTTCCTCTACTGTTCCCAAGGGCACCTTGGGTAATGGGGAGGGTTTAGCTCAGTGATCATTCTACCGGGTATTTATCTCCCATGGTTGACTCACACATGACTGCTATCCTCTTCCCGATATCCTGCTGCCCTATCTCCTCTCAATGCTGTGTGCTCCTTACTAGCAGTGCTCCTCAGTGTTTTCCCTTTTCTCGCTTCTACTAGGCCTCCCTTTCTGCCAAGTGCTACTGCTCCACCACACTTTCTGCCCCTACCACCTCCCCCAAACCAGTTTATTCCTGCATCACACTGTCGTTATCCAATTCGGTCAAGGGTTACATGTTGTGCATATTTCATACCACTGCAGTTTCTGGTACCTCGTTGTCTGCTTGATTCGAACATGATTCATTGTTTCCATCAGCAGCTATTGGCTCGAACTGTGAGGACACTGCACCTGCATAAGCCAGTTGTCTGGATCCTCACTGACCCCAACTTTTAGCTTTCGCCCGTTCATACACCCAAGCCGACACGGGGTTCTCGTTGTTTGGCCGCACCAGCCAACACGGGGTTCTCGTTGTTTGGCTGCTGCCTGCAATAGTGAGTGATTCCGATCCTAATTGCCTTTATACTGCCACGACAGGGTACCTGTTGCTGGTATGCCGAGGTCAAACCCATTTCCGTCTGGCCAAATCAGTGTTTCCGATCAGCACTTACTGGACATATCGGCTGGAATGAATTGGGACATGCCTGCAGCCAGCAGCGTTCGCTTTCTTGCAGTGAGAGGCACAATATGGGTAGGTGATTGCCATACAACATATAATTTCACATTGGTGGAATACCATTTGCATATTGACGAGGTGCCGTGGACTCTCTTTTCTACTCTTGCCGATTCCCTTGAGACCGAATTTGACCCTGCCTTTTGGGATACCGTCAATTATGGCCGAAAGGAGCGGTGGGGCTTTCTTGAATTACCCTGGGATGGCAAGGTCTACGAGGTAGCACCACCGTATGTCCAACTCCGACTCTCCATCTTCAATCGAGACGCTCACACCATGCGAGTCGTGCAACCGTTTGTGTGGAACCATACCCACTTGAAGGTTCACCCGAACGGAGCGTTGATTTTCCATGAGCAAAAGAGATTAGCCTTCCTGTTGCCGTTGATCGTAGAGGCCCATAACTTGCTGCCGCCTAAGCCATTGTTCTGGGTGAATGATGACAAGACCATCCCATTGTGGAGAACCACCCTATGGACGCATGCTGAAACTGTACAGTGGTTAGCGGAGACAGGAGAATCGTACCCATTAGAACTGCGAGATGAGCTCCAGCCCCGCATTGACCAACTAAAGTCTTCGCAGCATCCGAAACGGACTCAACCTCCGCCGCCACCTCAACCAACTAGGTGGACGGAGCGCTCCACAGCCAAACAGCACGTCCAAACAGTACAAACAGACACTCCACATGACCCTAAGGGCACTCAGAGTACGCCGCAGCAAGTGGCTGAACGAGAGCGACAATATATGGAATTGCAGTCTATTATCCATCAGGCAAACCAACAAACGCTGACAGACAGCCGGCCAGCAAAGACCAAACAAACCCAGCAACCAGCCAACCTGCTGGCTGCAAGTCAACATAGCACAGATAACGCGGCAGCCGCTGCGTCATCCGATTCTGCTGCAGGCGATGTGCGTAAAACTCCAGCTCCGTCACAAAGCAAACCACCTGATAAAATCAGTGCACAATCGTTATTTCACATAAGACCAGACCCACCATCGGCCCCGCCTGCGAGCAAAGCACACACGGATACCCCGGGTACCGGCGTGTTATCCTCTGACTCTCACTCCGCAGCTCACAATAAGGATGATGAGCAACAACAACCTTCGGAACAACAAGCTGCCCAGGACGACACTTCAACAGAGGAATCGTCGCCTGCGAATTCACCCAAAGAATCGCCAGAGACTCAGGCAACGGACGCTGCTGGTGCTAGCAGCCCTGAACCAGTCAGCGAATCCAAACAGGACGACGACCTTGACAACGCTGACATTTCGACGCTACAGAAAATGGAGAAAAGAGCATGTGAGAAAGTGGCATCCTATGAAACAAGGCTTTCCAATGCCCGCGAGCAACTATCTCGCATCAGAAAGCGCCTTAAACGAATGAGCGATGACCGATCATCAGACACTCTACAACCCTCTCCTGGTGCAGACATAGAAATGGAAATCATTGATTGACCAGGCAGACAGCTAGCACTGCGTGCTCCTGACTGTCCGCAACCATTCGACCAGTGCTGATTTAATTTAATGCTGCTTACTTCACAGAGGCGCCAAAGGAAAAGCAGCCGCGTGCCGGGCTAATACCCCCCAAACCTACCGTAAGGGATAACACCCGCTCAAGGTGACCCCCATAAGCTGCAGCAAGGGGATTTACGGGGTTTTTGTTTTGTGTGAGTGGATTGCTTTAATCTGTCTGTGAAGCCGTTTGGTTAGATGAGTGTCCCAGGTCCTGTCACCGTTAGTCATCTAGTTATCTGTCGAATCAACATGTCCTGTGAACCAAGTACTTGTTTTCCGATTGTGGGTTGTATAATCTGTCAGAGGCTCAACTGTTCGCACTGCAGCTTTTGTGGCTCCACTAGTTTTCATCGCTAGGTCAGCCATCCGACACCAATTCGTACACCTAGGTGTAACCCAATCCTGATTGTTTTGCTTCTTACCACTTTTGTTTCCAACGCACGGCCCCGCCAGGGGAACCCTGACCCCGGGTGCCGGGTGTTCGGGGTTTTCCCTGGCATAGCCAATCCCGTTCACACGTTTTGCACTCCCTACCAGCATAGTACTCATTGCCTTCGGCCGGTCGCTTGGCACCTGACATCCGGGTACCGGCTGTTCAGGGTCAACCCGGCGTCAGCATGATGCAACAGCTTATGACATCAAATAGATTCATTTCGTTGACGTCGCCTGACCCTGATGATTCAGATACAGAGATCGAACCAACAGAGCCAATCGTCTCGGATAACGCAGTTGAGGATGTGTCCATGGACAGCGACACAGAATACTTTGACGCTATCGAAACAGTTGACGTCGATACAGATGATGACGTTCCGTATTTTCAGCAAGGGGCCGAACCTCCTCCAAGGGAACAGTGGGAAATTGCTGAACCTATCGATTTCCTCGATGTACAGGAAGTCACACAATTAAGCCATCAGCTTGACCAACTCTTCCTCTCGCAGAAAGAGATTGAGACTCCCCTCGGCATGGACGACCTCAAACAATGGTGGAAATGGGATGATGTCGGCTCTTGTCGCATGCCCAGGGCACCCACGACATACCCTGCACTCATGATAGATGAAGGGAATGGCATCCAACGTCCAGCAGCCAGCCAGGTACATCACAAAACGCTCTTCCAGTGGATCATAGACAATCTCTCATGGTTACCAGAGTATGCCACTGTCTATGTGTATGTGGACAATCGCAAGCTGCCAGGCACTGATCCTCCAGCCTATTGGCCACTATTTGCACCCTGGATCAAAGGCCGATGTACAGTAACTGGCCCCTACTGTGAGAAAACGACTGCTATTCATTTTCCCATTCATGCTGATACAGGTTTACACCAGGTCCATTATACCTGGGCTGGTGCCGCAGCTTTGGAGGCACTGTGCCTAATGTTTCCCACAGTAAACTTTGCCCTCATTGACTCTGACTGCGTGCCGACCTCGTTGTTTGAGATAGCTGAGTTAGTTAATCTTATGACGGATAAGACAAGTAGAGCCGCAGCAATGCAACACAACATAATGGCCAGTTCTAACCAGTGCCCCCCAGCAGTACTCCTCGCCACGGAGGCCAAGGCAGAACTCAATGCCGGCCTGATCATTGTGACAGGACATATCCCCATTGAGGCAGCTGATGTGGACATGGACCAAGCAACCCCTGAAGCAGGCATGCCATCCGTCACTGCACCAAGCTCCTCGCCGAGTAATGCACCTGCCCCCAAGGCGCGACGAATAGCCCACCCTGCCAACCGCAGAACAGCGGAGGATTGGGTCACCGCACTCCGAGAAAGCCGAGCCAGCTTCCTAGCGACAACCGCCGTGCCTGAAGACCCTGTAGAAGCGATGAGAGGTGGGCTACTGCTCACCCCCCTACTAGGATGTAAGGCTAGAACTCCGCTTGACTGGACACATGCATGGGCAATGCTAGGTGAATGGGCTGGAACCATTGCTTTCCCCATACCGGAGCAAGGAGAATGGCCTCGCCATGGTGATGGACGATATCTTAGACCGGACTTTGTCGAGCGGACACCGCCATTCCTTACCTGGGCACGCCCCATCTTCGAGCAAGGTGCACTCTCCCCTATGTCAGTCTTCCCAGCCGACTTCCCTATCCTCTGCCTTCCAGGAGACAAATTGTTCCAAAGTAAGGAGTTGACTATAGGGTATAGCCTGCCACCAATTCTACACGCCTTCCATGGGAGTAAAGTAGGCCTAGGGCACCAACTCCAACAGTGGCTAAGCAAAGGTCTGCAACCGCTAGCTGTGTCGCTCATAGGAGTTGAAGATGCACCCCCTTTATGGACACACCCCACAGGTTGCGACTTTGTTAGAGGGGGTAAGCTAGTCGTCAAGCCGCACGTTCCACAAAACAGAAGCCTTACCCCGACACAGGTGCTGCTACTCCAGAGCCTCTGGACGCCAGTTGAAGCCCCCAACAGCAGTAATGGCCATACACCCTGGCCCAAAGATTGCGAGCCTGCCATTGTTTTCTGTGGTCAGCATGCGAGCCTTAAGCTTCCCACCGCCCCCATCCTCCCCCTGCTCGAAGCGCTCCAGCGACGACTGAACGTTGACTCTAACAACGCAGAGCTTGCCATCAATGAGGTGCTTGCCAGCCATAATGACCCCAAATACACAGACTGGAAAATCACAGTCATGGATAACACCTCCTGGCAACTCAATGACGCTGACCCAGGGTCCCTGGAAGTTCAGTGCACTGGGTTGGGTGGAGGAGAGCTTGATGAAGACTGGGATGTGTTGATGGCTTGTAGAAAGGAAGCACATGTTTATGGGCCATCCCTGAGCAAACAGGACGATTGGAATGCAAGAGTTGGCACAGTAGCAGGCACTGCCCACACACAAGAATATTTGCTACTGCACATCGCCATGTTTCCCATCGGAGCACACTTCTGGTGCCGTGTTTTAGGAATGCCCAGTGCGAACCAACTACAAGCGCAGATCATCAGCCGAGCCATGAAACTGTTGCGCTTCTGCCCTATCATTCCAGCGCATAGGAAACCACCATGGCCGGGGTACACACATGGTCTGAGACTCTTTACCAAGCTGCTGGTAGCACATCCTTTGGTCGGAGTCTGCCTGCCCCCTGAAATCCGTCCAGCGGACTACCTCAGATTGACAGGATATATGATAGGCTCTTTCAACATCCGAGGGCACAGCGCTGGCTCGTATGCAGGAATGGTATGGGAAACAATCCTCTCAGAGTTCCCAGATGTTGATGGTAAAACAGTGCTAGCAGCCATTGCGCTGCCACCATCGTTGCTAACAACATACAACCCATCACAGCTGAGAGAGATTCATCTCATCCACCATGCTGATGACAAGCTGTGTGTCTGGAACCCGTCAAACCATGACATCAAATTGCTTAAGCAACGAGGCTTTAAAATCACGCATGTCACAGGATGGAGAGCGTACCTTGGCACTGCACAGCATAACTACTCGCATTGGACTAGGGTTGCCCTCCCAGAAGGACGACCGGATATGGAACAGCTGGAAGGCATCCCAGGGGTACTCCCCTTCGAAGTGTACTCACAAGCTCCTCTTCGCCTGATCTCATGGTGCAGTTTTGAGCTCCCAAGAACTGCCAGAAAACTCCTGCGTGAGCTAGCGGAAATGTGCGAGCTACCTGAAACCACAACACAGGCACTGGTTGCTCAAATTGCTGTCCATAACGCAGAGATCAAAACTGAGCAAGAAGCTACCCAATACCTAGCCGGGTTGGCAACGGTTACCATCTCCTCAAGGGCCAAGTTGCATAATTATACCACCATGGTCCAACAGTTCCTTGGTACCCTACCCCTGCCCATGGCTGTCTACATGTTAGACTACTACCTGCCCATGCTCAGTCCTAATGAAGGCTATAATGAAACAGGGTTAACAATGCAAAGTGCAGGACCGGTTCGACAACCATCACCACCCATTGCCCTGGAGTTCCTCTTCAAAGGCAGCGAGTTTGGCCACTGGAGAGTCAAAGGCGGACAGGATGCATTCGCGTTCCGACATCCAAGCCTTGGTAAAACTGATGTGTTTAGCCTACTTGCCAGCGATGCGCACCATCACAAAGTCAGCCCCATTGGCACGGGTAGGCTCATCGCCATGATTGGCACAGCAGAAGCACCAGCTGATGACGGAGATGACCTCCAAGTCCTATTTGGACTGGTCCTCGCCATCACACCGCGTGCAGCCAAAAAGAAGGATGAGCTGGCAGCCTCACGTATATACAGACAATGTAACCCTAAATTCATTGAGGTCGCCTTCCTCACCGTACCAGCCATTGAGTTCTTTGCAAAGGAACAGCTTGAAACCCTCCAAGACTTGTACACTGATTCTGACCAACGCCTGGACCCTATTGATGCAACTGTCCAGGGGCAAAACAGTCCGGTTCCAAAGGTCTTTTTTCTCCACACAATGTGGATGTTTGGATGTACCAAGCCCACCCGCGAGCTTACAGCTGTCGCGCAAACCTCCCCGTGCAGGTACCACCTGGGACTAGGCATCTATAATGTCCAAACAGCAGTGGAGGGAATGGAGGGCAACAAAAGATCACATTTCTTGCATTTGTGCGGTCAGTTGCTGCACCTAGTGCTAACTCCATGTCACGTTGAAGGCGAGCATCACCCCTGGACCCGCTCCACAGCACTATCCTTTGCCGCTGAAATTGACGGACATGTTTTAGGCACACTCTGTGCAGTGACAATGGCTTTGCTCACCAACCGGCTCGATCTGTGCATCCAAGGGCTCTTCGGAGCAGGCAAGTCGAAATCGATGGCAATCCTTATCCTGGCGCTGATTGAGATCGATACCACCGACAGCCTTAAGATATTGTTCATTTGTAAAGAGAACTCCGGTACTAGATCTTTTGCTGACCTCCTCCTATGGCTCGACCCCCCGTCGGGGGTGTTTGGGCGCATAGGTAGGCTGGTGGGAGACCAAGAGCGCAACAAAAGCAGTTACTCCCACACAAAATTTGATATCCACCCGAAAGAAAGAAGGCAAATGTTGCACAAGTGTCAGCTAATCTTAGCCACCGGGGGAACGGTAGCCCAGGATCTTACCATGCAATGGTCCACAATGGGTGGTTTTATGCAAGAGCTCTCCCTCCTGGTCATTGATGAAGGCCAGCAGTATGGCACTGACCGAGAAATTGCAGTTATCAGCCTGCTGAGGCAGCAACCTCTGGTATTGTGGACAGGAGACTCAGAGCAGACACCCGGCGGCATTGATCGGGCAGCTCGCAACGCAAAGCGCTCCCGACAACTACTGCTCGCCAAAAAGCATGGCCTGCGAAGCAACCGCAATTATTACACGCCAGCCACCCTTGCCGATGCTATGACCCGACTGCTAGATGGTTCGGCCAATGAAGGTCTGACGACTCTTAGTCAAATTCTCAAACGAGGACAGTCCACTTTAGGCCGGCTATGGACAAGTCAGCTATCGCCACAGGATGAGGAAGATCTCAAAGTAGCCAGCGCTGTTCTTCCAGGCCTCCAAGCCGTATTTAAAGCAACGCAGCCCACTATGCGGCGACACTCCCGTTTCGTAGAATCGGAACTGCTGGAGGGTGCTGCTCTCAATCTTCCACGGTCTCTTGTGCGCCTTGCCTGGATCTTGCAACATGCCGCTACCCTCCTGCCCATGGCTGGGGACATACAAGCAACCCTAAACTCCCAAACCGCTGGTGTGAGTGACATCCATGCTTGGGGGTTAATGCTTCCCTCCAGCTCCAGAGTTAGTCCTGTGACATACCATGCAGTGGTTGCAGTAAGATACCCCGCTCTCTGCAGACAGGTAAATGGCCTATGGGAACTAGGCAGTTTTGCCTCGGGAGGACTACCAGACAAACCACCAGGGTTTCAGCTAGTGCTTTGGGATACCAATGCTAGGATTAACGGTTTGGTAGCGACTGACCTAGAGACTCTTGTGTCAGAGGTCCTCACCTCCTTCCCTTGTAATGCTGGATTTGCGGATGGACTCTTTACAATGACCACAGCAACTGATCACAAGAACAACTTGAATCGCTCCGTGCTCAAAAGAGACTATGTTCGTACCTTGCGTGTTGAGACAATCGCCAATTCAGCCGGAGGAACAGCACAGGTATCAATCGTGGCTCAGCCCAGCATTGGTTTTCTCAACACTAAATATTACTCCAATGGCTCTCCTACAGAAGATACAGAAGATTGCCTGGGCAGAATCACTGTAGGACTCACCCGGTCCAAATCATTAACCTTGCTAGTCTCACCTCTGGACATGATGGGGCTCATGGGCATGGCACAGGTGATTGCCACCATCGCCTACGGCATCGGGGGCCTACGGAGGGGAGAAACGACATGGAAGTGGCCAGAATTTAACCCTGACCCAGTACAAGAGAATCTTGCGCAATTAAGCCGTTGGTCACTGAATTCACCACCAACCTGGGAATACCCGCCCCTCGCTATCGCCAACCAATACTACGATCAGCATGCTGATGAGGTAAAGCGAGCAAGGTACCGTCTGATATTGGTCCGAGGGTCAGACCTTCGATGGTTGGACAGAGCGCGCTTCCAAGAAATTCAAGCAGGCTTGCGAACCCAACACAAGTGGCTCCCCAAGCAACATCTCCCTTTCTCCGAAGTCGTCCTATATGCCTATGCTGCTGATCGCACACCCTTTCCCACCTACGTGTGCCTACCTTCAGGACTGTATAAAGCACGCACCGGGAATGTAGTAGCGCAGACAGGCCCAGACCAGGAGATCCTGTCCCTGCCTGGCATATATTTCTTTGATGGATGGCGATTACACCCAAATTTGCCAATCCCAGACCACCTGCCACGCGCAGCAGAGGCACCAGTTCAAGGTACCGCTCCTGATGCACCTACACCTGATGCGGAACCCAAACGGTCGCCAGAAGAAGAAGCGAGGGACATTCTTGCAGTAGCCGCCAAGAACCAGCCAGAGGATGGCCCGAGCACAAGAAAAGCAGCTGTCCGCGCATGTAAATACCTGAGAGCCATGGTCAACCAATACGAAACCACCATCCAAGCTGTGCATAGTGCCGCCCGCACCCACACGCAAAGAAGTAAAGGCATGGTTGGACCTCCTGTTGATTATCGCCCACAAGGAGAAGCCCTCCCAGTAATATCAGCAGACCTCACCTCTGAGTTATTGCATTGCCTATCCACGCTCCCAGACCCATGGCCCTTAGCCAAAATTACCATCGATATGGAGAAACCGAGCCAATGGGTCTCAAAATTGTGCAGACTTTATTTTGCGGACGAGTACGCCAAGCGCACAGTAGGACTTCCCTCACGTAAACATGTTCCGGACATTGCAGGCGCCCTCCGAGCAGTTCAAGCCATCCTCCCCAAACTTGAAGTCAAGATGATTGAATTCTTAGCTGAATGGATGGTAACTCTGTTAATGCCAGCCAGGCACGTAATGGAAGTGAGGGCACCTCATCTTTCCTTCATGATGCTCAAGGAATACTGGTTCAGGGAACTTTACTTAGGCCTGAAAGTCACAGCGTCCTTTGACCGCTCTGAGTCATATACCAGAGTGATCGATGGCCAGGTAAGATGCATCACGCCTGAAGTGAAGCCGCAGAATTTGCAGGTCATTTGGAATGTGCAGTTCATCACAGTCTTTGTGCCAGCATGGATGATCCCGCCTGTCTACCATAGCCTACGCAGAGAAAGCATCAAAACTGCGAGTTCTGGCAGCCCCATAGGAGTCCAGTCAGTCCGCCCTACTTGGTTTGAGGACACAACACCTAAGGACCCTACCTCTCAGCAATCTCAAGACCCTCACAAGGAGCAAGCCCAGCCACTTCATGGTCTTAAGTTAGTCATCAAAGAAGAAGTGTTACCAGCGACTGACCAACCGCAATTCCAGTCGCTTGAGCTGTTGGCTAGCAGGGGCCTGTTGGCACCTGATACATGGAAGTGCAAACGTGCACAAGTCAGCCTGAAAGCAACTATTGATGTCCCCATGTTGGGTACAATCATAGAGCAAAATGGCGATGGGCTCCTGGAAGACTCCCACATGCCAGTAGGATGGCCACTCCACATCGATGGCGCTGTCAGACAATGTTGCATTCACAGAACTGCTAGTTTGCAGGAATTAGACGATATGCTCAAGGAATACGACATGAAACGAGATTCTGTTGAAATCAACCATGACGCGCCTCAATGGTCCCATCATGCAGTGTGGAACCGCAAGTATATGGAACCAAAACCTGGATATACGCTGGAACAGCTATGGGCTGACTCCGAACCTGCAGTAAATAAAAAAACGACCACTTCCTATGAAGTACAGGCAAATGACCTTCAGCGTGCCGTATCGGCCATTCGGCATTTTCCGCCCCCTATTCCTCCGGACAGCCCCTTCATACAAGCATTAGGAACACCAGCTGCCCTGAAAGCCCCACCACAGACTGATACCCTAGCGCAGAGGGCACTGGAAGAATGGGAGCGTACTCTGTGTGAAAACAAGGCAGTAGCAATCCTTGCCGAGATACAAGCTGGACGACCGACCATCATCCACAAAGATGGCGGGGAAATGCTTATTGCCATTGTTCTGGACAAGCCACTGGAGGAAGCAAAGAAATTAGTTGATGACCCTGCGGCATTTACCCGCGAAATGACACGCATCCTGCGCGACAAGCATACTCACCCGCTCATAGCCCAAATGATGAAACCTGCGGAGAGCAGTGAGCCACCCTCTGCCACTGCGAGCGCGAGTGGTGCTAGTAGCAGTCGAGACCTTCGCACTACACCACACGAACAGTTCCAATAAAACGCACCAAATGACACAAAGTACCCAAGTTCCACGAAGAGCAATCAGCATCCAACTTCAACTAACTTGAACGGCGTTGTCACCATGGGGTACTCATGGTTGATAACTGCCTGCTACGATCCCTCTTCCAGTCGACATACTGGAGCCAGCATAGGATTGCCAGCAAAATATATCTTGGTGACAGTGCGGTTGAGCGGCGTTGTCACCATGGGGTACTCATGGTTGATTACTGCCCGCTGCGGCTACCAGGTTCTCAGCATGCAGAATCGAGCATGGGACGGGAGGCGGGGGGGGCGTATACTTATAATCCTTTCATGGGTTGTTTGTTGTTTTGTTTCCTTTAACGTTGCATGGTAGTGTAGTGAGATGTCAAAGTACATCAAGCCATGGTGCCTGTCGCCGTTTGACTGTCGATCAACCAAACTTTCGACCGGCCATTGATGTTCACCACACCATCACATGCCCATTCTCGATGAAGCTTGCTATACTGTGCACACCAGTTGAATACCTGAAAGCCTTTGTCCACCTACAAACCGGTAGACAACTGTCCCTTGGAATGGAGCGACCGACCCCGATCAAAGATGCCGCTGTCCATCGTCTTGCACAGTCAATTGCACAAATGACCCTCTGCCAGGTCACTACCACTGAGATCGATGATGCCACCAAGCTTCTAGAGAAGGCCCGACAGAAACTCCAAGGAATCCAAAACATCCCACCCCAGAGGGTAAATGACCTTGATACGGCTATGCGCCAGCTCCGCCAAATTGGCTGTATCTTGGATAGCTGTACCATATCTGCCTGTTACGAAGTAACCCAGGCACAGAAAGCTCTGTTGCAGCTTCACCATACAGCCAAGGGAGCCAGTACCTCGTCCGAAGAGCTCAATGCACAGATATCGCCACGCACCGATGACGAGTACAATCTCCCATACCATGAAGACGAGTTGCAAGAGCACTAATACAATGGTGCCCACCAGAACCAATTGAGGCAGTATGATGATTGGAAAAGCAGTTCTGAGCGGACTCTGAGTGTGCACTGAGCGCCTTAGCTTCGACGTCTTCTCACCCTAGATCATGTTTCACTTTCATGTTTCACTGCGGTAGTTAGCTCGTTTTTCACCACTTTGTTGCGACCCGGCGTTGACGGTGTTTGCTTCAAAGTGTTTGGGTGCTACATTATGCCATGATGGCTGCTCTTTGAGATCTCGGGGATCCTGGCTGGGGGGATCCCTGGTTTCCGCATTGAGCTTTGTTGCTTCTGCACCCTCTGAAGTGGCCCTGTGTGATTTTGTGGTTGGTTGTTTTGTTTGTTTTCTTGGGTAAGGGCCTGCGTTAACATGGCACAGAAGTTGTCATTTGCATGCGTCGAGATGTAAGATGGCCTCCGCGAAGGATGGCACACAAGCTGCTATCGGAATTCATCTCAAGAGCACATAGCTGTCCATTTGCCCTGTTTTTTGCTGTTTTTTGTTTGGTTGTTTTTGTTTTTTGTGTGTTTTGCTTTTTGTGGTTTTTGTTTTGTTTGCTTTCTTGTTGGTTTGTGCTCGCTCTCGGCAATTGGATAGTTTATGGACTATGTAAAGGTCCACACCTGCTCTCTTTTGTAGCCTTCTTTACTGATGGCTTTGCATGCATATCAATTCAATTTCCGGCAAGTAGAAGCTTGTGTAACGACCTGGCGAAAGCCTCGGAGGCGTTGGACGGAAAAAAAAGAAATATAGCTTTGTTGATTTCCTCTGCAAGTGAGGGAAATCTTTCATCTGGGCCCCAATGAAGGAGATCTACCCACAGGGCAGTGTGTGCTTGGCACCATCGGCTTCCACCTTTCCACTGCTCCATGTGGAGGCGTCAAATAAAAGTATCCAGCCGCGCTTCAACCTTTCAGATGGCGGTACGGGGTTCTCAAGTGCTGCGTCCGTCACGCAAAAAATTGAATCTCTAAAATAATCGTGCAAACAAAGAGCCCAACTGAACCCGCGCTGTGGCGAGAACACAATTTTGGTGTTGCGGGCCAGACGGTTTAGTACCCTACTAAACGCTCCGCGCTGTGGCGTGAGATGCATTTTGGCCGGTCAGCTCACATTCTAAGATTTTTTTTTAAGTAAAGTCTTTTTATCGAATTGAACCAACTATACGCTATACGCTGGCCATGTTTTTCCGCAAATTTCCACGGTTTTCAGGATATAGAAGTCCAAGTTCATCAACTATACGCTCCGCGCTGTAGGAAAACGCACATCCGAGCTTTTTTTTCCGTCCAACGCCTTATGGCTTCCGCCAGGTCGTTCAACATGTTTCCAAGCATGTTGCAAATGAGATTAATTAATTGACTCGTGCAGGGGCCGAAGCTGTAATGGCCGCAAAAGTAAACTGGTAGAGGACCGATACATAGTCCAGATCCCTTGTCACATTTCGAGTGCAAAAACCGAAACACAAAGAACAGAAAGCAAACAACAAAGAAAAAACACACCAAAAACACACCCCCCCCCAAAAAAAAAACGCACATCCGAGCTTGGCGGCTGTTGGGGTCCTTTTAGCAACCGCTGGCGGCGCTTTCGTTGGGCTCTTTGTTTGTCGATTATTCTGCAAATTCCATTTGTTTGCGTGACGGGCGCAGCACTTGAGAACCCATACGGCCATCTTAAAGGTTGAAGCGCGGCAGGCGCAGCGCTTGAGAACCCTGTACGGCCATCTTCAAAGTTGAAGCGCGGCAGGTGCAGCGCTTGAGAACTTCGTGCGGCCATCGTAAAGGTTGAAGTGCGGCAGGTGCAGCGCTTGAGAACACAGTACGGCCATCTTAAAGGTTGACGCGCGGCAGGCGCTGCGCTTGAGAACCCAGTATGGCCATCTTAAACATTGAAGCGTGGCAGGCGCAGCCCTTGAGAACCCCATACGGCCATCTTTCCTTGCATAGCCCCTACAAGCCAACCACAAACTGAACCTCTGCGACCCCATTGTCAATGTTGAGGGTGTGTTGATGCTATTGCAACTAAGAAGTGAATTCCAATTTGAGCACTTTGAGGATGTGACTTGAGGCAAAATTTCTTTTTGATGGCTTCAGTTCAAAAGGTGAAACTGCAACATTTAAGACTCCGTCCAACATCGAAGAATGGGGCGCAGGGATTTAAACATACGTCAAATCCTCATCTTGGATTTGCAACTGCAAGTCTGGAGTCTGGAAGCGCAAACATCGACGATTCGCCTTTGCAGGAATGCCGATGTCGGGATTCTCCACAGGAACTGTAAATCTGAACAGCACAAGCCGCTTTTGAAGCATCTGTAAATCTCCAAGTGTCACACCGGCTTTCGGTTGTAACGACCTGGGCGGAAGCCATGAAGGCGTTAGACGGAAAAAAGTCACACCGGCTTTCGGTGTGTGTGTGTGTGTGTAAATAGTCCAATCTTCCGGTGAAGAAAAAAGGGGAGCTACAGCAATCATAGTCCTTTATGGTGGAGAAATCTATTGCAGATTCTGGTGCGCAAGCTGAACCACTTCAAGCAGCAGCGCAAAGGGTTGCGACAGGCATCTCAACTGTGTTGCTTTTGGCTTGCAGATGCAATTCGTCACTGTTTTCTGATGTTGGCCCTCTGGAGACCATCGCGGAGAACAAGACAGAACAGAAATCGGCAGCAAAGCGCCGCCAGCGGTCGCTAAAAGCACCCCAACAGCCGCCAAGCTAGGATGTGCGTTTTCCCACAGCGCGGACTATAGTTGATGAACTTGGACTCCTATGCTCTGAAAACCGTTGGTGTGCTTGCTGTTGTTTCTCCTTTTGTGTTGTGTTCCCCTGTGTGGTTGGGTCCCTTTGCTTGTGTCTTGTTTGTTTGGCAGTCGGCTCCCCTCCTGCCTTTTTTGACTTCCCTTCCCCCCGCGGTTGGTCCTGTGTGGTGCCCTGGCCCAGTCTGTTCGCTGGTTCGTCTGGGCATCTGGTTGCATCTGTGACGGCCTGGTTGCCCTGCTATTTGCTGGGAGTGTGGCAATGCTCTGCTGTTTGCTGGGAGCGTGGCAGTGCTTTGCCGTCCTAACTTCACTCTGCCTCATGACAGCAAAGGCCTCTGGCCCTGTGTGGGGTGTGTAGCACCCTCTCCACCATGTTGCAAGTGCTGTTAGGTGGCTCAGTTTTACCATAGGCATCCCTGTGGAGTAGTTGGTAGGGTGTCGTTCTTGACGACGCGGACAGACTACCGGTGGTGGTTCGATTCCCCGCTGGTCCGCAGGTAAGCCTCAAAGTGGTGACCAGCCGAAAGGCACCTGGCACCGACCACAAAAAAAAATAGGTGGCTCAGTTTTACCATGCTAGAGTGGATTGCGAGATTTTGTTGATCTAATTGTGTGATTGGTTGCTGACTGAGGTTATTTGCCTGAGAGACACTGACACATCAGTTTTCACTTGTGTGACTAAGGACGGGACTTATCCTTTGGTGCTGCCCGACTTTTCACCTTCTCCTTTTGCTTCGTCCTCCTGTGAAAGGGTGATTAGTTAGCTTTTTGGAACTTGTTCGTTTTTCCCCACATCTTTGTGTGGGGTTCTTGTTTTGATTCTGTGTCCCGAACACACAACAACTTCACACACACAAACTTCACATACACTGACATTCACATCAACACCGTCACATACAAACTTAACACACACAAACTTAACATACAAAACTTCACAACACAATTTTGCGTGGCAGGTGTGCCACTTTATGGTACTGGTTCGCCCTTGGGCCGGGATTTCTCGCCGGGGCGCCGTGCCACTTCTGCGTGGCAGGCGTGCCACTACCTGACATCCACCTTCGTTTCACGTGGCAGGCGTGGCACAATCTCACATCTACTGTAGTTTTGCGTGGCAGCCGTCCTTCTCCTCCTCCTTCTCCTCCTCCCGCCGCTGCCGCCTCCACATACCCAAACGTAACATACAATAACTTCACATACAATAATTTCACACACACACACACTTCACATACAATAACTTCACATACCCAAACGTAACATACAATAACTTCACACACACAAACTTACACACACAAACGCGCTTGGACTTGGTTTAGGCGCGCGTGACGCCCGTGACGCCGTTCTGCGTGACAGGCGTGGCAGAAACTCACATCCACCGTCCTTTCATGTGGCAGCCGTGCCACAACCTCACATCTCCGTCGTTTTGCATGGCAGACGTCACTTGGTGGCGCGCTTGGATTTGGTTTAGGCGCGCGTGACGCCCGTGACGCCGCGCCACTTCTGCGTGGCAGGCGTGGCACAAACCCATCCACCGTGCTTTCATGTGGCAGACGTGGCACAACCTCACATCTACCGTTGTTTTGCATGGCAGGCGTGGCACTTGTGGCACTGGGTGGCGCGCTTGGACTTGGTTTAGGCGCGCGTGACGCCCGTGACGTCGCGTCACTTCTGCGTGGCAGGCGTGGCACCTGGTTACATCCACCTTCGTTTCACGTGGCAGACGTGGCACAACCTGTCTAACCTCACATCTACCGTCGTTTTGCGTGGCAGGTGTGGCACTTATGGCACTGGATGGCGCGCTTGGACTTGGTTTAGGCGCGCGTGACGCCCGTGACGCCGCACCCCTTCTGCGTGGCAGGCGTGGCACTTGGTGACATCCACCTTCGTTTCACGTGGCAGACGTGGTACAACCTCACATCTACCGTCGTTTTGCGTGGCAGGTGTGGCACTTATGGCACTGGATGGCGCGCTTGGACTTGGTTTAGGCGCGCGTGACGCCCGTGACATCAACCTTGATTTCACGTGGCAGGTGTGGCACAACCCCGCATCTACCGTCGTCTTGCGTGGCAGGCGTGGCAATAACTAGTCAGTGAAGTGAAATTGGTCATTTGCATGCAAAGATGCGTCTTCTCGGCATGTTTGTTCTTTCTGCTTGCTTCGGCATGTTTGATTTTGGCTGTTTAAGCACTTTCTTCTCTTGTCATGGCACAAAGCTGTCATCATGCACGATTTGAGATGATACTAAGCTATCACCTCTTGCTTTAATCCATCTTTTTCACCCACAACTGGCACCTGTCACATCATTGCTTGGTGTTTGCCTTGGTTTTGGTTTTGTTGGTTTTTGTGTTTTTGTTTGTTTTTTGTTTGGGGTGGTTTTTGTTTGTGTTTTTGCTTGCTTTGTTTTGGTTGTTTTCTGGATGATCGTGACAGCATATAGACTATGTATCGGTCCTCCACCAGTTACTTTTGCGGCCACCCTACAGGAACGGCCTTCGCATGCTTTTGTTAAATAATTAATCCCAATTGCAACATGCTCTCAAACATGTTGAACGACCTGGCGGAAGCCATGAAGGCGTTGGACGGAAAAAACATGTTTAAGCACTTTCTTCTGTCCGCCTTCTTGTCAAAGGCATCAGCGGTGGCCACAGGAGCGGGGTCATTGCCTATGTCCACTGCTCCGTCTGAACAGCGTCGCAAGAAGGCGTCGTGACAGCAGTCCACGGGAGAAGAAATGTTGCTGTAATTATGATATATATCTTTCTTTTACATATCATGAAATGGTTTGACGCAATGTGCGAAGTACCGTTTGATGCTGTAGCAAAAGTGGTCTGCATTTTGCCCCACTGTGGGAAGAAGTGTTACAGACCTTGTGAAGACTTTGGTCACGGCGAAAAGGTGACCTTCGTGCGGCAACTGAATTTTGGTCTTTCTGTATTTGTTGCTTTGACAACCAGCTCCATACACATAGCTGTCCTTTTGCGGCCAGGTACTTTTCCGTTCTGGTATCGTCATCGGGCCTGTGACCTTAGGGTAGGCGCGGTTTTCTTCGTAGGTCACCGGTTGAAGTCATCGTAGTACTCTCTTCGTTTTCTCCTAGACCCATTGTTGACCCAATATGGGAAGACTGAGGTCGCGACGGCCAAATCAAAACCGTTCGTGACATGTGTAGAGTTTGCGCAACTGCGGGAAGGAGTGCTACAGGTCTTGCCAGGATTTGGATCACAGCGAAAAGGTGACAATTCGTGCAACAGACTGCATTGTATCGTTTCTGCGCATGTTGCTTTGATAGCTAGCTGCATATACACGTTCTGTCCTTTTGCGGCCACATACTTTTCCGCTCTGTTGCAGTCAATGCCAACAACTGCAGGCTGCGCTGTGGATCTCTACCAAAGAACTATATATTTTATTTTGTGGTTTCGTCTTGAACCTTTTTCTGTGCTGCCAGGTGTTGCTTGTCAATGGTGAAGTAATGCGCAGGCCGGGAGCTGCACTTGCGGCGTAGTGTGGACCATCTATACGGTTGATCAATAAGATATCTACTGTGGTTAAGCTATGTAGAATAGATTGGTTCTTGGGGTTCATGCTGTGCCGAGCTATTGCAGCTGTCATGTAGTAACAAGATAGCACGCATGAAGCCTCTGTGTCTTTGCAACTGCCGCAGGTGCCCGGACAGGCGCGTGTCTCACGGCCCGACAATGAGTCAAGCAATCTATGACGTCGGGAGCCAGAGCTTTGACCCAATGTGGGAAGAAGCGTATGCAGATGCGTGGCGAACCGACACTTATGTGGAAAAAATCGCGACGCCTGTGTGTTTCTGAACTGTGCGGTTGCTTGACATCTTTGGAAAAACCTGCACAGTTAGTGTCATGGTGTTTGCCTGTGACTGTGACTGTGTCGTGTCTTCCATAGTTGCATTGACAACCAGCTACATTCGTGTTCAACACTTCTGCGGCCAGGTACCTTTCCTCTATGTCATCATCGTCGGATGCATGCATACATGCATACATGCATGCATGCATGCATACATACCTACTACATACATACATACATACATACACGATCTTTCACCACCTCCTTTGTCTTTCCTTCCTTCCCTGTCCCCGCTGAAACCATTGAAGCTCATTTTAGGAAGAAGTTGACTTGTGGGGTTATCCGGTCCTTTAATTTCTGAGTCTTTTCGGGGTGTCCCCTTGTCCGGTGGCACTGCATGGTTGGTCGGGTCTAACCGAGAGGGGCGGTAGGTAGCCGGCCGAAGCCATGGACTAGACTGTTCTACAGCGAGTCTCACTGGAGCAATCCAGTGGTGCTCCCTGTGGAAAAGCCTAGGGCGCCCGCGCGCAGCACAAGACTGCATACATGGTTCGTCCACTGGTGGACGGTATATGTGGCGATTCGTCAGCCTGCCTATTCTGTGGGTGAATAGCGCTATGGACTTGATTCGACTGCAACCTACTACTGTGCAGACTGCAAAGCACTGCAGGTCTTTCAGGGACGATGACATCCTGAAACGTCTTGAACAGTTCTGTGGTCTGCATTTTTACGAACCTGTCACAATGAGAACAACTTTGCCGAAGGGAGCACTAGCGTGGCGGAACTAGCGTGTACAGTCATGCTAAGGTTCAGCCCCCCTTTGCTGTTTGAGTGTGGAGACTGCACCTTGTTTGGCTGCATACTGTCTGCACAACTACAACTCTGCTGCGTATCCCGCATCTTGGCGAGCACTGCCCAGACGTTTCGCTGGCTGAGATCAACCACGCTGCAGTTTTTGTTTTCCTCCCCTATGAAACTAGGGGTCTGCACGGCATTTGCGATGGCAGCTTGGAAATTTTGTTTCACTGATCTGTGATGCTTCCTGTGCGCCATCCCTGTCCGCCCCCTCAGGGGGGGGTGCCTGGCATTGAGACCACCACGACTTTCCTGCTCACGTCGATTTATTGTGACGACTTTGTCCATGGAGGACTGCTGGACAAGCTGTTCTGAGAGGACACTGAGAGAGGCATCAGTTAATAGCTCGTGCTCATGTACAGTTTTTAGCACCTCTATGTCTGTGCTGATAGGCAAGCAGGCCAGGCTTTCATGTCTGCTTAAATTTCGTGGTTTTAATTCATTTCGCATGTTTTTGAAAGTGATACAGTGGTCAAACCACTGTGTCCCTTGGCAGATTGATCTTGTGGGTGTTGCGTTTGGGCTCCGGCCCCGTTGGTTGTGTTTGGTTCGGTTTTTGGTTTGCTGCTTACGCTGACGAAACGCAAGTCTGGCTGGGGGATTTGCGGGTCGTCGTGGTTTGTTTGTCTTGGTTGTTTTTGTTTTGTTTGTTTTGATCTGCCTGCTCGTATGGACCAACTGTGTCCTTGTACAAACATCTTCTCACAGCTTATGCTCATGTAAGGACCGAGCCTCAGAGCGACATCGGCCAAACTCGAGGAAAAAAATATATCTGAAAACCGTGGAAATTTGCGGAAAAACATGGCCAGCGTATAGCGTATAGTTGGTTCAATTCGATAAAAAGACCTTACTAAAAAATTTTTTCTTAGAATGTGAGCTGACCGGCCAAAATGGATCTCACGCCACAGCGCGGAGCGTTTAGTAGGGTACTAAACCGTCTGGCCCGCAACACCAAAATTGTGTTCTCGCCACAGCGCGGTGGGTTTAGTTGGGCTCTTTGTTTGCACGATTATTTTAGAGATTCAATTTTTTGCGTGACGGGCGCAGCACTTGAGAACCCCGTACCGCCATCTGAAAGGTTGAAGCGCGGCTGGATACTTTTATTTGACGCCTCCACATGGAGCAGTGGAAAGGTGGAAGCCGATGGTGCCAAGCACACACTGCCCTGTTGGTAGATCTCCTTCATTGGGGCCCAGATGAAAGATTTCCCTCATTTGCAGAGGAAACCAACAAAGCTATATTTCGTTGCTTGCCCCGTCCATGGAACAAACTGAAAAAATTGCAGTAGTGAACTCTTTCTCATCAGTGTGGTTGGAAATCAACAGCGCTCTTGCAGCAGAAGGACAGCGCCCATCAAAGTGGCAAGCCCAACCTGAAGCCTCCACCAAGAAAGATAAACGCGATCTTTGACCCTCAGCTATGTGGCAGGCACCGCCGCCAAGCTAGGATGTGCGTTTTCCCACAGCGCGGAGTATAGTTGATGAACTTGGACTCCTATACTCTGAAAACCGCGGAAATTTGCGGAAAAACATGGGCAGCGTATAGCGTATAGTTGGTTCAATTCGATAAAAAGATCTTACTAAAAAAATCTTTCTTAGAATGTGAGCTGACCGGCCAAAATGGATCTCACGCCACAGCGCGGAGCGTTTAGTAGGGTACTAAACCGTCTGGCCCGCAACACCAAAATTGCGTTCTCGCCACAGCGCGGTGGGTTTACTTGGGCTCTTTGTTTGTACGATTATTCTACAATTTCCATTTGTTTGCGTGACGCGCGCAGCACTTGAGAACCCCGTACGGCCATCTTAAAGGTTGAAGCGCGGCAGGCGCAGCGCTTGAGAACCCTGTACAGCCATCTTCAAAGTTGAAGCGCGGCAGGTGCAGCGCTTGAGAACTTCGTGCGGCCATTGTAAAGGTTGAAGTGCGGCAGGTGCAGCGCTTGAGAACACAGTACGGCCATCTTAAAGGTTGACGCGCGGCAGGCGCTGCGCTTGAGAACCCAGTATGGCCATCTTAAACATTGAAGCGTGGCAGGCGCAGCCCTTGAGAACCCCATACGGCCATCTTTCCTTGCATAGCCCCTACAAGCCAACCACAAACTGAACCTCTGCGACCCCATTGTCAATGTTGAGGGTGTGTTGATGCTATTGCAACTAAGAAGTGAATTCCAATTTGAGGATGTGACCTGAGGCAAAATTTCTTTTTGATGGCTTCAGTTCAAAAGGTGAAACTGCAACATTTAAGCCTCCGTCCAACATCGAAGAATGGGGCGCAGGGATTTAAACATACGTCAAATCCTCATCTTGGATTTGCAACTGCAAGTCTGGAGTCTGGAAGCGCAAACATCGACGATTCCCCTTTGCAGGAATGCCGATGTCGGGATTCTCCACAGGAACTGTAAATCTGAACACCACAAGCCGCTTTTGAAGCATCTGTAAATCTCCGAGCGTCACACCGGCTTTCGGTGTGTGTGTAGATAGTCCAATCTTCCAGTGAAGAAAAAAGGGGAGCTACAGCAATCATAGCTGAGGGTCAAAGATCGCGTTTATCTTTCTTGGTGGAGGCTTCAGGTTGGGCTTGCCACTGTGATGGGCGCTGTCCTTCTGCTGCAAGAGCGCTGTTGATTTCCAACCACATTGATGAGAAAGAGTTCACTACTGCAATTTTTTCAGCTTTGTTCCATGGACGGGGCAAGCAACGAAATATAGCTTTGTTGGTTTCCTCTGCAAATGAGGGAAATCTTTCATCTGGGCCCCAATGAAGGAGATCTACCCACAGGGCAGTGTGTGCTTGGCACCATCGGCTTCCACCTTTCCACTGCTCCATGTGGAGGCGTCAAATAAAAGTATCCAGCCGCGCTTCAACCTTTCAGATGGCGGTACGGGGTTCTCAAGTGCTGCGCCCGTCACGCAAAAAATTGAATCTCTAAAATAATCGTGCAAACAAAGAGCCCAACTAAACCCACCGCGCTGTGGCGAGAACACAATTTTGGTGTTGCGGGCCAGACGGTTTAGTACCCTACTAAACGCTCCGCGCTGTGGCGTGAGATCCATTTTGGCCGGTCAGCTCACATTCTAAGAAAGATTTTTTTTAGTAAGGTCTTTTTATCGAATTGAACCAACTATACGCTATACGCTGGCCATGTTTTTCCGCAAATTTCCACGGTTTTCAGGGTATAGTAGTCCAAGTTCATCAACTATACGCTCCGCGCTGTGGGAAAACGCACATCCTAGCTTGGCGGCTGTTGGGGTGCTTTTAGCAACCGCTGGCGGCGCTTTGCTGCCGATTTCTGTTCTGTCTTGTTCTCCGCGATGGTCTCAAGAGGGCCAACATCAGAAAACAGTGACGAATTGCATCTGCAAGCCAAAGCAACACAGTTGAGATGCCTGTCGCAACGCTTTGCGCTGCTGCTTGAAGTGGTTCAGCTCGCGCACCAGAACCTGCAATAGATTCCTCCACCATAAAGGACTCGGAACCTGCTGCCGCCAAAACCTTTCCCCATGTAAGTAGCAAGAAGCGGCCGCAAGATTGAGCAAAATGAGGTTCCAAAACCAGGGCCCCAAAACAGGCAGTTTTGCGGTGACGCATGGGCGTACCCCCATAGTATATAGATTCGAGTCCCCGTGAGCCTCGCTTTGTCCTCGTGCCTCGGGCAGGCCTCGGTAAGCCTTGGAGCGCCTCGAATGCCAACAAACCTGCTTCATCATGGCCCCTAAAACAGGGCCCAAAAAAGTGGTCAAAACATGGCTGCGATAAAGGGACCTTGACAGTAGCAACCGGACTTGGGCCGCACAAAGAGAAAAAGGTATGAGTTGACATTCATGTTCAAGCTGCAGGGTCGCAAATCTGCTTGCACAACATGTGCGGGCAGCAGCGAAATTCTCCGATGGCTGACCCCATTTTTGGGTCCAAATATGGACCCCAAAATGGGGTCCAGAATTGGATCACATTTTCATTCCTTCTTTTAGGTCTTTGCTTGGGCCCCGTTTTGGGTCCAGATTTGGACCCAAAAGTGGGGTCAGCCATCGGAGAATTTTGCTGCTGCCCGCAGAGGTTTTGCAAGCAGATTTGCGACGCACTAGCATGAGCGTAAGTGTTAATACATGCTTTTTCTCTCTCTGCGTCCCACTTTGTTTCTTGTACAGTAGCAACCGGACTTGGGCCGCACAAAGACAAAAAGGTATGAGTTGACATTCATGTTCAAGCTGCAGGGTCGCAAATCTGCTTGCACAACATGTGCGGGCAGCAGCGAAATTCTCCGATGGGTGACCCCATTTTTGGGTCCAAATATGGACCCCAAAATGGGGTCCAGAATTGGATCACATTTTCATTCCTTCTTTTAGGTCTTTGCTTGGGCCCCGTTTTGGGGTCCAGATTTGGACCCAAAAGTGGGGTCAGCCATCGGAGAATTTTGCTGCTGCCCGCAGAGGTTTTGCAAGCAGATTTGCGACGCACTAGCATGAGCGTAAGTGTTAATACATGCTTTTTCTCTCTCTGCGTCCCACTTTGTTTCTTGTACAGTATGACAGCTGGTGCAAAAGAGGGCTACCGTGATACCAGTCGTAGGTCTCCTACGTTGGTATTCACTGTTGCAAATCACTTCAAGTGCATCAGTGTGCAGATTGAGCACAACAGCGTCGGGTGCCATGGCTAGATGTACTTTGACATCGTCGAAACTACCGCTACCATGTACAAACAATCAAAAACCCTCACCCCCACAACAAGACCAAGACAAAAAGACAACGAAGTGGGGGGGGAGGTGAAGGGGTGTGGCAGGCCAGTCATGGGTCTCCCATGTTGGCCTTCTTTTTTTTGGCCTGCCTTTCGGCGGGTCTACGGTACTTGAGACTTACTCGTTTACCATGTCACGATCGCGGCCCCGTACCCGGGGGGAATCGATCCGCGCCTAGCTGTCTATGCACGGTCCTGAGACGGGCATTATACCACTATGCGACGAGATCGCCTGTCTCCCATGTTGGCCTTCCCCCTCTTTTTTTGGGGGGGGGGTAGAGAGATACAGGGACAATGCGACCAGTCAATAGCTACGCTTATTAACATATAGGAATCACCAGTCGTGGGTCTCCGACGTTGGCACTCCTGGCAATGTAGCTTGCTTACTGAAAGCGAGTTTGTGGCACTTCTGCTTGCGGTTTCATTCTCAAACCAGGTTGGGCGTAAAGACCTGACTCCCATTGCCGTTTTGACGGGACCATCCGCGCTGGGATAAATACATTTATGTAGCTGAGATTCCATGCTACATTGACTCCGGTTTGTTTACTCTGCCGTGATGCATCGCACTTGTCCTTCTATGGTCTTGATGAAGGATTCAATTCTGTCTAGCGATGCCGCAACTTTTAGCCATAAGTACAGTTCTTTGAACCAGTAGTCCTTGAGTAACATGAAAGAGAAGTGGGGTGACCTGGTTTCTAGGACGTGTCTGGCGGGCATTAGAAGGGCCACCAGCCACTCCGAGAAAAACTCAATTACTCGTAGCTGACATCCTTCACTGTGTTCAGGGCATTCTGGATTTCAGGGGTCGGCACAGTGGAGATCCCCTGGGTGCTGAACGTACCTGTCTGCAAAGAAAAGTTTTCCCATTTTGGACACCCATTGGCTTGCTGTGTCCATTTTTTTTTTGTCCGAGCCCGTTGCCTTTCGGCGGGTTTACGGTCTTGAGTCTTACTCGCGGACCAGCGGGGAATCGAACCGCCACCGGAAGTCTGTCAGCACCACAAGAGTTGATGGTGATTTTGGCAAGCGGCCACGGGTCAGGCAACGTGGACAGACAGTGCAGCAACTCTCACGTGAGTTGTGGTGGCACAGTGGGGAGTTCTTGTGGCTGGGCCATCTTCATGATAGTGGACTTCAAAGTGAATTCGGGTGGGACTAGCACAGAGTCCTACAAGCTGTCACGATGCCAGCAGAATTTTTCGTTTGCCTGCAATATTTGAACTGTCCGCTCCTGGTCCAAAGGTCTACACAATTTTTTTCGTTGCCTGATCACTTCAATGTGTGAAGGTCGGTCTCTGGTCTCTTTTTTGAGGCTTTGCTGGGGGGTGCAAGTTTTTCGCCGCAAATTCTCCCTGAATTAGTGCATTATTCACTTGGTTGAATCTAACTGGCAGAGGAGCTGTTCCGCTTCTCATTCATGGCTAATGTCTCAATTAATGGAACATTGTTGCATGCCAATGGACCTGACGAAAGCCAAGAGGCGACTGCAGGAAAAAAATCCACAATTGGCACTCACCTGCTCGAGCTAACCGAATGTCTGAACCCGGATTTTTTTTCCGTCCAACGCCTGTAAGCTTTCGCCGGCCCGTTCTCCACACTCCATGGCATGTTGCACATCAGTGACGGTATCCATCTTCACAGAAGGTGAGCTGCAAAGGAAGAACTGAATGTCTCAAGCCGGAAATGAACTAGATGCAAACTCGTCACCAAATCTGTTGAAGTCAGCTTTTCATTTCCGTTTTTATCTTGTTGCTTGATGGTGCAGAGTTGTGCACACCAGTTCCGAAAATTGGTTTGGTATTAATCCATACACCACGCGCAATTCCAAATTTGCATCAGCATGTTCGTGTTGGAAAACGAGTTTCTGTGACGTCTCCTCTTACAACCTGAAGCAAGCTAGATTCCAATCATATAGAATTTAAACTCATCATCTCCAAGATTCCCCAACAACTGGCAAGTTGACAGGCAGTTTGGCCATAGCTCAATGCCTTGGCGACCTTGGTAAAGATGTCAGTGCCATCAGCACAAAGTCTTCTGCCAAGCCAAGTTTCGTTTGCATCCTTCAGCCTCAAGTATGGAAAAAAGTTGCGTCAGCAACCTACGTATGTACAACTGCGCAAACGATACAAAATTGCAAGTGAGAAAGTACATGTCCACACTCCACGCGTGATCTAGACAGTTGATGATGATGATGATGATCATGATGATTATGATCCTGCTGATGATGATGATTTGAGAAATTTGATGATTTGATGATGATATGATAATGTTGAGGACGATAAGGAGGAGACACTGTGTTGACGATGATGCTCTAGGAATGAAAGCGTTCGATGAAATTGAGAGCGCCATCTACAGATGTGCAACGTCAGCGTTTCCTCCTTCCTGTATGTGTGCTGGTGCTTGTTGCTGACCCTGCGTCTCTGTTTTGTGGTTGCGTCTTGCTCTCCTGCACGCGCCCTCTTTTGTCCAAGCGTTTCTTCCGTGTCACGCCATGGAGACCTTAAGGTTCAAAATTGGCTCGAGAACCAACGCTCCACCCCAGACGTGGACCTTTGGAATTTGATGTTGTCAGTTGCTTGGTGACAACATAACTAGTATTCTAAAAAAGGAACTGCAAACAACGGTTTCTTATGTGGCAGGCGGCTAATTTGTGGACATCACTTGAGGACTGTTTATTTTGATGCGGGTGTTGTGTTATATTTATATTTGTATTTATATCTATATATATATATATTTATAATATTATATTGTATTATATTGTATTATATTGTATTATATTGTATTATATTGTATTATATTGTTATTATATTGTTATTATATTGTATTATATTATATTATATTGTCTTATATTGTATTATGTTGTACTATATTGTCTTACATTTAAATTGTATTATATTATATTGTATTATATTGTATTAAATTGTGCTATACTCTATTAAATTGTATTCTATATTAAATTTCATTGTATTTTTTAATTTATATTATACTATATATATTCTTATTATGGTATATTATACTATACTAAATGATATTATATTATATTTTATTTTGATATATTATATTTTGATATATATTTTTTAAATCTTATATTATAGTATATTATAACATATTTCATAATATTATGTTTTAATATGCTATATTATATTTCATTTGATTTTATTTTATTACATATTATTATTTAAATACATTTTTCATTATTTTATCACATAATTTATTATGTTTTTTCTGTTTCATATATTATATTATATTATATAGTTTTTTTGTTTTGATGATATTTTATTTTATTGTATTATTTTTATATTTTGATATTAAATTACTTTCCTTCGAGTTATCCCCACCATGGCATCTATACGTTTTGTTACTGGCAAATCTTCTGGCATTCTATCTGACATATCTTCTGGCATTTTATCTGGCATTCTATCTGGCATATCTTCTGGCATATGTTCTGGCAAACATTCTGGCACTTTATCTAGCATACCTTCTTGCATTCTATCTGAAATTCTATCTGGCATACCTTCTGGCATTCTATCTGGCATATCTTCTGGCATTCTATCTGACATTCTATCTGGCGTTCTATCTGGCATATCTTCTGGCATTCTACCTGGCATATCTTCTGGCATATGTTCTGGCACTCTATCTGGCATATCTTCTGGCATATCTTCTGACATTCTATCTGGCATTCTATCTGGCACATCTTCTGGCATATGTTCTGGCAAACATTCTGGCACTTTATCTGGCATACCTTCTGGCATTCTATCTGGCATATCTTCTGGCATATGTTCTGGCAAACATTCTGGCACTTTATCTAGCATACCTTCTTGCATTCTATCTGAAATTCTATCTGGCATACCTTCTGGCATTCTATCTGGCATATCTTCTGGCATTCTATCTGGCATATCTTCTGGCATTCTATCTGGCAAACATCCTGGCACTTTATCTGGCATATCTTCTGGCATTCTTTCTGACATTCTATCTGGCGTTCTATCTGGCATATCTTCTGGCATTCTATCTGGCCGTTGAGGTCCAGCGGTGCTCACTGAGCTCGGAAGGTCCCAGGTTGAGGTCCAGCGGTGCCCAGTGCGCTCAGACGCTTGCAGTTGAGGTCCAGCAGTGCCCACTGTGTGCGGAAGTTGGCGAAGAGCTTGGCGAAGAGTTGGCAAGGCGGAAGTGAACATGTGAGTGGATGCAAAGGTGGTGGAGGAGAAGCTGGAGGAGAGGGAGGGAGGAGGAGAAGGAGTTGGAGGAGGAGGAGGAGGCGGAGGAGGAGAACAACTGTGATAAATCTAACAACCCTCACCTGGCAGGTGGGGAATAATTTATATATTATCATTAATTAAACTACATTATATTATATACATGTATTTGTGTTTGAAAGGCAGGTGCATGGCATGGTTGAGGTAGATAGCACATGAAAGATTTTTGTGTCATATTGTTTTAAACCAAGAAAACTTCCAACTGGAAACTTGCAAGCGAAGCATGTCAGTTTATATTTTCCGTGCAGTATGGCTTGGTTTATTGTAGTGTAGGAGCAAACGCTCCCGCTTAACCCAACCTGCGTACGCACCTAACCCAGGGGTTTGACTGAGTCCCATTGTCCGATCATTGGACCATTGTTCTTTGGTTGTTTGGTCGCCTGACCATTGTGCCTTCAAATTCTGGCAGCCCGTGTGGCATTTGGATTTCCAAAATCTTGCAAAAGATTTTTTCTGGATGTGACGATTGAGCGTGTACACCCCAGACGATTAAGGACGGCAACAATTATCCGAAATGAAACAAAAAATAATATGAGCGATTGCGATCACCTGGAAGCACGTTCGATCATCCACTGATGTTTTGGTGAAGCTGTGATGTTTTTCATTTTGACGTTTACATGTTGTTTATGTTTTTGTTTTTGGGTGTGTATGTTTATAAAAATATAGTTGTGGATAGCGGCACATCGTGCTGATATTTTTACCATTGTTGTTTGGATGTTGTGTATGTAAATATACAGGTACGGCATGTATATGTTCTCGTGCACGTTGGTGTTTGGAAAAAACACAACATAGAGATGATGATGATTATGATGATGATGATGATGACGATATTCATGTGATGATGATGGTAATGATGGTAGTGATGGTAATGATTGAAATGGTGGTCATGAGGGTGATGATGATGTTGATGATGTTGATGATGTTGATGGTTTGATGATGATGTGATGATGGTGATGATGATGATGATGATGGTGGTGATCATGGTCGTGATGATATGGTGATGAAGATGAACATGGAAAACAAAAATAAAAATAAAATGAAAATGAACATGAAGATGCGGATGAAAGTGAAAATGAAGAGGACAATGAAGATGAACAAACCCATGATGATGATGATGATGAAGATGAAAATGAACTTGTTCAGGATGAGGAGGAGGATGAGGACGAGGACGAGGACGAGGATGATGATGAACATGAGGATTAACATGATGCATGTTGACAGTGTATATAGCCTCTAGGTTCTAGGCAGCCGCTCTTTGGAATGAACCCTTTGCAGGTGTTTTCGGGAAAAACAAATGTAACCAAACCATGTCTAGTTGTGCACCAGCCTTGCTAGGTGCCTTTCGCCAACAACCAGTCATGGTGTAGGATTGCATCCAAATCTACCCTCATGCTCCCGAGTTCGCCTTCACTTGACAGTGTTCCAAACAGGTTGTGTTTGCTTTTATGTTTTGCAACGTTGCGAAACAAATTAATTGCAGCATTTGACCGAATAGATTCCGATGTATGCCATGTCAGGAATCTTTGCATTGACAAAAAATGCATTTAACAAACGCCAGCACGATTCTCAAATTGTGCATTTGCCAAATATTTGCACATGTTCCAGTTTTATGGCAGAAACAAAAACCGTCCGAAGAGGCCAAATCTGTGGTACAACGCCGCGTAGCTGGCGTTATCCCAGTTATATTTGCCACTTCTGGAGTTGTCCCATTTTTTGCTCGTTTTCGCCGTGAAATTTGTGCTCATCCCGTGTGCACAGCATTGCACAGCTGGGAATCGCCGGTGCCCAGTGCGTGCTCGAGTGTTCAGGCGGACATGTGACACGTGGTCATTTTTCTGCAGATATGTTGATCAATATCAAAATCCGCTCAAACATCAACAGTCGATTGCAATATCTAATTTTATCTAATGTACATTTGCTTCCAGAGTATTTCTTTGATCCAATTGTTTGTGGGGAGACCTCATCACCTTTGTTTGCCGAGGCCATGCAGCTGCAGCAGAGTCGTTCGTGTGATTTCTTGATCAAATTGTCCGGTGTGGCTCGACAAAAGGCAGAGAGACTCCCATGGATCGAACAAGAAATTGATATTTGAAAAAATTGAATGGTTTGGAAAGCAATTCATGTAATACATATGTAACATGTATGTATACACATGTATAGATACTTCAATATGGTAGTTTTACAAAATTTTGATTTTCAGGGATTGCTTTTAAAACATACTGTACAAATCTGTACAATTTGCGGTGCTACAGCTGCTACACATCTCATGTGAATTCGAAGCACCTGATCGGCCGAGGTGAAGTCTGCCCCAAAGTGGACCTTCCGCGGAAAACCGTCAAATACTCAGGGGTCCCCGATCTTTAGAGGGGCTACTGGTGAAACCAATAGTAACCCCAAGAGGTTCAAGGTCACTCATCATTTTCCGTACTCTGACATATTTAGACAACTATAAAATTGGGGGTAAGTTCCCCATTTTTGGTCAAACCGACACCATATTGCGAGTTACATCGTATGATATCCCGAACTTGTTGCCTCCAGTGGGTTGTGCCAGATCACCACATCTGTTTCATGATTAATGCTTCTGACCTAAGGCTATTACTGTTAATCAGTATTGGCCGAGGGTTGTTGTGCTGCCTTGTGAACATTGTGGTAACCATTGAGCCTTGAACATCTCACAGAGCTTACGATATATCCCACTGAATAGCAATAAACTGGTTCGTTCATATCCTCATAACTTTCTTGTTTACCGTCTGGAACCGTAAATCCATGATAAACATCGGCAAAAATCATGAAAAAACACTCAACCAAACAGTTGCCTGAGGAATGGCGAAAATCATACAGATACGCCAGGGTGAGAGCCTGATTTGTGCCGGGGGTGACTGGTTGGGGGTCCTCCATTGGATTGGTTGAAGATGGATTTGAAATTTTGGCAGAGATTCACCGAGGCATTTTTTTTCATCAGATCTTTAGGAATTGATATTTCTAGTTTTCTTTCTGCAGTGCATTGGACAATGATTGAGCCCCCAGGATGCCAATCTGATGATTTTGATGGATCATCCATCAGAATCAATCGTAGCTGGCTGAAAGGACTTAGAATCAGTGTTGTTACTATGTGTCATTCATTTCCCATGTTTCTGCCTTTGTGCGATTCTCAAGGCTCTGGATCCAGGAAGGGATCAGAACCTAAAAGCCATTCGACCATGCCTTTGGGGGATGAACATCCATTGTACCACCTATTTTGTATTGAGGGGCACAGGGTTTTGGCACCCAGTCGCATGGTCTGGTAGCAGATTATTGACAACCCATTGCTGAAATTGAATCCGTCTGCAGCATGTGGGGCAGCAGGTGAAAAAAAAACCCATCCGCGTACTTAGAGGGGTTTTTGGTATATTCAGTCTCTCTTGCAACTGGTGATTTGGCTAAAAGTCTGGATTATTTCATAGTGAACGTCCCCTTATCAAAAAGTCTTCATATTGGGGAACCATGGAACATGGCCGCAGATCGGGAACCGGGAGTTACAGTCAATATTCAGAAAAATTCATTGATACATCCTTAGAGTCTTAGGTGAACCTTCCCGTTTTTCTGGGTTAAAACTACAACTAAGATAATCACAGATGTGTTTGGATTCCCAATCAATCCAAGCTTGGAATTTAATTTGAATCATCCAGACGAAACGCGACAGAGTATCAAGAACTGGACACTAATTCAAAACTTACATCATATCCCATATGGTTGCTGATCTGCTAATATATATATATATACATCTATCTATCTATCTATCTACCTACCTACCTATCTATCTATCTATCTATCTATCTATCATTATCTATCTATCTATCATTATCTATCTATCTATCATTATCAATCATTATCTATCTATCTATCTATCTTTATCTATCTTTATCTATCTTTATCTATCATTATCTATCATTATCTATCATTATCTATCATTATCTATCATTATCTATCATTATCATTATCTATCATTATCATTATCTATCATTATCTATCATTATCTATCATTATCTATCATTATCTATCATTATCTATCATTATCTATCATTATCTATCATTATCTATCATTACCTATCATTATCTATCATTATCTATCTATCATTATCTATCTATCATTATCTATCAATCATTATCTATCATTATCTATCATTATCTATCATTATCTATCATTATCTATCATTATCTATCATTATCTATCATTATCTATCATTATCTATCTATCATTATCTATCATTATCTATCTATCATATCTATCTATCATTATCTATCTATCATTATCTATCTATCATTATCTATCTATCATTATCTATCTATCATTATCTATCTATCATTATCTATCTATCTATTATCTATCTATCATTATCTATCTATCATTATCTATCTATCATTATATCTATCATTATCTATCTATCATTATCTATCTATCTATCATCTATCATTATCTATCATTATCTATCTATCATTATCTATCTATCATTATCTATCTATCATTATCTATCTATCATTATCTATCTATCATTATCTATCTATCATTATCTATCTATCTTTATCTATCTATCTTTATCTATCTATCTTTATCTATCTATCTTTATCTATCTTTATCTATCTTTATCTATCTTTATCTATCTTTATCTATCTTTATCTATCTTTATCTATCTTTATCTATCTTTATCTATCTATCTTTATCTATCTATCTTTATCTTTATCTATCTATCTTTATCTTTATCTATCTATCTTTATCTTTATCTATCTATCTATCTATCTATCTATCTTCTATCTATCTATCTATCTATCTATCTATCTATCTATCTATCATTATCTATCTATCATTATCTATCTATCATTATCTATCTATCATTATCTATCTATCATTATCTATCTATCATTATCTATCTATCTATCTATCTATCTTTCTATCTTTCTATCTTTCTATCTTTATCT
Organism: Cladocopium goreaui; assembly: GCA_947184155.2. Classification (NCBI taxonomy): domain Eukaryota; class Dinophyceae; order Suessiales; family Symbiodiniaceae; genus Cladocopium; species Cladocopium goreaui. The sequence continues at coordinate 873,895 of CAMXCT020003112.1, read as the reverse complement.
ATCTATCTATCTATCTATCTATCTATCCCATGATATCTATCTATCTATCCCATGAAATATCCCACGAAAACACATCCTCGACAATATTTGGCTACATGCCCATAAAATGTCCAACTAACATAGGCTGTGCCAAAAAGGGGTTTAGAAGACTACTTTCCTCTAAAACTATGTGATTCTCAGGGTCTATGTTAGTTTTTTTGGGTTTCCCTTTTTGGTTGGCTCCCCATTATCTTATCGTTTCAGATTTCACGGGGTAACTTTTTTGCCGCACTTTTTTTTGCCCAGGCCCGGGCAGTACTACGCAGAGTCGGCGGCTGGGGTCTTGGATAGCATCGGAAAAAAATTCTCTGGTACCAAGTGACTCACAAATTGGATACCACGGGATGTAATGGGATGTAATGGTAACCAAGAATGTGACGATGTGGATGTGTTCGGAATGGTGGATTTACCATCAATTAATATGGCCATTCAAACAGGTAAGGTGATGACAAACCAATGGATGTGGCATCCCAAACTGATGGCTCCGTAGCGAAAAAAGTCGCCAAACTTAAGACTTGATTGCCTGTCCCCAGTAGACTCATGGTGATTTTTCTCCATTTCATGGTCAATTCTGGGGATGAAGCACAACAGATAAGGTCATGGGAGCTGGGGGAACCCACTGATCCCAGCGATTTTGCTGTGAAAACCCACTGATCGGATTTTGACCTATAGCTGGCCAGCTAAAATTGGAAGAGGTGAGATCACCAGCGTTATGATGATGTTCCTATGTATTTCATGCAATGTGGCAAACCCAATCAACCATCCACAATCTCGGAAGAATCTCGGAAGAAGTGGGTATAAACCTGTTGAACTGCCCTTTGACCCATTCTTGGGTGGCTTCAAACCTTGCCATTTGTTGGGACCCGGACAAGCTTGAGCCTGAGGCCAAGCTGTCGACGTGCGGGGTCCTAGATGATTTTGGTGTTTTTTTTCACGAAAATCATGACCTTTCTGAAATGGGAAATTGGAACCCAACACCTTGGAGAACCCAGCGGGTTTGAAGGGTATGGCTCGAAAGTGGAATATGGATGAACCAACAAAATTGGTGATATTTGCAACAGACCATCCAGTTTTTAGGACAATTATTTTGAACTGCGACCAAATGTAAACATTTCTCAATACTAGAGAGATGAAACTATGGTAGACGTCCCATGAGGTTTGAATATCACCGGAATAATGGCCATTTATAGTTGATTTACCCATAAAAAGATGGTGATTTTCAATAGCTATGTTAGTTTACCAGAGGCCAAAAACTCCATTTTCAGACACACAGATGGTTGGAGACGCCATGGTTTTCAACATGGGCACCGAGTGACACCATGGGCACCGAGTGACACCATGGGCACATCTCAGGGTTTCGTCAAAGCACGGCTTCGGAACTTCACCGCGGGAGATCGGCCGGGGCTTCAGAGTCAACAAGGGTCTGATGGCGACCATTCGAAGAAACAGGGGGTACCAATTACCAAAGGACACAGAAATTGGATGTAATGAATGTGATATGATGGGATATAACCTGCCATCAGTGAAGGATGGTGCTTTTGGAGTCAAACATAATTCCGAGTTTCGATTCTCCGACTCCAGCATTCCCAGTTCTTGATATGCCAAGTGGGCCGCGATGGACAAAGGGGATTACGGCAAAGAGTTATGAGCCCATGAAAAACTCCGGCATATCCCAATTTTGGTTGGTTGGACGCCAATTTCCTCTGGCTTAAGGATTTTGGATGGTGAAATCGCTATGTTCGTTGGTTCCAACATGAAAAACCTTGCTGGCCACAAGAAGTTTCTTGACTGAGTTCGCCCATCGACGTCGCCTGGCCCCGGAGAGTGCCCGTGGCTGCAGGAAGTGGGTTAGAGCGGAAATGTGGATATAGCTTCTGGCTAAACGATAGTGGCAAAAGGAGGTCACTGTTTAATTGATGATGTATTCTGGAGGAATCATTCCAGAAATGGATTATTTCAAGTTTATGAAGCACAATACTTTCCCATATTTTACCCACATAGCAGCAAAATCATCGGTAGATAGAATGTGGTGAGTTTACTCTGGCTGTTGTTAACGGGATGCCCACCTTGTAGCTACATCAACCGCGTGGAAATAAGAATGGGGTGTATATCATCCAAATGGCAATTTTTCATAGGGAAAATTACAGTAAACCATAGGATTTTTTCGGGAACCAAATATAGTACTTGATGTTTACTTTATGTTGAAACCTGTTTTGGAGCCAGGTATTCGTTGGAGAATCCGAAGTTGAGAGGCACTCAGTATGGTTGGGAAACCCAGGGTGATGGCCCCGCTGTTCTTGTGCTTTGTGGGGCCTTTAGTTCTTGGGTCTCCCATGAAACATCTTGGAACCCATTTTTTTCCCAAAGTCTTGGATTTTTTTTGCTGGGCGCGGCAAGCCCCTCTTTGGAATGTTTGCAGTTGAGGATGATCCCTGTCATAAGCCTCTCGCACGCTTGCGTTGATCATTGGCACTGACAGTCGGGACAGTCCAATGAAACGTTCTTGCTCAGGCCAGACCCCCGTTGGTCAATGGCTGTATACAGGATAACGGGTTGTACAGCCAGGTGAAAGAGGGATGTTATAGTCCACAAAGGGATTCTTGGAATTCCTCTCAATCACTAGCAGAGACCATCCACTGTAGGTATAAATGACAATTGGCTTGTTTGAACTCGCCTGAGCTATGGCATATCTCAGCTATCAACCCTTCCAGCAATGGAAAAACAACACTCCCCAGTCTTGACCCCTGGTTTAGTCTTGGATGCGACCATTGTCCCTTCTTCGGTGTATTCAAGATTACGTTTGCTGCATGCATAATATGTAAGCTGTATTAATATATATATACACGTATATATACACACATAATGACAATCATGATAATGATAATTAATGATCATTTTTCAATAATGACAATGACAATGATAATGATAATAATAATGATAATAAAAATAGTAATAATAATAGCAATAATATATCTGTCAAAGGGAACTAAACGCTAGGACACTTGTGATGCACATACACCATTGTGCATCTGGACGCCGTACTGGCTCAAGTCCATGCGTGAGGAAAAGTGTGAGCTCCGCCTGCCATGCCGTACCATTGTCCGGTAATACCAGCATAACAGGTATCGCAAATCAGTAACTACATCCAGAACAAGGATCCGTTTGTTCACAGGTTATCAGCCGTAGGGCTCACTTCTCCCGCCGGGAGAGTGTTACCTGCGTGCTGGTAGCCGGGCCTTCTGAGCAATTGATTGAGGACGCAAAGGACCAATCAGCTCATCATCGCAAAGATGCAAGGCGGCAGCGGAGATTCGCGCACCACGCAGTTTACCTTCAATGAGAACACTGCCATGCCGGTCGAGGAGGTCAATCAATCTTCCCCTGGTGACACGGCAGACAGTGGTGGGATACGCTCTACCCGAACTATACAGTCCGGATGGCAAGTCACGTCAAACAGACGAAGGATATCAACTCAAAGTACACCAAGATCTTCTCGAAACAGTGCTCGAAGTGATGTCCGTCAAGGGCATCGACCATCTCGAGGACGAACTACTCCAAGGGACAGATCCACCAGGGCCGTGACCGACCGAATTGGTGAGAGGACCGGGGATAGTCGTGTTAAGAGGAGATCAACGGATACTTCTGTGGCTAGTGAACCTATTGCCATGATAGAAGAACTACGGGCACAATGTCAATCCCTACGTAATCAGTTGAACCACATGGAAGCATACGCTGCATCTAGAGATCAACTGATTCATGACATCGAGATCAGATTCACTGAGTATCTTCAGGAACACAACCAAAATGTATTTGATGAGGTCAGTGCACTCAATCATAGATTGTCATGTTCCGCAAATGAGGTTGCAGAATATCAAGCAGAACTAATGGTAGCATCTCAGGAAGACGAAGGTGCAACAATACGCATCCAAGACCTTGAACGCCGAGGTGCCCTAATGGAACATGGTGCACGACGTATCCATCAACGTGGTATGGAGATCCAGGAGGAGTACAAGGATGAAGTACATCACCTTCGAGGACTATTGGGTAATACGGAGGCAAGACTGCAACAACTTCATCAAACCAATGTCTTAACCACCGATATTGCCAATCGACTATACAATGAAGGTCAAGAAATGCAGACAGACTTCCAGAACTCAATCATGGAATATCGTAATCGATCCGAAATAGCATCCTTCTCTAGCAACCAACTCGAAGTGATTAGCCAACAACAATCAATTGCAGTTCATGAATTATCTGAACGGAATCAACTATTGAGTGAAGCGTTGGTTCAGTCTCGTAAACAGGCCGAGCTGTATGAAAGCAGTATCGACGAGATCACTAGAGAATCTAGGAAGAAGGTTTTCGAGGCAAATCAGGCCAAATTGGAAAGTGATCTGAAGCATCGAAACACTGAACATGATACCGTCAGAAGAATTGCATCATACAGGAACCAAGAGGCCGAAGCAATATCACACCTGAGGCTTGAATCACAGGCTAGTGCAAACTCGATCGCAAGGGCAGAACACTATGAAGAGCTCTATGCTAACGAGCAGGAAATGAACTGCGAATTAAAGGATGAGATCAAGTTGCAGAACACGAAGTTGCGAAGATCGCTGACTCAGGGTACTACGACCGACGGTCGTGGCCCCGATGAGATGCTTGTTGAAGATCTACGTAATCAAGCCAAAATCGCTCAAATCAGGGTTCAGGACCTAGATCATGAAGTTCATGAATGTTTACAGGAGAACATATTGTTAAAAGAGAGATTGGCTGAAGTTGCGGATGTAGGGGCGTCGTCCCTCACCAATGCTGAGGTCCGAACTCTAAAATCTGAACTAGAGAGTGAGCGCAAAATGAAGTTGGCTAGTGGTGTTCAACAGTATGAGAGATCATGTATGTTCATGGGGGAAATCCAGGATAGGGATGAAAAGATCGGTATCAAGAATTCTGAGATTGTTGACATGAAACGTCACTTAGGTGAACTGAGAAAGAGTCTCAAGGATTCTGAAACATCTATATCTAGGGTCAGCCCTGACACTCTTCCCTATTCGGCAGGCATTCCCAACTACGATCTCGCATCAAGACTAGTCATCGACAAACTGGAGAATGACGTGAGTGAGTCTAACTGTGAAAACGCTATTCTGAAGTCTTGGGTTTCGCAGATCGACAAGGAGTTGAACTATGAGACAAATGTGGCTCATTCCTATCGTGAACATGCTGTACCTCCTCAACGACAACCTTCTCAATCAAGCAGAAGAATCACTGATCTGCTGAAAGAGGTGGACAACAAGATCGCTGATGGAACTGAGAGGGACTACTACAAGCCACCGAGTGGATGGGGCGGTCCGCCTGACCCTGATGGACCTCCTGACCCTTTGGGGCCTAACGGTCCAGGACCACCTCCTGAACCTCCAGGCTTGCCTTCAGTTCGAGGGTCACAACGCGATTCAGCAGATGATGTCTCCACAGCGGCTTACACTGCAGAAGAAGTGCCGAGAATGTCAAGACGGGAGGCGGACAAGGTCTATGTTAGCCCATGGCCGAAGCAACAGAATCTTGGGGTTTGGCAATCAGATCTCATCAAGAGTGTTGTTCTTTCTGCAAATGATGGAGACAAAGCCGCATGGGAAGCATGGCTACAGCCGGCTATTCGACCAAATCCTGACATCGAGCTATTAAATGACAGTGGAGGGCAACGCTATCAGTCAATCGACGCCAAGTTGTCAATCGCATTGTCAAATGTGATAGCCCAAGCCGGCGATGTTGCTCGTCATGTAGCGATCAAATTGAGATTGAGAACACAAAGTCATAGTCGAAGAGGAACCTATGTCATGGGACGGGAAATCTTGGCTATGATCTTGGAGCACTTCAGAACTCCAGGTCAACGAGAGACAGCCTTCACCATGGAGCACATCGTATCGATGAAATATCTCGGTGACTCAAACCTGGAAGTGTTCTACGAGAAATGGATGGAGATGGTATCAAACATGATGCCGGATGATGTACCTCCTGATGATTGGCTTCGTGATGCTCTATACAAGAAGATTCGAAATTCGAGTCTTATGATGTTTGACATCAAGCAGTACGAGTCATGGATTGAAGGAGATCAAAGACGAAACTATCGCTATCTATTGGACGTCATCGAAAGACACATCTCCAGAATCAGAGAGGACAAGCATGTGGCCGCTAGAGAGAAGTACGCAAGAGACTTTGCAGGTGGCGGCAAACCTTCAGCTCCTGCCCCAAATCCAACTGCTGCTGCGCCAGATGCAAATCCAAAAGCGAAGCCTAAAGCTACTCCCAAGGAGAAGGCAGCACCCAAGGCGAAGGCCAAGGCCGATGCAGCTCCAGTTCTACCATCACCTCAGCCTAAACAGCATGCAAAAGGGAAAGGAAAAGGTCAAGGGAAAGGAAAGGATCGAGCAAACAGCCGAAGTACCAGCCCCAGATCCAAGAAGAAGATCCCATGCCATTTCCATTTCATCAAGAAATCATGCAGGAAAGGCAAAGATTGTGAATATAGTCATGATCAGAAGGTGTTCGATGCGAACAAGAACGCAAAAGGGAATGGTCGGAAGCCAGGAACTCCAAGAAGTCAATCTCCGGCAAACAAGACCAAGAAGGTTGACGAACCATGCTGGCATTGGGCTAAGGGCAAGTGTCGGTACGGAGACAAATGCAACAAACGCCACGATCCTCATCTATTCAATACTGCTCCGAACACCGAAGCGCCAGGCTCAAAGGCTACTCCTGCACTTATCCATGATTGGAGCGATGACGAAGAGACGTTCCATAAGGTTGCATCGAACGTGGTCAAGAAGAAGGTCAGATTCGATGAGTCTGAGGCTCACGTTCAAACTTACGTAAAGAAGGACTTCGTGAAGTGCAGCCGGAAGTCCCAAACAATCTCCAAAGGTCATGGTAAAGTTGGTAAGCCCACTGATCAGATAAGGAAAGATGAACAATGGTCTTATTCATGCAGGTTAGCGTCGAGCCGAGGGAAAGCAATGGCTATTCTGATCGATGAGAAGGGTGAATACAGTGACATTGATGAAGTCCTGGTCATCGTCGGCCCTAGCATGGACATTCTGATCAGACTCGACATCGAGGACGGTGAGGTGTCCAGGGAAGTCTTTGTGGAAAACTATGTTCAGCATATTGAAGGTCGATATGGTAAAAGGGGCAACACAATGTGTATCACTGTTCCTGTTGAGGAGAGAGACAAGAGATTCATATTGGATTCTGGAAGTGGTCATGATCTCATTTCGTCCACACGAATAAGTAGGATGGATCTCCCAACATATGATGACAAGGTCGTCAACTTCCATACAGCAAATGGGGTGACATGTTCGACCAAACGTTCAAGCATCAAGTTCGAGGCATTCAGTGAACCAGCAGAAGCTCACATCCTGGAGGACACACCCTCCGTGCTCTCCATGGGAAAGCGATGCGTTGATCTTGGTTACTCATTTGTATGGCCGACTGGAAGAACCCCATTCATGTTGGATCCAAATGGCAACATCATCGAGATGACCGTCAAAGACTATATTCCCTATGTGAGCGTCGATCAAGAGAAGAGAAAGATGAAATCATCTTGTGTGGAGAAGATTATGGCAGTTCTTGACGATGGATGCTCAACGTCGGAAGGCGAAGGTCTTTTGGTCATTGATGGAGAAAGTGGGGATGAGCTTGAGGATCTTTCCGACTCCGTTGGACGATCCGATGTTAAATCTCCCAAAAGATCAATGAAGAAACGTAAGAAAGCAAAGTCAAGAGATGATCAACATGAAGTAGCTGTTGGAAGTGATGCAGGTGATGCTGAGGAAATGTCGTGCTATGCCGATGAGTATGCTGAGTTTGAGGACGACGGATACGATCCCAGCATCGCACCTGATGACATCCATGGAGATCATCAAATTGAAGTTGAAGAAATCCCTGAAGATGGAGGAGGTGAAGATGACGATGATGTCATCGATGTTGATGAGGAAGATGGAGGAGTCCGATTGAGTAAGAGGGGAACTTTGAAGAATGAAGCAAGATCGAAGGTTCATCTTCTAACTCATCGTTACAAGAACCCATACGATGAGGTGAGTTCTTGGTGCAAACTTCATGGAGAAGAATTCAAAGGGAAGATGATACCTTTTGGTGCCCTCGTGTACTTCAAGCCCAGTGGATCACGTGAACGAGAACAACAACATAAGTTTGACCCTATGGGAATTCCCGGAGTGTTCGCCGGATACTCCATTGGTCCCGGGCTCCATTGGTCAAGGAAGTACAGGGTATGGGCACTATGTGATTGGAGTAAGCAGAACTTGGCCTACGATGCAGAGAAGCCCATCGCCAAGCTGAGGACTCCGCACTATACCGAAAGGGTCGAACTAAAGGAACCCCTTGAATTCCCATGTAAGTTGGAGTATGAGAGGATTAATGTTTCCATTGAGGGATTAAAAGTAAAAGATCGTCTTGAAGGAAACCCAGAAATCCTACCGCCACCTCCACCGGATGATGATGATGATGGTGGAGATGATGACGATGGTCATGGTGGTGGTGGTGTACCTTCGTCGAAGGTCCCACGGGAACCAACTGATGGAGAGTTGGAAGCTGAAAGGCACTTTGATGCAATATCGGAAAGATTGGGACCACCAGGTATCGATAAGCCAGCACATCCAGATCTTCATGTTCCAGAAGGAGGACCAGAACATTACTCCGTTGGAAAGGGTGGAGATGGGGTCGTATACCTGAATGACGATGGTGAATGGGTGAAACTCAATGCTCGCGGTCATCCATATCGTATTGATGAACGTGGTTTTCGCAGAATATCAACTACTCCAAGGCCTTCAAAGTATACCCCTGACGAGTGGAGAAAGATGTCACCGACTGTCAGAAAAGGGATCGCCAAGGCCGAAGAGAAGAAGATCGAAGCTGAAAAGGAGAAGAAGAAAAGTGATGCGAAAATCAAGGAAAGTGAAGAGCGAGCAAAGAGAAAAGAAGAAAAGAAGAAAGAGAAAGAAGCAAAGAAAGCCAAATCCTCCAAGAAAGACGACAAAGACGATCACGTTTCCGGAGTGGCCACGTCCCAAGACTACGTCCGAAGAGGCAAAGTTTTTCAATATGGAAAAGGGTCCGTTTCTCCCGTCGGGAGAGGGGTCTCTGCCTCTGCTCCATGTTATTCAGACCTATCAGACACTGACGTACCTGATGACGATGACTTCTTGATGGAGTGGGACGAATGGTCTGAGATCGAGAAGGGCAAGGGACCGAAAGCCACTTGGAACAACGACAAAGTGTATGACTTCAACCAGGGGAAAGTGGTGGCTGCTGCGACATCGCACAACACCAATGAAATGCCCCAAGACGCTCGTGGCCTCAGTGATGTTTTCCTTCCATTTCCATGCATGCCGTGCATTAATCATTGTGATGATCATCGAGAAAAGATAGCTTCAAATGGTGATGGAATCAATATCAATAAGATGTTCAACACTGCAGTCGCAAGACCCGTTGGTCGAAAGGAAATGATGGAAAACGATGATGCACGTAAAGCTATGAGGAAGGAATGGTTAGGTCAACATGCTGCTGGAGTCTACGATTTCAGTGTCGTTAGAGAATATGATGACGTTGTTCGTGAAGCAAAGGCAAGCAAGACAGAGGTTCACATGGCCAGAGTACACGGTATCTGTGTAGAGAAAAATTATCAGTTGCCTGCAGGAAGTCCTAGTAGAAAATTCAAAGGCCGAGGTGTCTTGCTTGGTAATCAGGTGAAGAACCAGTTCTGGGAGGCTGCTTTCTTCCAGGACTTGGGCAATTCTCCAGCTACTTTTGAGGCATCGAGATGGGCTGATTTCTATGGGTGTCTTCCTGGCCATAATGTAAAACTTGCCGACGCTATTCAAGCATACATTCAAGCAAAACTAACCGGACCACCATGTTGGGTTGAGCTACCCGAAGATGCTTGGCCAGACGATGTCGATATTCGAAAGTTCCGTAGGCCAGTTGTAAGATTGGTTAAAGCTTTATATGGTCACCCCGATTCGGGAACAATGTGGGAACAACATTGTGATCAGAAAGTTCGAGAACTCGACTTCGTTCCTGTTGGAGAAGAATGGCCATCAATGTATTTTCACAAGAAACTGAAGTTACTTCTTGTCATCTATGTAGACGACTTAAAGCTGGCAGGACCGGAAGAGAACCTGACTAAGGGTTGGGAGATGCTCCGATCAAAACTCAACATCGAGCCCGAGACTGAATTAGGACTCTATCTTGGTTGTATTTTGAGAAAGGGATCTACCAAACTTCATGATGGAACCCCGGTGTCAACCATGACCTATGACATGGAAGGTTTGTTGAAGCTGTCGGTTGAGAAGTACTTGGACATTGTTGGAAAAGATACGAAGCTGAAACACGTATCCACACCAAGTCTACCTGAAGAAACAAAGAAACACAAGTCTAGAGCACCATGTCCCGGGAACCCCAAGAACAAGAAGGTATGTCCATGGTGTACTCATGAATTTGATCCGGACGCTCCATTGTTTTATGAACAAGGAACCCAAGGGGAAGACGTCTCACCTGGGGAGTCTGAGAGAGGTGCATTAGCGCCACACGCTGCTAGCGTGTTGATGAAGCTGCTGTACGCGGCGAGGATTGCTCGTTTTGATCTGCTTCGTTCCATTAATTCCCTGGCCAGGAATGTAACAAAGTGGACCATTGATGACGATGCAAAGTTGTATCACTTAATGTGCTACGTGAATTCCAGCCTATCTAAAAGAATGACCGGATGGGTTGGGGACAACTTCAATGAATTGACATTGTCTTTATTTGCTGATGCTGATTTTGCAGGGTGTGCCCAGTCTTTGAGATCAACTTCAGGGTCTCATATGCATATCCAGGGTAACCACACACGGTTTCCTTTGTCCGGGGGCAGCAAACGGCAAGGATGCGTAAGCCATTCGACGCCTGAGGCCGAAATCGTGGCAGCCGATGTCACCCTCCGTACTATGGGTCTGCCCGCAATGAGCATCTGGGAAACGCTGACGGGAAAATCGCCCAAATTATTGTTCCATGATGACAATCAGGGCATGATCGGTGTAGTCAGGTCGGGTCGTAACCCCACTATGCGGCATCTTGAGAGGACCCATGGCATAGCCATTACTTCCCTCCATGAACATTTCACTCGGGAGAACTACGTACTCATGTATGAAGTGACCTCAAAAATGGCCGCCGACATTCACACCAAAGGTTTCAAGAATCCGTTGGCATGGAAAAGAGCATGTATGCTCATCAACCTGTTGGACCCTGGTGACATCGGTACGAAAGATCTGCTCGATATGGTCTCACCTACCACGGATGTTGATACCACTGTCCGACAAGTATTTCAAACCAAAACCCAAGATGTTCCAAATTTTCCATATACCGAAATACCTATTCTACCACCTGAGGTGTATCAGAAGGGTCTTTCCGGTAAAGAACAAGTACAACAACTACCTGGTATGGATCCCATATTGGTTGTTAAGACGCCAACTTTCTTTAGAAAGCGACCACCTGGTGTATCATTGCCTCATGATTGTTTGAGAAGTACCTGGATACTTTCTCATGGCAAATGGATCAAGGTTGAGGATCGAGTTCCACCCGTTCAACAACAAGACCGTTTTGATCAATGGGTAGAACGAGCTTGTTTCCAATACCATCCGTGTCAATTTAGTATATCGCCGTCGGTGATTACTAGGCAATCAGCTGGTGTTGTCTCACCGGGACACCTGGCGTCAACAGCACGACAAGGGCTCCATGCTGCTGCGGTGCCGACTCGTCAGACTCCAGTCCTGAAGTATCCTCAGTTAACTGTGGGGGTAGGTCAACTATTTTGTCATCAATCCCATGGAAATGAACCCACAACCATTCATGCAGCCCCGTGTGGTACTGCTCGGGTGATCAACACGCTCCTTCGAGTTGTTCATGGGGGGAGTTCTGGATGGGGTAGTCTTCCAATGGGATTTCCTCCGTCGGGGGACCCCGATGATGATCCATATCCCACAGAAAACAAAGATCCCAATCGACGACGAATTGTATTTGCCGGTGGTGACGTGATTGCTGGCAGGGTATCAAAAGACAAAGCCTATAACCCCTCAACGTCGTCAAGAAAGGGAAAGAAAATATCCCAAAATGAATGTGATCAAGATGAATGGATATGGAAGGATGAAACAACATTGACGAGAGTGCACAAAGTACCAAGAAGAAAGATGTTTACCCCCAAAGAGGCTGACTTTCTGCCATGTAAACTGAGACGGTTTAGAGATGAACGGGAAACCAACCAAGTATTTCAGTCAAGTGGGAGATTGATCCACGACTCATGGAGATTGGCGGGGAATAACATCGAGAAGACCAACAAAAGAAATGAATTTTGGACAGGGACCACTACCTTCAAGATCATATCCAATGCAGACATCAAAGATGTGATGGACAGCGGGTCTGACGTGGAGGACAGGGCATCGTGCCAGGACACTGTGGTCACCTGTATCCTCGATGGGAACATGAAAATCATTCCATTGGATGACATGTTTATAGCCCATCACTACAAATTGAAGCATGAGACCAGAAAACAAAATGATTGGGATATTCAGATGACACTACATCGAAAGAATGGAAAGATTCTGACATATCACTTCAAGCAATCCTATGCTGATTTTCTCGGAAAGATACTCAATGAAGTTATCATATCCCTCAACATCTATGAGATGAAAGATGATGTCCCATGCCTGCTCCTCATGTGTGCCGAAACGCAAAGTATCATAACCAAGATTCACAAACAGAGTCGGTTTAAGATGATGCATGTGGTCACTATACCGAAGATGACAACCTTATGTCCAACTACGGAAGGGCGAAATGGAGACGTTGCATCAGAGGTCCTAGTGACTGCGTGTTCTTTGCGGGACCTTGCACCGGTGGTTCACCGTGGAATCGGTTAAACAAAAATGTGAGTGAGGTCACAGCACACAACATCAGAATGAAAGCACTTCTATATTGGGAGCTATGGGAAGAGTTCACATTGTGTCTGCAGCGTGTACATGTTTTGCATGCCATGGCATTGTTGGAACTACCTCGGGGATGCGACTATTGGAATGACGAGAGAATGAAGTTTCTGATCAATGGGACCCAATCAACTGTGCATGACTTTGATGGGTGCATGTATGGTTTGAAATCACAATTCAAAGATGTTGGGACCGCAATCAAGAAACCGTGGAGGATCGTATCGTGGGGGGTTGAGTTCTTTGACTTGCATGCAAAATGTGATGGCTCCCACACACACGGTCAATGTGCGGGTAGAGAAACACGTGCAACACAATTATATACCGAGAAGATTGTCAGATGTATCCTTCGAGGCGTCACCAATCAAATGTTGATCAACAACGTTTATGGAAGGAGATATCGACCAAAAGTACCAGATGAGATGAATCAACGTGAATCGAAGTCATGTGCTTGCATCGTTGTGAATGACCTAGAATTCAAAGTTAATGAGAAGACCATCAATGAACAACTATTCATTAACTTCATCACCCAACGAGGCGGTGTGAAGGTGAAGCTGAGGTTGTATCCACGTCGTGGATCACTATTGGCGGATCCGGATCCCGTTAGAGGTGGATTGAAGGTGAAGTCGGGCTGCTACCTGCGTCGTTGGTGCGCCTTGACGGATCCGGATTCCGCGTGCCTCATATCGGTCTTCGCAATGGCTGGAACTGACCTTGTGATCCCTTCAGCGGCCAAAGGCATTAGCTTACTGAAGTCAACTCTGTCCCTCATCCAGGAGAAGAAACAAGAGCACAATCTTCCTGCTCCATTCTCAACCTATGAGGAGGCAAACTTCAGGGGTTATAAGGATAAGGACCTCGACGAATGGTTGGATCGAGTGAAGATTTCTCCTCCTGTCGTTGTGGCCTTAGCTTTTGTCATGGATAGAAGTGGCAGAGCATTCGTAACTCATGCAATCAGGTTGCTCATGAAAATGTTGTCAAAAGTGACCAACGAGAATGAGTTGAGGATGTCTGCCATCAGTTTCATTGACAAAGGGGCCCGATTATCAAAGTTGGTGGAAGGGGCCGCCAGAAATCCAGATGAGAAAAGCATCATGATGATGTTGTGCACCTTTGAGTGTGCAATCAGAATAGATGAATTTTGGGATACCCTCAAAGACCACTACACCGGGCAGAACAGTATGATCAACAAGGAAATCACGGTCAAGGACTTGCGCGACAAGATCGCAAACACAAGCCCAACAAACCTGGGATCCTTGAACCAGACGTACCCTCCGTATGGAAGTTCTTGCTACCAGATCCGAAAGAGGACGAACTTCGAGGAGATCGCCCGTCGAAAATGGGAAAAGTGGTCATTTGAAGTGATGCAGAGAGAAGCACCCGAACCAAGTGAAGTTGAAGAACGCATCAAGTACCTGGTCAACATCATGTACGAGGAGAGCTACAGCCTCGGCTATGCACTCCGACGTCACAATGCCAGAGCGACCAGTAACCAGGGTAAGACCATCATCGTCCAGAATGTCCTGGAAGACTGGATGTCGATGAATTATGATCTCAGTTTGGAACGGACGGCAGCTGTTGTCCATCTACAAACCATTCTCATGATCTCCAAGATGCTACATGAGTGGATGACACGATTGGAAAACTTCAAATCAATGTCATACCTGAGTGGGATCATCAAGACTGATCTGGTCAGAATGAAACAGGCCATTGACCTCCGCGACGACCTATGGGAGTTGGGGGGCTACAACATTGAGAGGGCCGACCAGGGCATGTTCGAGGAGGTGGAGAAACGGAACAGGACATTTTCCTGTATTCGCGACTATGTGACGACCACTGCCACCACCCAGATGGGCCAAGGAGCCACAGAGGTCTCCCACATCGATGGCTGGGACATCCCGCTGATGCCGAGAGATGGCAGAAACCCTCCAAGTCAACCGGATCACCCAGGTTGGGATCCTTCACCTATCAGAATGATGAATGACAAGCAACAGAGGGAAGCCGATGCGCAGCGGGCACAACAGCAACAGCAACAGACTGGGCCTAGTAGTTCCACCGCCGGTGGACACGATGGTTACAGCTCTGCAGCTGGGAGCGCACCACCACCAAAGGCTCCACCATCGAAGGCAAGGCCATCTACACCTCCTGCAAGAAGGGACTGGGTAATTCCCCGAGTACCAAACGGATATCTTTTCAGAACATCCTCAATGCCCGATCAGAGGAATTCCGAGTTCATCACTTCAGCATGGATGGACGAGCGAGATCACTTTCTTCTATCAATCGTCCAAGGACCCGCAGCTCAAGCTGCCAGCACATCAGGGTCAGCACCTTGGGCACAATATTTGAGGAGAGTGACAGCATATGCCTGCATGGTCTTCGGAGTTTGCAATCCGGGGGTCGTAACTGAGGACACTGCATCCACTATATCCGAGAAAGACTGGCTGAGGTGCTACAGCCACATCGTCCGCAAGTACATGCTGACGCGGACTGGGTGCTATTTGTCCACAGCAGGAATGCTCATGATGCTAGGGCATCACGACGTGAACGTCGCCAACCAATCCGACTTGGGCCGCATCAAGAAGATGATCACCAACCCGCTTGCTTGCAGGATCATCGAAGCACCAAACGGTCCAAGAGATCATGACATGTTGGCAGGTGACTTTAGGACTGGAACGACCATCCTCATCACCGACCTGATGTTCCGCGTGGGAACCCAAAGTGGGACGCATGGCATCCAAATGGGACTAGCTGACATGGGATGGGAAAGTGTTGAAGTATTCAAGATCCATGATTCCGAATCAGAGCGACCACTTCAGCAATTCCTGGACACGCTTGACAAGGTCAAGCAACATCTCAGCACTGATGCCGTCGACGATGGCCAGATAACTGTTCACCTTTGGTTGTCATTGCAATTCCTTCATGAACAAAAACCACCTCATTGTGTCATGCTTGAAAACGACTTCAAGAATCAGTTTGTCAAAGGGGTGCTCGATCTTGACCAAGTCACATCCCGACCCCTGATGGTCGCCATCAACAATGACTCCATGTTCAACGGTATGGACTCTGTCACGTCAAGACTCGCAGATGAGCTGATTGAGAAGATGAGGCTCCAAGGGATCTTGGTGACATCGGACCAGAGAATGTGGCGGTCGATGTATTCACAATTTGGAAAACAATATCCAATACTGAGTACGACCAAGAAGGGGACTTTGGGAAAGACAGCAATTTGGTCTGTAATCGAGAAGAATCTATTTCGCCAAAGAGTTTTCCTCATGTGTGCCACGAACCGGGAATATGTGTCCGTCCTCAATGAGGGAGCATTCAAACCCGATGAATCTGGCATCAAAACCAATGTGTTGGAGGATATGACTGGACCGACTGAGGCGTTCAGGATTGCAAGTGGTGAAATGACCCCAGGTGACTATGCAAATGATGACACAACAATCTTCCAGCGAGGCCCTGGAACCGCCGTCAACAGATTCACAAAGGACAAGAGGTTCAAGACCAGTTGGGTTGAACCAGTAGTCGGCACCCATGAGCTGGAACCAGTTGTCTCCGATCGATGCATGTGGTTCACCATCGACAAGGAGAATTCCGACATCCTATGCGGAAGCTGCAGAAATGCGGCGACGATGGATGAGGTCGAGACATGCCAGTCGAGACCGACCCATTGCATTAATTGCTCCGCCAATACCCAGGACCATTACAAGCGTTCAGCTCCCACATTGGAGGCCAGGAAGTCCGTACTACTCCTTGCGGCCAGACTGAAGGTTGCATTCGAGGATCTTGGTGTTGACATTGTTGACATCAATCAAGGATTTCAAACATGGCTCACATTTACTGCGTCTTCGTTGATTTCAAATGCATCGTTGGCGTATGGGGAGCACTTGATGAAATCTCTATCTCACATGGGAGGTGTCAGAATTTCGAAGAGGCAAGCTCTGGAAATTTTCCGGAACGGCCGCGGCAAGCAATTCAGTATTTATCGCGAAAGAGTTTTTGATGAAGTCGCGAAGAAATGGCTCTTGATCTACAGAGTCACGAAGGATTGCGGAAATGTCGCATACAAAGATTTCTTCGAGAAGGTCGCCGTTCCCGAGGTGAAGGAGAGGAACGAGATCTTTGGATTCTCCCGTGCATCTGCCGAGAAAACTGGAGATATCATCGAGTTCTGGCTTGGTGTCTTGGATGTGGCCAATATGGCCAAAGGAGTCGTGGATGTTTTCAATGCCAGTGTTGATCCAGCTGAGTATCTCAATGGATTGGGAAAGGCATTGGCTCAATTCACATCGACCTCCCGAACCTCGAGCACCATCAATGACAAGAGACGGGGATCCTTCGACTGCACACTGCAAACCGCAGAAGCCGAAAGGGTCATGAAGCTCATCCAGGCAATCCCCGGATATGATTCGCTGGCCAACTTCTGCTGCCTCACGGAATGGGAGAAGGATCAGGTATTCTCTCATTACCGAAGGAAGAACAACATCACAGGGGATGACGCCAGCATGGGCGCTGATGCCGATGCCAAGCCAGGTGACGAGTCGTCGGCTCACCCTGGGGAGGAGGAAGCTGATGAGCCAGCAAACGATCCCACCGATGTGGTCAGGGACTCAGAGAATTCCGGGAAACAACAACTTTTGGATGCGTTGGGAAAACTCTTCACCGTCTCTGAGGATGTCAACGTGTGCTTGTATTGTGGTAGCACCAAACATGGCCATCTTGAATGTGAACATGAGAAGAGAGATGAAGTCAGAAAGGTGCTAAAGGCCGTCCGAGCGTCGCTCGAGGCTGATAGTCCCACATCTGATGACGTCGATATGGAGCCTCCTGAGCACAAGAAGGACGGTTCAGGTGCTACTGAAGGGTCGGGGCAAACAGATGAACCTACAAAACCGAGGTTTAGTGAACACCAGTGGTACGACAGCATCAGGACTATGTCTGAAGTTGGTGACCTCGATGAGTATGGTAGGTTCTGCATAGAAGGACGTGATGTTACAAAGCTGGGACCACAAAACGTTGTTGACCTCAACGAAGTGATCCGAGACGCTATTGTCAGGGGAGGAGGCGACACTTGGTCAGTGCCAGACTTCATGGCAAGCTACTCTGACAACAACATCAGGAAGACCTTCTACAAACGAGTCGAAGCGCCGCAAGATGGTTTCTTGAAAATCATCCCGACAACAGGGGCCCATTTCTTCAACTGCCCTTACTTTGGCGGTGTAGAATATGCTGCCAACTACCGCTTCGAGACTGGCAACCGACTCGACACCTACGAGGACAAGGTGAGTACATCACTAAACAGGATCCTGCGGCACAACGTGGGGAAGGTATCAGAGCAGCAGAGTCTGTCCTGTGATGACGCCGGCTGGGTGCCCATCGAGGAGGTGCTCAAATGCGAGTCCATCTGGAGGCACGAGCATGCACGCTGGCCACACGTATTCCTTGCCCCAAAAGGGAGAGCAAATGATCAGAGTGCATGGAATGTCAAGGAGGCGAACCACCGCATGACATTGCTCTTCAAGATCATGTTCCACTGTGCCCGGTATGGACGTCGTGTGCGTGAACAAGTCTTGGCATTTGGGATCAACAAGGACATTGATCGCCGCAGCCTGACATGCATTGACAACAATGTCGAAGCGGACACGCACATCCCTGATGAAGGTCTACTGCTCTACCCAGTGGCGGTCCGTGCTCCGACGTTTCATTGCTGTCCTCGTTGCTTTCACATCCAATCGCACCCAACACCATTTTGTCATTACCGGTCTGTTTCCACATCACCAAGAAGACCAACCTCCGAAGCATTTGGAGGCAGGGATTAATTCCAGGAGGTCTTGGAGAAGGTCATCGGATGTTCACGTTATTCAACCCGTATGTGCCATGGGATCATAGATCATGGACCATCACGAAGAGCGTTGATACGCGCAAGGGTGACTACATTTGCTTGTTCATCCCGACCGAGACCTTGATGGTGGAATATGGCGGTCGACTAACTGACTCGGGACAGATCATTTCACCAAGGATCATCCCGTTCTCGGCAATCAAAGGAGGATGGATTCAGGACCCCAAGGACCAATACAACAAGACATGGCTCCGGTTGTTCGTCCCGTCGGGCGACGACCAGGTAGTCCGGTCTGGAACTATCAAATCAAGAACGGTAGCCACCAAGGAGTCCATCCTGAGGGTTGCAAGTCAATGCATCGACGCCGAAGACCAACCGTATGACGAAATCGCCATGGATGCCATGAACATCGTCAACCAGTTCAAGAACAACCTCATCGAGCCTGGTGGACAAGAGCAATACCTGGCCCGCATCAAGCTGATTGACTATATAGTCGAGCGCAAAAGGGTGCAAACGTCAGGTTGTCGTCATTGTCCTCACTGTCTCAACGAGACGCCGACCAAGCTAGCAGTGTGTCTAGTCTGCTGGACGGAACTTGAAAGTTGTGGAATCCGTCCATATCGGCTACAAGCTCCTGAAGACGACGAAGATGAAGCAACAAAGAAAGAGATCGATGAAGAAGTTCGTCGACAAGAAGAATCGTTGTTTAAGGACACGGTCAACCAAGCACAAGAAAACGTATCCGAGTCCAACGACTATGGCTTCAATCCTGACGAGGTCGACTACAATGAAGGCGATGATGAGGAAATGGATCAGGAGGAGGAAGCTCAACAGGAAGACGACGAAATCGTTGAAGAAGAAGACGATGAAATGGACGTCGAACCTGAAGATGATCCTTCTTCCAAACTTCCAGCGTGGACTAAGAATCTTGAGAGCGGAAGCAAGGGTATGCCGGAAGACGGACTTATCAACAATGACGTCTCCGAGGCCGCGGCTCACTTGTATGACAATGCTGTCATGTCAAAGGTCATCACAATGTTCAGGCTCTACTATAAGCAAAGGGTCACTCTGACCCCAGAGGAGTACTACGAGATGATGACGGAAACCAAGCGAGTCCGGCTGGACCTGGACGACTTCTGCCCCTACACAGGCGACCGACGGAGCTGGAGTTGGACGAACTCTTTCAGGAGAAAGGGAAAAGGAACTCATGGTCAGAGGGAGAGAAGATGTACTCAGGACGACCAAGAAACATGATGATGCCCGTCATCAAGACCTTGGAGATCTATGAAAAGATGATGGAATTTCTGGTACGCGCCGGGTACACTCCCGAGTCATTAGGTTTCCTCATGCCAATGAACCGAATGCAGGCTGATGCCCAAGGGAAGCAGGAGATGCGAGTAACCATCAGCAACTTTCTTCGACGACTGCTGAAAGGAACCTTTCCAGAACATGAATCATACACATTCTTTCGTTCCGGGAGCCACGGCTTCCCCAACTGCATTGAACTCCCAGCTTTCTCGGTATATCTGAGTCTGAGGGAGAAAGAACAGAGAGTGGAGTTGCTCTTTGCCGCCCAACAATGTGGCATTCCTCTACCTCAAAACTTTGTCAGCAAGATGGCTTATGCTATTCAACTGGCTGAGGCCGAGGCGCAGAGGGGAAAGACCGAGATGAAAACGAAGATGGCTCCAACCCTTGGCGACGAAGTGGTGAGTGAAGTATTCAAAGCGGTCGGACATACTGCCGCTTCCAAGTTTACCACCGCAGCCAAATCATCAGCACAACCTTCACAGAAACCTGAAGGCACTGGTTCAGCATCATCCTCATCGGCCAGCGCGCCAAAGGCTAAGGCTATGCCGAAATCCTATGAACCATCAAAGGCACCGCCTGCGAAGCCCTCATCGCCGAAAGCTGCTCCGAAACGTGCGGCAGGATGGGAGAAAACTCCAACAACACCTCAATGGAAGAAAGTCCGCCGTGAGCAGTGAACCTATTACCTCTGTCCGTCAAAATGATCACTGGACTATAAGATGTGTATCGTCTTTGTGAACAGATGATCAGGAAAAGACCAACTGAGTGGACTCTGAGCGAGGCATTAAACTAATTCGCTTAGGTTCAAGACTTTTGATATTCCCAATCTGCACGAAATTCTGCAATGTGCACGTGAATTCGTTAGTTAGCATTGTAAATCTTTGTTAGCGAAGCGATCCATTTCTCCCGACGGGTGAGTGGCAAGCTTAGCCAACGTAGAAAAGTAGATGTTAGCTAGCAATAATTCGCGTTGTACAGTTTGATGAAGCGCCGATGCATCGACAGCCAGAGAGTAGGCGAACCCTGAACCATTATTCCCGTCGGGCATGTGGGGAAGGGGGAGCCGAATGGCATGTTTTATGTACATAGGCGTAATTCAAGTAGCAGAAACAATACAATTCAAAGTTCCCTCTCTCGTGTCCGTGGTTCGAAGAATACCACGGGCATGGGGGGTGTCAAAGGGAACTAAACGCTAGGACACTTGTGATGCACATACACCATTGTGCATCTGGACGCCGTACTGGCTCAAGTCCATGCGCGAGGAAAAGTGTGAGCTCCGCCTGCCATGCCGTACCATTGTCCGGTAATACCAGCATAACAGGTATCGCAAATCAGTAACTACATCCAGAACAAGGATCCATTTGTTCACAATATCATAGTAATAGTAACAATAGTAGGAATAATAGTAATAGTAACAAAACACAAAAAACAAAACAAAAACAACAACAATAATAGTAAGAATAAAAATAATAACACTGATAATAACAATAACAATATTCATATGTGATCATTTCAACCGGCATTTTTTTCCGTTGAGGTTTCGGCACCTCGGTCCGACAGACTGCCACTGGACGTGGGCCCAACATGACCAACCCAGGCCACCGGTTTGCCACCGGTTTGCGGAAGCCAACAGGGCGACTTTTGCCAAGCAAAATGCTAGAAAATGGGGGGTTTCAGTGATGTAAGCATGAAAAATCGTGAGAGAATGGGGATTTCAGTGATTTAAACATCAAACAATGTGGATTTCACTGGATTTCACCAATGAATGGTGGATTTGATCAACAAAAATGGGGAACAATCATTGCAAACCAACCATGATGGGCACTCAATGGGATACATACAACCAACCATTTCATGAAGCACGAAATTGCAAAACATGGGGAACATGATCACCGGGATGTTGGGTACCATTCGACTCAACAGAGAGAATGTGACCTTGTGAAGGCTGCATTTTTTGCACCAAAATTTGGCTTGTCCAAAAGCGGAGTGTCTATGCCATCTATGCTTCCAATTCCATGGGGGTTTCGGTTTACCACGATTTGACGTTTTTTTTTTTAACTCTGTAAATTAACATAGACCCTGAAAATTGACTGAATTTCTACACTTTTGAGTGAAAAGTAATCTTCCAACCCCCCGACTTTTGGCAGTGTCGAACGTGTTCGGCCAGGCCCAGGCTCGTACAATCAGAGCCCGAGATTGGGTGAAGGCCCAAAGTACACAGCTGTCGGCAAACGTGGAGGACACCTGCAGGGTTCATTGATCGAATCGTATAGCAGCTAGCATGTTGATTCAACAAGTGGATTTAAGCAGCAAACCTAGGGATTTAACCAACCTCTATGATCCTAAATGTAGATAAAAAAATTGTGACTTGACAGGCAACCATGGGGATTTAGACTACATTCCTTGAACGTTGTTGGCTTATCAGGCTATTTTCACCTATGGCTAGATCTGTATTTAGTTGAGCTCCTGCTATGAAAACACGGATAGATATTGAAAAGTGGAATCAGAACAATCATTAGAGTTTGGTTTATCTGAAAACAGGGCACCTCAGAATTACAGGTTCAATCATTGTTTTCTCAGTTGGCCATTAATTGAGGTGTACCCAATTTTGCCAAATCAATCTAATCGCAGGGATTCTAGACTGGGAATCCAGGTTTGCTACTGATACATCTGTTATTAGCTCACATTTTCCTGCCAAACTGTAGCGAGGTAATCGCAAGCATTGTGACAACCAATGGGAGTTGAATGGGCGCGTCGGTCCAAGCTTTCACCAGTCTCGCATGACACTTGAAAAGTGGTGGAACATTACCCTGAACAAGGGAAACTGGACTTTTCCGATTCTCGGATGGGACAATTTACACGTAGTACAGGAAACCTTGAGATCTGGGGGCAGACGCCAGTTTCGTTCGGCCCACGGGAGGTCCACCTCCCGTCTCGGCCAGGATACAAGAGCTCAGACGTCCCCGGGCCCGGCGCGTGCTGCAACCAGGGGAAGCCGCAAGCTGCATGGAGTCTCATTTTTGTGTGAGGGAAGCAACGGAAGAAACATTTTGGCTAATAGCCAGGTGTGGAAAATGTTTGGGTAGTGCAAACATCAAGACAACTCTCGAAGAAGACTGAGCGGTTTCCCTGTGTTGGGTCTTTGACAACCATCGAATGGATAGGAGGAGTCGGCGCACTCCCCGAAGTTGGATCAGGGATTGACGAGACAAAAAACCCAAGCAAGAAAATTAGGACCCGCACAACGACAATTAATTCCCAGAGTTGACATAAGACATCAAGAATGTTGGGGAAACCTTGGTTTGGTAGATTGACTTTTGGTGATTTCTCTGGGATCGTAGGATCTTTTCTCTACCATGGACCATCGTGCCAACATGTTTTATTTTTCTCCAGGGCATCATGACATGAGCAATGTAATGTCATCCCATTGGGGTCAAAAAAACTATCCCGCTTTACAGACTTTCTCTCGTTGGTGCTGTAAAAAAGCTGTGGGATGATGACCTGGCAGGTACCAGGCGGTGGAAGGGACCATGGATTTCACCTCGCCGGGGCATCTCAGGAAAAGGGGCGTGCCAAAACTTGGGCAGATTTGAAGATGCGGAGAGTCAGCAAATTTCGAAATATCAATTTTTGGGATACAGTACACCCGCTGCAAGGATTCCTGTGGAATGGATTTTACCCGGATGACCATACCGTTTTTGCACCATGTTTTGTCCATGGCACATTTGGGTTTTGATGGTGAAACTATGGGGGTCACGGATCACCCCATTTTTCCCATTTCTCCCATGAAAAGGGTCGTAGATTGAGGATCAATTCCCCAATTTTCGGATAAATCCACATCACAAAAAGTTCACTACATCATATCAATCATATCCCATTAGAATCATTAGATTCCCATTTCATAACCCTTACAGAATGATATATATATATATACAGTATATAATATCCCCATGCTGGTGGGTTAATTTCGCCTCCGCTTGGAGAGTCCTGAAATTTTGTTCACCGTCGTCCCGTCCAGGTCCTCGACCCGTCTGCCAGCACATTCGCCCAAGTGGGGCTTTGGCACCTCCACTCGGGAGGTGCCGCGGAAATCCCGGTCCCGAGGGGGCCCTTGGGGGCCCGTGGTTGGACAAGCCCATCGAAGGATGGTAATTAAATATTTTAAAGTGGGTGGAAACATGACCATGAATATTTTGCTTTTATATGCTAAACTACGTTTCAAGATGGGAAAAACCCTTCGAAGATAGGAGGTCTAGTTGGTTGAGATGGGAAAGAAGGGAGGGAACTATGATGTGCGAGTTGTGTTTTGTTTTGAAGCTGTAGTAGTTGTAGTAGTTGTAGTAGTTGTAGTAGTTGTAGTAGTTGTAGTAGTTGTACTAGTTAGTAGTAGTTGTAGTAGTTGTAGTAGTTGTAGTAGTTGTAGTAGTTGTAGTAGTTGTAGTAGTTGTAGTTGTAGTAGTAGTAGTAGTCGTGGTGGTGGTGGTGGTTTTTGTTCTTGTTGTTGTTGTTGTTGCTGGTGTTGTTGCTGGTTTTGTTCTTTTTCTTCTTGTTGTTGTTGTTGTTGTTGTTGTTGTTGCTGTTGTTGTTGTTGTCGTTGTTTTGGTTGTGGTTGTGGTTGTGGTTGTGGTTGTGGTGGTTGTGGTTGTTGCTGTTGCTGTTGCTGTTGCTGTTGTTGCTGCTGCTGCTGCTGCTGGTGCTGTTGCTGTTGCTGTTGGTGTTGTTGTTGTTGTTGCTGCTGCTGCTGTTGTTGTTGTTGTTCTTCTTCTTCTTCTTGTTGTTGTTGCGGTTGTTGTTGCTGCTGTTGTTGGTTTGTTGGTGTTTTTGGCTATGGGGCGTGACATTTGGATGAAGGTTTGTTGTTGGAAGATTGCGTTACCTAAATCTTGGAGTTGGCGTAAGGATAGATTTCCTAGTTTGGATCTTTCACGCATTTTCCAAAACTATCTCAGTGCGGAAGATGAAGTGCCGACAGGACTTTAGATGATAACTGTCAAATCAACCCAGATCTGATGTTGGAAAATGAAAGGTCGTTGCAAGGGTCTTTGCCGCCATTCCACAGGTGCAGAGCCCGAATCAAACGCCAGGCCCCTTTGCTGGGGACCGGGGTTGTAGGAAGAACGGGTTCAAAGTTCGGAACTTGCGGGGTTGAAAGCGGATTGTAACAGGTGTGTTTTGCTTTCCACTGAGGTAAGCATGAAAAAATGCACCCGTGGTGTGAGAGAAAGATTCGTTGCAGGCCCCGGCGCATATGATGGCCGCGGGCAAGCCAAAGGACATCGAACTGGAGGGGTGAGGATGGTAGAAGTATGAGTGTTTAGAGAGATTTAATGCTGGGGCCCGGCGTATATATAGTTATATATATATATATATACACTGTATATACACATACTGATGATATAACTATGGTATATCTCCGTATCAATGTGTATGTGTATCCACATAGATACACCCACCATGATGGGGGTACAGTTTGATATAATCTGAGAGGATATCAGGGGATTCGTTTGAGATACATATCACCAAAGCAGATAAGATAGGTTTCTCCAGAAATGGGGATGGTCTTTATCGGCTTGACAGGAAGCCCGAAGTATTCGATGCGACCCAAGGTGCCGATGCGCAGGACAGAGTTGAGAATGGCACTGGAAATTCATCGTTTTTATCCACATTTTTTTGTTGAGGATCACGGCAGAATATGAGGAAATGGGTACCAACAAATGTTTATAGAGTCTGGTCTTTTTTCTTCAATGACTGTGGAGCAAGTGATTTTGAATCATGTGTTTCCTTTGAACCACTCCATAGTGAAATAATGTATGCAAGTGCTGATCAGTAGCATCCCTCCCATGAGGGATGTGGACTTGAAGTGTTGGTTGTGCATCCAATGACCATGGGGATTGCGCAACAGTCATTCAGGCCGTGTGTCTGGGTGACCTTCCTCGCAACTGTAAGTCTACATACTGCTTGCGGAGTCTATTGGTGCGCTTTGCGTGTGTATGCATCCATCCTGAATCTGCACTCTCCCTCAACATCCATGCTGCCATGCTCGTCAGAGATGCCGGTACAGCAAGTGCGACAATTTTGCAATGCCTCTTGCAACCCTGTGCCACTGGCGTTGCCTTCGAAAAGTCAAGAATTCAGCATGTAGCCTTCACCTTTCATCATAGCTCCATAGAAAATAGACACTTTTCCGAGTCATCATTCGTTGGTTTTCAACCCCAAGCTGAATTGAAACATATGGAGGTTTCCTAAAATGGGGGTACCCTAGATCATCTAAATTAGACCATGAATTAGTATTGAAACCTATGGCGGCAGCCTGGAGCGAGGCAGATGTGGTCTGGGAACAGGTGGCTGGGAAAGGGTATCCTCAAAAAAATTGGTTGATGAAGGTTAAGGCTATGCCTTTTTTTTGGAGGGTAGAGAAATTCAGGGAAGCGCAACCTTGGCCATTTTCGGATGTGCGCTTGCTGTGCCCTCCCCAAGTATCTGAGCCAGACGATTGACCAGCTTCTCACATGAAGTGGGCCCAACCGATGGATTCCCAGGTCTTCATTTTCATGTACGCCATGGTCATGTGTCGCAGAGGGGAGACCCCCAATTCTGGTTGATGATATCAATTCCCCCGTGTTTGGTTGCACTCCTCCACTTTTGGTTGGTTGCATTCCCATTCTTGCTCTCCACTATCAGAGGGAAAGCATGGGTTCCGCACCAATCTCCAAAAGTGACCCAAAAGGATCTCTTGGATCTTTGGCTCATAGCAATCTTGGCTTACCAGTTGTAGCCTCATTCTGCCAACTCCATCGTTTCTACACAGAAATCCCCAATCGTTTCTCGGCTTTCGTTGTAGCGCGGGGACCGCCGATGTCGGTCGTGAATTCCTGGGGATGATCGAAAAGGGCAGTGACCCGAGTCAGTCGCAATACCCGGCCCTGGCCGTGTTTTTTTTTCTGAGGCAAATCATCCGCAACCAAACAACTAACCACTATTTTCAAAAGAAAAATAACATAGGAATACATAAACAATCATTACCAACCTATCAACCACTATTAACCATTATTAACACATGCTAATCCTTTGTACCAAGGACCATGGCCCGCCATTCTTTGCGAATGCTTTGGATTGCCTGGCTTTTCTTTCGCATCGCCTGCGCGATGCGCGACTCGGTGCAGTTGGACATAATATATGTATGATATACGTGCATGCAGGTGATGTATAGCATGATGATGCATGATGTGTGTATAAAATCATATGAATATGTTTTGCTATGTCATATTGGTATGTCTGTAATATGGTGTAATGTAATGTAGTGTAATGAAGTGTAGTGTAGTCTAATGTAATCTAATCTAATGTAATGTAATGTACTGTAATGTAATGTAAGATAATGTAATGTATGTATATTTTGGATATGTATGTACAGACAATATCGATTACATACAGATTTTGCATGACATGCAATATACATGATGTGAAAGAGCATACTACATATATATATATATATACATCGTAATATGTATATATATATATATATAGACAACATATAAAGATGGATGTGAGTGTTATAAAGAGAGCCCTTTGAGTATACGATATCATACGCAGTTCTATATAATTTATGCTATGGATCCATGGAACGAAGGTGTATGGATATCTGCAGCTTTTCCCTATGTTTGTTGCTGACATTTGTTGATGGCATTCACAACCACTTTAGGTCGTGGCACAATGCCACTCTTGTTAGTTGATGACACGATGCACGGGGTTTGGAGACCTCAGCAAATGGAGATTGCGAGGAGCACATTGGCATTTTTGCCACTGAAATGGAAATGATGGGGGGTGGTTGGGCAGATATATATGAGCAGGGACCCCCACACCCCCCCCCCAGCCAGATGGTCCCCCCCCCCCTGTGGCAGGGGAGGGGGGGTTTCTCAGCAGCCAGGGAAGGTGATGCATCTTATACGCAAAATATATAGCTCAGTGCAAGGAGTGTGCCAGCAATGTCCAAGGTACTGCGTGAGCAGCACTGGTGAGTATACATAGAAATCATGGTGTACGTAGTCTTTATAGTGCATATAGTGCATATGTATCGATAATTAGAATGGATATACTATATGTAATATAGAGTGTATGTGTGGTGTATATATATATATGTATATAAACATATATATATAATATGTAAGATATAAATAGAATATATGCAATATTATTTGATATATATATATATTGAACATATATATATATATATCGTATATGTGGATTTTGATAGAATATAGAAGGTATATGCCACATGTACTGTATCCACAGTAGATGTAATATATACAATATAGGTAAATATGTTCGTTGAATAAATTTTACATAGTATATGTGGTATATTGAATATCGACAGCAATACACGCTGTATATCTAGAGTTTATGTATATATATGTATATATATATATGCATATATATATGTATATATATATATGTATATATATATACACGTGTACAGTATGTACAATGTAAACGAAATATGTGATAGATACAAGATCAAGATATCAATATGTAGTATCTAGAATGTGCATATATATATATTTATTGTTTTTCTACTGTACATATGTCTAGGTTTGCATAGGTAAGCTTTGCGTAATCCATAGGTAGCAAATATGTTGTAAACCATGTGCGAGGCACGCTATAGGCGGTTCGAAAAAAAGGTTATGATAGAAATATACAGGTAGACAAGGTCCGTTGACGAGGTCGTGGCTCTCAAGTGCTGCAAATAACGTAGAGATGCGAGGTTGGAGGGGTGGAAAGGGGAGTATATATGTGTATATGTGTATGTATATGTGCAAATAACATGCAAATACTAGGTTTTGGGGGGGTGGGGGGGGTTAGGAGTGGGGGGGGGATACCATTGGGGGGTGTGGGGGTCCGGGGACCGGGCTCATATATATATAAATAAATAAATATAAACTAGTTAAATTTCTTGGAGATCCAGGCGAAAATCGACGGAAAATCAGGATGGATCTCCCCCCGAGGCGAGAACGCCCATGCGGGCCTCTTGCACTCGATGAGCGCCTTCGACAACCTCTCGGCGAACGTCTCAGCGAACGTCTCGGCGAACGTCTCGGCGAACGGCACGCTTCGTGCTGTGGCGAACGCAACGGTGGAAGACATGCTGCAGGAAATGGCACAGCAGCAGGCCATAGACCGATGGGAGGAGGGACGGGTGCTAGATGTCTTGGAGTTGTTATATTGGCTTTCCCAAAATGTAGTTGGAAATTGTGGGCGATTTTGGGATGATGAATTTGTATTTGAAGGGTGTTTCGATCGAATGATTTAAATTTCCTCGGAAACACTGGACCTGCAAAAAAGAAAGGATACACAACCTGTGGTGTTTGATGACAGCAATGGTTTTGAGATCCAGAGGATACTTGGGGCAACACACACAATGTTGGCCACTTGTTGGAACATTGATTTCAGGAAAGATTCACAGGGTTTACCGAATATAGTAAACCCCATGATATTAGATGTTTGGATGTTTTGAAACTATATTGTCATGGGGTAAACTATATTACCTAATAGTTTAACCGCCTATTTCATAGGTTTTTTAGATGTTCCCGAAGATTTGATGTTAAAAAAGCTGGATCTCCCGAAACGGCTCAGTCGCCAAAAAACAAGACGTCCTAGGCGAAAAGTGAGCTGCAGCCCTTCCCTGATGATCCCTTCAAGGCCATGATACGGGTCTGTCAATGGGGTATGGGTCCCAATGATCAACCAATGGATGGGAGATATTTAGAGGTGCCCTATTTTTAGACAAACCCTTTTGACGGGATATATATATATATATATGCATGTGTATATGTATATATGATAGATGACCATAGAACATCAACCAACATACAGAGATAACAGCCAACAGACAGAGATCCAAGATGACAATTGAAGATCATGGTGATGATGGTGTTGATGGTGACGACGACGACGATGATGATGGTGATGATGATGGTGGCGATGATGATGATGATGATGATGATGATGATGATGATGTTATATTTATACATATATATAATTATATATATATACTCCGGATTGAACATACATGGCTCTAAATATTGAGTTGCGCCATCTATGTCAAAGGCAACATATAGGGGATAGATGGCGCAACTCCATTTTCAAACAAGTAGTTCGCACCATGCATGTCCCTAAAGATGACCCATTTTTTTGCAATCTTCTGCGCTGGTTTGCACCCAATGTTTTTTCCTCAACATCAAACTGCCTTTGGGGGACATAGATGGCGCAAGTCCCACTCATTCGCCAAGATCAGGCTGGAAATGCCGACATAGATGGCGCATCTCCTTTCATCCTGAGGAATAAATATGCCCCAAAAATGGGGCCTGTTTCCAAACTATTCCAAACCACATAGATGGCGCAAGTCAGGCAAGGGCTTGATGATGAGAACAAAAGCCTGTTTCCAAATGCGTTTGCCAATGCCAACCCCTCGGCCTGCTGAACTTCCATGTATGGGACGCGCATGGATGGCGCAAGTCAGGAAAGGACTTGATGATGAGGACAAAGTTCTGTTTGTAAATGTGGTTGCCAACGCCAAGCCCCCTCAGCCTGCTGAACTTCCATGTTTAGAACGCACATAGATGGCGCAAGTCAGGAAAAGGCATGATGATTTGGACAGGACAAAGTTCTGTTTGTAAATATGTTTGCCAATGCCAACCTTCCTTGGCCTGTTGAGGAATGTTGGGAGGTATGAGGGACTTGCGCCATCTATGTGGGCATTCCCAGCCTGATTTTGGCGAATGAGTGGGACTTACGCCATCTATGTCCCCTTACTCAGCCAGTGGCTGAACTTTAGCCTCTGTTTTTCTTGGGTTCGCGCCGCGCGCGCGGGAAGGGTATGGTTGTTGGTATGGTATGGTATGGTACGGTACGGTATGGTATGGTACTGTGTGAATGAATGTATGTATGTATGTATGTATGTATGTATGTATGTATGTATGTATGTAATGTATGTATGTATGTATGTATGTATGTATGTATTGTATTGTATTGTATTGTATTGTAATGTAATGTAATGTAATGTAATGTAATGTATGTATGTATGTAATGTATGTATGTATGTATGTATTGTATTGTAATGTAATGTAATGTAATGTAATGTATGTATGTATGTATTTATATCATACAAAACCCATTGAACCCATACATAACCAACACTCTTGATGTTTCTGTATGTTGGTTGATGTTTTCCACTCTTTATATACGGGGCATATACAAAACCCATGGAATTGGAATCGCAAAAAAGTACCATGATTAGAATGATTAGGGTAATTTTCCCATATGTTTTTGACAATACTAAAATGGACGGACAGTGGTGAAAGCAACTGTTTCCAAACGTGTTCGATTTCTGCTAGTGGGTCTAAATGTCCCATTTTTTACTCTATACGTGCTGGTAAACTTGTGAAATAGGAGATGGCACGGAAAATCATTAATATGATTTTACCATTGCCAGGGTTGTGAGGGTATGGTAAAATTGATGCTTCCTCAAAAGAGAGCCACGAGAACTTGGGAGCAACTGTCCAATAGAGCAGCTGTCCACTCTCTCTCTCTCTCTATATGTATACATATATACGTGTAGGAGTAAATTTATTGGTGAATAGGTTTCTTTCGCAACCATTACCCTCAGTCTCCAAGATTTGAATCATGTCTTGCAGCTGATGTAGATAGTCTTAGTGGAACCCTTCGAGTATTGAAACTGCAGTGTACCGCTGCAGGATGATCCATGGTTCCAGAAACGCAGAGATCCAAACTATGACCCCTTCAAGGACCACTGCCCTTTGCACAGCCTAACATTTTCTTTTTCATTTACAAATGGGTGATTGATCATGATGATAACCGATAACCTTCAGTTGGGATATAACCCCTATACCTATGGTCACCTATCCCACTTTAAGTGGAATTGCACTCCCAAGGATGGGACAATACCTATGTGACCACTTGGTAGGGGGATGACGGACCAGAGTTTTAATCTATGCCCATAGTTTCTTGTGCTGTGCAGTTGTTTGCCATCACTTCAACTTGTGCTGCCCTGCTGAGCTCAGTCGTCATTTTTTGGTGTCAGCCCGAAGCCGTTGAACTAAGGACGATCCTTGGAAAAACAGGAACGATCCCTTCAACAACCGCAACAAAGATCCCTTCAACAACCGCAACAGCCCCAGCCCCAGCCCCAGCCCTCCGAGCAGTGATCACAGTTGGTCAGGTGGCTCGGCGCTGATCTGTGGATCCCAGGAACTGCAGTGCGAAGAAGCAATGGACAATGGGGACTAAGACTAAGAGTGTGTGGGGGGACACCAAAATCATCCCAAAATCATCCGAAGCATGGACATTTATGATGTAATTCTGGGACATTACATCGTTTTAACAGTTTCTTGGGCCCGGTTTTTGGGAAAGATCTAGTGATGCCATGATGCAATCCTGTTGGATCCACACTGACAATTGGCGCCCCGAATTCAAATTTGTTTGTTATATAAGCTATATATCATTGAATGGAATGGCAATAGTAAAATGGGGTAGCCCAATTTTGAGAACCACACTTGGGTGCGTGATTTGGTGCCGCCCTGCAGACAGGGATGATGGGTTTTTCAGCAGCAAACCAATGGAGCTCGCGTGCTGAAGTTATTAGGCCTTGCAGTGGGTAGCCTCAACTTGAGCGCCTTAAGAACGACATATAGAAACCAAATTTGTTGATAAAATCAATGAAATCGGAAGTAGCACCATTTACCTCTCCCTGGTCCAATTTCTCTCCATAGCTAGTTCACTCAGTTGTGTGTGTGTGTGTGGGTCATTTCCCAGGAAACTAGAAGGGGTTCTTTTTCCCATCCATTCCACTATACATATGTGTCTAACATGAAGGGGTTCTTTTTCCCATCCATTCCACTATACATATGTGTCTAACATACATATATATACATATATATATATATGAATGATTCTAGGACCAGATGAAATCTCCATATATGCCATATTGATCACACAATCCCACAATATCTTTCCGACATACCCACTCGGATGATCCAAAATTGGCATTTTCATAGGAAAAGAACAATGATAAACCAGTGGTTTGAGGTTTTTCCCAAGATTTTCAGATAGCCCCAAATTACTTTGTTGCCTCCGATTATCAAAGAAAGTTTAGTTAGACAACTTCCAAATTGCGGACGATGGTCATGTTCAGCATCAGCATGTCAACCACATTATCATGTCAACCACCCATCATCAAGTAGTTGGGAAGTATAACAGTTCTTAAGCGCGTGAATTCACGGGTGAAAACATTCCCCGGCGCGAAACCTTGTGTTTTTCGGGCATGGTGGCTCCTGGCGTCGCGAAAGTAGGGTCTGTGTTTCCGCGGTTCCAGGCCTCGATCTGGGAAAGCCGTCATGAGATGGTAGCGAGAGCTCGATTTCACAAAAAAAATGGGAAAAAACATCAGGGGGTCGGAGCAGCCCCAAAAAGTCCGCACAGACGCTCCTGCCACACGGGTTTGCAACTGACATGGCCACAGGCCGGCCAGGCCTGGACGGGAAAGGCAATCTTCCTGCAAGGTCTATGGATATGATGGGATGCGCGGTTCGACATACAGTGGGAACTACAAGAACTCTAGGGGACCATAATGGGATATAGTAGGGGTATCATGGGGTATAGGTGGGATAACCAATTTCATATGATCTTTGGCTGGAGGTGGGAAGGGTTGGAATTTGAAAAAATGGAACTTGAAAAGTTGGTTGTTGGATGGGGCGAGATGTACAGTGTATGTTTCTTGGGGGTGCACCTCCATCAATGTGCGCCGTTGGGTGGCAGGTGGTGGTGGGCACATGTTAATTTGCTTATTATGTTGGCCAATTTGGAGGATATCCCCAGGTACAGGATCCATTGGTTCATTGCCAGGACTCATTGATTCATTTGTTCATTGGTTCATTGATGCGTCGATTCACTGATTCATTGCTTCATTGATTCGTTGATTCAGTGCTTCATTGATTTATTGCTTCATGGAATCATTGATAATGGGTTCATTGCTGTCTTGATTCCTAGTTCATTGTTTCATTGGTGCATTGATTCCTTGTTTTGTTGAATCATTGGTTCGTTGATTCATTGATACAATGTTTCATTGGCTCATTTGTTTATTGAGTTATTGAGACTTATCGACTCACTACTTCACTCATTCGTTGCTTCATTGATTCATTGCTTCGTGGCTTCATTGGTTCACAGATTCCTTGATTTATTGATTCATCGATTCATTGATTCATTGCTTCGGTGCTTCATTGGTTCACAAACTCCTTGATTGATTTGATTGATTGATTGATTGATTGAGTGATTGATTGATTGATTGATTTGATTGATTGATTGATTGATTGATTGACTGATTGATTGATTGTTTGATTGTTTGATTGTTTGATTTGATTTTGATTTTGATTTGATTTGATATGTTTGCTTGATTGATTGATTGATCGATTGACTGATTGATTGATTGATTGATTGATTGGTTGATTGATTGATTTGATTGATTGATTTGACTTGACTTGATTTGATTTGCTGTGGTGGTTTGATTTGATTTGAATTTGATTTGATGGATTGATTGATTCATTGCCTCGTTGATTCATTGACACAATGGTTTGTTCCCTGATTCATCGAGTATTGTTTCTTTGATTCATTCAGTCAGTTGTGCATGGATTCTTTCATGTCATTTCACTGGCATCTCAACCACCATTTGCTCATTCGGTGTTGCACTTCACAACTTCAACATTTCGTTGTTTTTGCATTTCACAAACTTTCCTTTATAGGCAATCCTCTTCCTGTAGTGGTTTCAAATTTTCGAAACTTCCGCCCCGTCAGGGCCGGGCACTACCTGGTAGATCTGATTATATTCATTGGGTATATAAGATGTGCATCCCCATGATCCAGTCTAGATCCCCGAGGCCATGAACATCACTATCATCGTGCCGCAGCTGCAGGGGTTGGTGTATTCGCGGTCTTTTGGATTATCTGGCCACTTGGATTTGGACAGGGCAAAAGGGGGCCAAGTCCCAGGGAAGAGATCCTTGAAATTGGTCTAATCCCCAATTTTTGAGAATCCTCAATTTTTGACGGGAAAATATGGGAAAATCATTAGGCAATCACTGGATGTAAGTGCCACAAAAATGGGAAATAAACAAAAATGGGATATAAACAATTTACGGCAATTTCACAGGAAAATTGAAGATGGAACCATCTGACATTTGATGGGGTCCTCTCGTGATAGCTAACCTCCCAAAACGGTGTTCCAAAAATGGTGTTCCGGTGCGTTATTTTTGGGAGTCTCATCTGTTTGTATTCAGGAGTGTTTCATTGTTGCTCACATGATTTCAAGACCGTAGGCTTGGTCAACAGGGAAATTCGTCCCCTTTGGACATACGCACGTGACGTCAAGTCAAAAGCACATGGGACGTCTTTGGTTTTCTGGATGAAATGGTAACAATTCTACTTCTAAGAGGCTGTTTTTGTACTGGACACGGTCTCTGATTCTTTGCGCGGTGCAGAAAACTCACCCGTTGAAGGATTATACCGTATGCCTCAACTTCCTACTTTGGAATGAGCGGCCCAAAGTGAGAATTTGGTATCCCAAATTTCTTTGACAACGGTGCAACGGAGCTTTTCCAACTGGATCCCAACCGTTCCCATAGCCAGCATCAGGGCCAGCTTCTTTTGCTGCATTTGCTGCATTCCAACTTGCATCCTTTGCCGCGGCCATTTCAAGGCCGAATCGGACTGGAACTCTGGATGTCGAAGATCGGCACTTGAAAATTGAAATAAAAGGACCGGATAACCCCACATGTCAAGCCTTTATGTATGTAAGATTTTAATGTGAACTTCGGGGAGGTGTGAGAAGTGAGGTGTGAGAAGTGGACTTGTGATGCCAGGTGTGAGAAGTGGAGCTGTGATGAGTTCTGATGTGATAAGTGAGGTGTGAGAAGGGGTGTGAGAAGTGGAGCTGTGATGAGTTGGGATGTGATAAGTTGTGATGAGTTGTGATAAGAAGTTGTGATGTGATAAGTGAGGTGTGAGAAGTGAGGTGTGAGAAGTGGAACTGTGATGAGTTGGGATGTGATAAGTTGTGATGAGTTGTGATGAGAAGTGGACCTGTCAGAAGTGGAGCTGTGATGAGTTGGGATGTGATAAGTTGTGATGAGTTGTGATGAGAAATGGACCTGTCAGAAGTGGAGCTGTGATGAGTTGTGATGAGCAGTGGAGCTGTGATGAGTGAGGTGCGAGAAGTGGAGCCGTGATGAGTTGGGATGTGATAAGTTGCGATGAGTTGTGATGAGAAGTGGACCTGTGAGAAGTGGAGCGGTGATGAGTTGTGATGAGCAGTGGAGCTGTGATGAGTGAGGTGTGCGAAGTGGAGCTGTGATGAGTTGGTATGTGATAAGTTGTGATGAGTTGTGATGATTGTAATGAGAAGTTGTGATGTGATAAGTGGATCTGTGATGAGTGGTGATGATCTGTGTCTGTGTACGGCTGGCTGCCAGGCAAAAGGCAGCCGCGGGCCAGCGGCGGCCACCGCGCCGCAGCTCCGCCAGAAAGCTCTGTGTACTGCGCCTGCCACGCAAAAGGGAAGTGCGGAGGCTCTGTGTACCGCGCCTGCCAGGCAAAAGGCAGCCGCGGGCCAGCGGCGGCCACCGCGCCGCAGCTCCGCCAGGAAGCTGTGTACTGCGGCTGCCACGCAAAAGGGAAGTGCGGAGGCTCTGTGTACTGCGCCTGCCAGGCAAAAGGCAGCCGCGGGCCAGCGGCGGCCACCGCGCCGAAGCTTCTTCAGAAAGCTCTGTGTACTGCGCCTGCCACACAAAAGGGAAGTGCGGAGGCTCTATGTACTGCGCCTGCCAGGCAAAAGGCAGCCGCGGGCCAGCGGCGGCCACCGTGCTGGAGCTCCGCCAGGAAGGTTTGTGTACTGCGCCTGCCACGCCAAAGGAAGTGCGGAGGCTCTGTGTACTGCGCCTGTTCTGCGCCTGCCAGGCAAAAGGGGGCCGCGGGCCAGCGGCGGCCACCGCGCCGCAGCTCCGCCAGGAAGCTCTGTGTACTGTGACTGCCACGCCAAAGGGAAGTGCGGAGGCTCTGTGTACTGCGCCTGCCAGGCAAAAGGCGGCCGCGGGCCAGCGGCGGCCACCGCGCCGCAGCTCCACCAGGAAGCTCTGTGTACCCCGCCTGCCACGCCCAAGGGAAGTGCGGAGGCTCTGTGTACTGCGCCTGCCAGGCAAAAGGCAGCCGCGGGCCAGCGGCCACCGCGCCGCAGCTCCGCCAAGAACCTCTGTGTACTGCGCCTGCCACGCAAAAGGGAAGTGCGGAGGCTCTGTGTACTGCGCCTGCCAGGCAAAAGGCAGCTGCGGGCCAGCGGCGGCCACCGCGCCGCAGCTCCGCCAGGAAGCTCTGTGTACTGCGCCTGCCACGCAAAAGGGAAGTGCGGAGGCTCTGTGTACTGCGCCTGCCAGGCAAAAGGCAGCTGCGGGCCAGCGGCGGCCACCGCGCCGCAGCTCCGCCAGAAAGCTCTGTGTACTGCGCCTGCCACGCAAAAGGGAAGTGCGGAGGCTCTGTGTACTGCGCCTGCCAGGCAAAAGGCAGCCGCGGGCCAGCGGCGGCCACCGCGCCGCAGCTCCGCCAGGAAGCTCTGTGTACTGCGCCTGCCACGCAAAAGGGAAGTGCGGAGGCTCTGTGTACTGCGCCTGCCAGGCAAAAGGCAGCCGCGGGCCAGCGGCGGCCACCGCGCCGAAGCTTCTTCAGAAAGCTCTGTGTACTGCGCCTGCCACACAAAAGGGAAGTGCGGAGGCTCTGTGTGCTGCGCCTGCCAGGCAAAAGGCAGCCGCGGGCCAGCGGCGGCCACCGCGCCGCAGCTCCGCCAGGAAGCTCTGTGTACTGCGCCTGAGTGAGTGAGTGAGTGAGTGAGTGGAAGATGAAGAGGAGGCGGCGGAGGGCGAGGCGGAGGCGGAGGTAGCCCCGGCGGGATCCAAGCGAAAAACAAGAACCCCACACAGTGATGTGGGGAAAAAACAGAGACCTATTTTTTTTACAAACATAGAAAAGTAAAATACTACTACTGTTCCTGCTTCCAGGATCGGTAGGTGGTTATGTATACAAAAATTAGCCTGCTTAGCAGTTATCAAATTCACAATTTGGATCATTTGTATTAGAATTGGTATATGGGGGTTTCTGTAAATGGGGGTACCTCCATTATGGACCCCCCCCATATCCCTACTTACTAACTAACCCTTTGCCAGCAGGAGATCACCGAGGATGTTGTCCACCCAGAGGTTTCGGGAATAGCAGTCCAAAAGTAAGGCATTATATGAGACTATTGACGTTAATCCAAACAGGGTTGTGATAACCGATAACCTATATTTATTTGGGGATTAATAAAATATAGACGATAATCTTATATAGGATCACCCAAGAATAGGAGCCCACAATAACGGTTTATCCCAAGTTGTGATGGTGAAATCACCGTATAAGTTCTCCTCATAAAAAGCAAGGCCTGATATTTGTTGTTTTTTTGGGTTTTCTTCGCAAAAAATGGTGTCGTTTGGGTTTTCAAGCCTTCAAGTGCAGAAAACATCGGTATTTGAAGCCTTTTGCGATCATTTTCTCAGAAAGAATACCATGCGGGGGTCTTGATCTCCAAAATTAGCAAATCCCATATGAAATCCACATCTCCCATAACTTTTCATCCATGAATTCCCTATAAAAGGGTTGATAAATCAAGTAAATACCCAATTGTCGCATCCCATTAAACTGGACATTTACAGATAATATATCCTGCTAGGAATCCCCATGATATCCCCAAATTTTATGGTTTAAGGGCTACATTTTACCCTCTATCCCTTAAACCAATTTAATTCCCATCAAATCATATTATGTATGTATGTAAATATATATATATATAATGTATGTATATACCAGTAGTACCGCACAAGGTGGTGGCGGAAGTTTCAAAAATAGGAAACCTATAGGAGAGGTTGGTTGTTGTGAATCAGGGATGGCAGAGCGAGTCCACTGATGGACCGAAAGGTGCTTGAGGTCTCCCACTCTTTCTCGCTCTTTCTCGCTCTTTCTCGCTCTTTCTCTGCCTATCTACCTACCTACCTACCTATCTATCTACCTATCAATCTATCTATCTATCTATCTAACTAACTAACTAGCTAATCTATCTGTCTGTCTATCTATCTATCTATCTATCTATCTGTCTATCTCTCTATCTATCATTCTGTCTGTCCATCTATCTATCTATCTATCGATCTATCTATCTATCTATCTACCTGTCTACCTACCTATCGATCTATCTATCAATCGATCTATCTATCAATCGATCGATCTATCTATCTATCAATCGATCGATCGATAAATCTATCTATCTATCTATCTATCTATCCATCTATCTATCTATCTATCTATTTATGTATCTATCTATCTATCTATCTATCTTTCTTTCTATCTTATCTTATCTTACCTTACCTTATCTTATCTTATCTTATCTATCTTATCTATCTTATCTTACCTTATCTTATCTATCTTATCTATCTTATCTATCTTATCTATCTTATCTATCTTATCTATCTTATCTATCTTATCTATCTTACCTTATCTTATCTTAACTTATCTAATCTAATCTAATCTAATCTAATCTATCTAATCTATCTAATCTATCTAATCTATCTAATCTATCTAATCTATCTAATCTATCTAATCTATCTAATCTATCTAATCTATCTAATCTATCTAATCTATCTAATCTATCTAATCTATCTATCTATCTAATCTATCTATCTAATCTATCTAATCTATCTAATCTATCTAATCTATCTAATCTATCTAATCTATCTAATCTATCTAATCTATCTAATCTATCTAATCTATCTAATCTATCTAATCTATCTAATCTATCTAATCTCTCCAATCTATCCAATCTATCCAATCTATCCAATCTATCGAATCTATCGAATCTCTCGAATCTATCTAATCTATCTAATCTATCTAATCTATCTAATCTATCTAATCTATCTAATCTATCTAATCTATCTAATCTATCTAATCTATCTAATCTATCTAATCTATCTAATCTATCTATCTAATCTATCTAATCTATCTAATCTATCTAATCTATCTAATCTATCTAATCTATCTAATCTATCTAATCTATCTAATTATCTAATCTATCTAATTATCTAATCTATCTATCTAATCAATCTATCAATCTCTATCTATCTAATCTATCTAATCTATCTAATCTATCTAATCTATCTAATCTATCTAATCTATCTATCTATCTATCTGTCTATCTATCTATCTATCTATCTATCTGTGGAGTGTAGTTGTAGTTGTAGTGTTGTGGAGTGTTTTGTAGTGTAATGTAGTGTAGTGGAGTGGAAGGTAGTGTAGTGTAGTGTAATGTAGTGTAGTGTAGTGGAGTGGAGTGTAGTGGAGTGTAGTGGAGTGTAGTTGTGTAGTTGTAGTTGTAGTTGTAGTTGTAGTGTAGTGGAGTGTAGTGTAATGTAGTGAAGTGTAGTGGAAGGTAGTGTAGTGTAGTGTAATGTAGTGTAGTGGAGTGGCGTGGAGTGTAGCGTAATGTAGTGTAGTGTAGTGTAGTGTAGTGTAATGTAGTGTAGTGAAGCGAAGCGACATCTGAACCTCCAAAAGTGGTCCGAACTGCTAGTGTTTTTAACATTTTGACTTGGAAATGTGCTTCGCGCCACAATGGTGTGCACTTTTTCGACATCTGAACCTCCAAAAGTGGTCCGAACCCCTAGTGTTTTGTACATTTTGACTTGGAAATCTGCTTCGTGCCGCAACGGCGTGCACTTTTTCGACATGGCAACTTCCAAAAGTGGTCCGAACCCCTAGTGTTTTGTACATTTTGACTTGGAAATCTGCTTCGTGCCGCAACGGCGTGCACTTTTTCGACATGGCAACTTCCAAAAGTGGTCCGAACCCCTAGTGTTTTGTACATTTTGACTTGGAAATCTGCTTCGTGCCGCAACGGCGTGCACTTTTTCGACATGGCAACTTCCAAAAGTGGTCCGACACTGAGGTGTTTTGTACATTTTGACTTGGAAATGTGCTTCGCGCCACAACGGCGTGCACTTTTTCGACATGGCAACTTCCAAAAGTGGTCCGACGCTGATGTGTTTTGTACATTTTGACTTCGAAATGTGCTTCGCGCCACAACGGCGTGCACTTTTTCGACATCTGAACCTCCAAAAGTGGTCTGAACCCCTAGTGTTTTTAACATTTTGACTTCGAAATGTGCTTCGCGCCACAACGGCGTGCACTTTTTCGACATCTCAACTTCCAAAAGTGGTCCGACGCTGAGGTGTTTTGTACATTTTGACTTGGAAATGTGCTTCGCGCCACAACGGTGTGCAATTTTTCATCTCTCATCTGGCCAGCTGGCTCCGCACCCGCCGCTTTAGCGAGCCTACTTTTCGACCCTCCGGAGCCCCAAATCATTGGAAAAACACAGTGTTTCGCGACTTTCCTACCTTTTCACGCATCTGCATCTTCTTTCTTCTTACTCTTCTTTCTTCTACTCTTCTTTCTTCTAATCTTTCTCTTCTCTCTGCCTCTTCCCTGCTCTGCTTTTCATCTGTCCTTATTGTCGGAAGTTTGATTTCTAAACTTCCTTCGATAATATAATATACATAATGTATATATATATACATAATGTATATATATATATACATAATGTATATATATATATAAATAAATAAATATATATATATATAAAATGACATATATATATATACTATGTATATATCATATTTAACATGTAATATATTTAACATATATTATGTATATATATAATATAGAATATATATATATATTATGTATATATATATATATATTATGCATGCACATATATATATATTGTATATGTGTAAATATATATTTATATATATATATATATTGTAGATGTGTATATATATCATGTATTTGTATATATATAAATATACATATTATGTATATATAGATATTATGTATATATATATATTATGTATATATAGATTTTATGTATATATATATTATGTGTATATATATATTATCATGATGTTTACATGATATCCCACATTTGAGGCTTCCAAACCGAATGTGCTCATGAATTCATATTTACTTGGTTATGTATCTGATTATACTTCCATTGTGCATGGATAGACAGTGTTTCATGAAGCATAGAAGTTATGATTCTGCGTTACAGGTAGATCAGATTGTCTAATAGAAGTTATGATTCTGCGTTACAGGTAGATCAGATTGTATCTCCATTTAATAGCCAATAGACCACCATTAAAGATACGATGTAATCCAAAAAAACGGCTGTATGACCATAATCATTCTTAAACATCATTAAACATCAAAGAAACTAGCATGACAAATACCAAACCTAATGATAAAGAAACATATGACCACAATGACAACAATGCTTAACCACCACAGCCTTTTCGCAACGGTCAACAGCCCATAGCACCGGGTGGATCCCTTCCTCCTCCAGCGTTTCAGGCGCGGGCGCTGCGTGCTAAGTTGGAGCATCTGCAGCTGAAGCATCCGCCGCACGATCAGCGGCATCCCGTGAACATGTTGAGTGATGGGATGATGCGCTTGGCGCAGGATGGGGATGGGGCCCATGTCATTTAAATAATTCATATATGACAAACAAACAAAGATGCGGAATAAGTATATGTATGATTATGTATATATATATATGTATGTATGTATATACATATAATTATATATATATGTATGTATATATGTATATATATATATATATACATATGTATATATATATATATATGTATACAAATAACTATGTATATATATATACATCATGTATATGGCTGGATGAATGGATGAGAGGATGAGTGGATGGGATATATGCCCTTGTTTGATCTACAATTAAGAAAATTGTATATACGTATACACACTTGCCAAATGTGTGTGTGTGTGTGAGTATGTATATATATATATATATGCATACATTTACAAGATGTGTTTGACATTATTATTGTAGGATGAGATCAGGTCTCTTTATTAGTGGATTGTTTGGGAACCTAGGAGTTTGATAGGGATCTTGGCGAACACCAGCACCAAGAGTTTGGGGATTTCTTCACCAACAGCACCAGGAAGACCGGATCTTGATCAGGGAAAAGGTGAACATGGCGCAGGACAGTTGGGAGCTGATTTTTCCAAACTCACATACAGTTAAGATTACAAAGAGTCTGGGACAGGCGGAAAATTCCTACCTTTTGAAGGGGTGAATCATGAATCGGCGCGTGGAAGAAATCATGGCTCAGAGT
The DNA here is from genome assembly GCA_947184155.2 of Cladocopium goreaui. Classification (NCBI taxonomy): domain Eukaryota; class Dinophyceae; order Suessiales; family Symbiodiniaceae; genus Cladocopium; species Cladocopium goreaui. The sequence goes on along the minus strand of CAMXCT020003112.1, from coordinate 830,354 downwards.
GTCTTCGATGGTGAAACCGTGACATATCGATTCAGAAAATGATCAACAGATTTGCCAATCAACTTATCTCTGGCCAGCACAGACTTGGGTGGAAAGCTGAATGGACATTCGGAGGTATGAAATTGGAAGACAGAATGAAAGTAGTGTCAGTCTTAAGTTTTGCAAATGCTCAGCCAAACTGATGACCGAGTCCAACACAACTGGTGTCTTGCTTGGAGAATGAAAGTTTTAATGAGTTATCCAATCTATGTCCTGCCCACCTTCGGCTCCTCAACGACTTGTAACAGCATAGCCGTTGGCTCTTGCTGATCGTTCAAAGGCCTTAGGAACAAATGGCTTACCGATCAATCAATCACAAGACAAACTTGTTCAATGCCAGATTTCATCAGATTTTCTACGGTCATTTGAATTAAACAAAACGACTACTGTATGAATACATTGAACAAATTTTGCCTCTAACCCGGCAACTGCTTGGATCAACTTCTTCCAATTCGTTGATCCAATCTCTTAAGAAAAACACAAAGTATCCAAATGTTGGGTGTAAGAAGCATTTTTTTAGGAATTTCTTTTATTAATTTTTTAATACCACCTCAAATATCCATTTGTTGGTTGACCTTCCTGCAGTCTTGCTGGTTAAGTTGGTTTTTTTCACAATCCATGCAAAAACCAAGGGTCAGACGCCAAAATCCAGTGGTTGATCGCCATATTTTTCTTATTGAAATAGCCATATATAAATAGTGGCTCAATCTCTTCTTGGGCTAAAACCCATCTCAACTTCAGGAGTGGTGAGTTCTACCCCATTTTTTGCTGACTTCCTTTAATTTCAAGCAGTTTTTTGCCAAAAAACGTTGAAATCCCAACTTCAGGAGCTTTCAGGCCACGTTTTGGGCTATTCCATCCAAACAGCCAACAGCTTCGAAGTGATCTCTGTGGTGGGCGGCGGTGAACACGTCCTCAATTGCCGGGAAGTGCAGGATCTGCAGGCGATTCCCGCTTTTTTCCAAAAACCCGGAAATTTCACGAAGTTTTTTTCAAATGGCATGGTTTAAAGGGATTTAAGCAACAAAAACCATGGTTTAATGGGATTTAACCATGGTTTAGTGGTTTAAGTTTTTTTTTAAATGGTTTAACAAAGATTTAACTTTTGAACCAAGCATTTTTATTGGGATTAGACTAGTAGCTGATGGAAAGGTTGGGATTTAGTTGACTACAATAGGGGCGCTCACTGACAAAATTCGGATTTGACTTAGAAAGCCATGGATTTTACCAACACAAAATTGGATGTTAATGTCAACTCAATGAACAACAAATGGGGATGTAGCCGGCAATAAATCGTGATTAAACAAACTAAAATGAGGACTTCAGACCAAACAAAATGGAGTATGACGTCTATAACACAATAGTTTTTTTTTACTGTCTATCTTGTCCATCCTAGAAATGGGATGAGGATCTCATTTGACTGATATGTTTCAGATGGATAGCTTAGCCACCGACTAGATTGGTTGCAGCTGTGGCTCAAGTTTTTACCCTGGAAAATGGATGATTTTGAGTCGAATACATGACCGTCATGGACCACATCCACTGGATGCCCTACATGGAACTGCACAAGTGGAAGGGAGTCAAGGAGAAAAATCATCTTCCTGAGTTCGCAGCATTTCTGGTGGTTTTGGCGAATCCCAGCCTTTTCTTTTGTCCGATCGGAGGTCCGATCAACAAAAACAAATCATTGTTGAATAGCCTCATTTTCACTGGTGATTTTCCCAATCTTTTTCCAAGACAAATAGTTCTAATTGCATATATCCACCACAAATCCAACGGTTACTATAGTTACAAGCCAACAGAAACCTGGGATACCTTTTCTCCTATAAATCCAATCTATTTCTTGGTTAAATTCTCATTTTCCTCTTTTTTTAAGGGTAAAATCTAGATTTTCTCACCATTTCCGTCAACTCCAAAATCTTTCCAGTCAAAACCACAGTTTTTTCTTGGGTGATTTCCCAATTTTCCCCATGGTGAATTCTCTTTTTCCACGATTTTCCGGATGGTATTTGATCCCAATTTTCCGAAAAATGGATTTTACAATTTTGCCACGATTTTTCATATAGTATTTCCATGTATGTCCTACATTTCTCCATCTTTTTTTGGAGGGCCTCCAGGGTCGCCCCTTCCAGGCCATGCTGGGCATGAACCTGGCTGGTGGCCTCCAGGCGATGGGCGTGGAAGGCGCAGGGCACTGGGCGGGCCGGGACAAGGCGCCCTTCCGGATGCTGGTGGGGCTGCCGCCGGCGGCGAATCCTATGGAGCGCCTTGGCGACCCGGAGGACCTGGAGGACCTGGAGAGGAGGATGGGACTGCCTGTAACTCAGATAGCTATGGGTGGCCAGTTTGTTGGATGATTTAGGTGTTGAGCTGTTGAAAAGAATGGTGATCGCACTTTTTTCAGAGCTATTTGTTTGTTGATTGTGGAGTATCCAGTGAATTTGAGTTGGGAGTATTAAGCAGCCATAATGGGGGAGTCTTTTATTGATTTCTTCCTGAAGTGCTATTCAAAAGGATCTGCCAAGTGTTATGTATATATGCATATATGTATATGTGGACTATCAATGGGGGTATTGACCAACCATAGTGGGGGATGGGGATGGGGGATTGGGGGGCTTGAAGGGTCCCTTCCCGGGGGGGGGGGGCACGAAGGTGAGAAGGGACGGGATGATTTCCGATGGGGATGGGATGGGATGGAATTTATGGTGGCAAGTTCGTGGATGATTTTGGATGATGAGAATGATGAGAATGATGGGATGATGAGGATAGCAAGGGAAACAAATCAGAACGAGATGGATCAATGGATGATGCTGGATGATGAGAATGGGATGGAGAAAAGTTAGAAGAGTTGGTGTTGTATTTCTGAACGGTCGGACCATTTCGGCTTGTTTTAGAACTCAGAGACTTCGTTTCCTTGGCCCAAGACATTGCTGTCGTTCCAAGACCTTAGCCATGCTGGGTGGCACTTGCTGAGGACTGGAAAGATACAAGTGACAGTTCCTGAAGGAGTATCTTCCGGGCAGCAGATACAGGTGGGACTCGCCCCGGATTTGAGACGACACAGATGTTGACGATTTTTCTGTGGCTGTGGGTATGTGTTGACTGTCACCCCGAACTTGGACAGATGGCAGTGCCAAAATGAATTAAGGTCATCCATTTATAATTGCGTTTCATCCATGTTCATCATGGTAGATCATCTGACCCACAACCACATGGGTATGGATCAATACCTATTAATACCATTAGGGGGATGAACATCCATTTACCAGCTATTTTGATGTTCACCAGGGGGATAGGGTTTTGACCCATCCCCACATGACTAGCGCCCAAAATTGTCTGGTTGTGTCTGCCAGTGGGCCCTGCCACCTTTGACGATGACCTGTAGCTGGGGCGAACTGTCTGAAAAAATCCATGGCGGCATCCCCTCCTATCACCTTTCCGGCTTTCCGGTGTCTGAAAATAGGCGGGCATCCCATGCATTTTTCATCATTCTTCATCATTCTTCCACTTCTTTGCCAGTTGTGGTGGGAAATCCAGCATTTCTGGAACCCATATTAAAAAGGCGATTTCCATCAATGGGGGTACCCCAAAATAGGTGGTTTAGAATGACAAATCCTATAGAAATGGATGATGAATAGGGGTACCACCATTTCAGGACACCCCCATATCATCTTGCCAGGTCACCACTCCAACGGGGGAACAGCTCTTAGTCGCTGTACCTCCAGGCAACAAGAAGGGGGCGGTGGTAATGGGAACCCCAAACAGCAATTTATCTTGGAAAATAAGATCATGTTCCATATATATATATATATACATAAATAAGCATATATATACATATACATATACATATATATATATATATATATGTGTGTGTGTTTATTTTTTTGGGGCTACTATTTTTTTCAGAATTTCAGACACAGCTGCTGTGTGCATGATTCAGCAGATGGCTTCATTGAAACATGGGTTCTTTCACTTTCACAGGCGAGCAAAGGTCCGTTCCTTGCGGCCAAGACATGCAGTTGGAAAACATAATTAATGGTGCCAAAAACATCAACCCTGGAAATCAGGCAGCCAAGTCGTATTAGACCTGATAAAATCGCTGTCACGTGCAACTTCGTGCACCCATTCTCGCAGGGGATGTGGCAAATCAGCAAGAGGTCGCAAAGACTGTGCGTTGAAATTACGCAACAGCTGATTGGCGATCGCACTTGCAAATCCAGATGAGAGTCGATGTGGGTATTCCTTATGGCAAGACGTTCGGAAGTTGCCATCTTGGTCAAGACCAATCGCTTGTTGGACAGGACGGCGAGCTCCAGGATCGGCATGAGCGTAGAGGTCAGCAAGGAAGTGTGGCATACGCAACGCCAAAAGCCCCGTAGGCTTCACTGTAGAGGCCCCAAAACGCCATTGTGCTATTTCATGGAGTCGAATGTCTGGGTGTTTCCGGAAGAGCTTAAGGATAGCACTTCTCCATACTGATGGATGGTGTGGCTGTGTAGGGATACCAGGGTGCTCCTCCAAGAAGAGCCCACCATAGATCACATGGCACGCCAATGCCCACACTGTTTGCAAGAAAAAGGCGCTACCAAGTCTAGTCTGGCGAAGCTCCCGAAAAGAGCGATGATCCAAACCAAAGAGGCGTAAAGCCGTACGTAACGGTCTCGGCCATCGATGGTGCTGCAGCTCTGGCGGAGGATCCGTCCAGCGCGCAGACGAAAAGGTCTCGCAGGGATGCCCTGAGATCGTAGCGGCGACATAGCCCTTGAGGTAGAGCTCGCTCAGCTGCGCCCAGGATTCGCCATTGGCATCCAAGTTACCCAGGACAGGTGAAATAGCAGTGTCCATGGACAATACCATCACATCAAAGTTGTGACGGTGAGCCCAATGGTCCAACCAAGCGTGAAGGTCTGTTTCACGTCGACGTCCTGCAAAAAGATGCACCACAATAAACGTAGGGCGAGGTCGAAGACCATGAACAAGAGGGGTGCAGGGACCGGCGGGAAGGTCCAGCCATTGCACTCGTTCGAGTTCTGCGTGCCAACGCTCCTGCGTCTGGAATAAACGCGGAATAGCCAGCTGGGGTGTAGAGCGCGGTTGGGCATCTTGTTGTGGAGGACGGACTGGTCGATGAGGTTCAGCAACAGGAATAGGTTCTGCTGCCTGATCAATTTGGCGGGTCAAAGATTGGAGGCGTGCTTCCAGCCAATATTCATCAAATTCCGCAGCTAATTCCGCATATTCTGCATCCAAATAAGCTTCTGCTTCGCCATCCCAAAGATCTGCATTGATGTCCGGGAGAATGTGGCGTCCCCAAAGGATGAATACTCTAGCTGTCCACGATTCATAATCGGTTGGCAGCCGACATAGAATATCCAACCATCTGTCTTGCGGCCTCTCAATGGGTGCAAAGTCATGATTGGCATCACAGAAATCACGGAACCAGTTGCGGGTTGTGGCGGAAAGCAAACTTCCCAGGCGATCACCTGCCCTTGCGGGATCATGTGGTTGCACATAGGCGGAAAATTCCGCCTCAACTGCTAACTTGCGGGCACGAAGATCAGCAAGATGACGGTCACGGGCAGTCGGTCCACATCCATATGGTCCAGCGGTAGGAAGAGCATCAAGGCGTGATTGGCCCTTCTGCGCAGTGGGGAGGTGCTCAGCTGCATAGGATACCGCATAGCCGATCTGTTGCAAATAGGCAAAGCAAGGGTTTGGCAATCCACTGCGAGGCATATATGCTAAATGTTGCTGAACCCGCTGGGTAGACCACAAATATGTCAAACACGCCGGACATGTTGCGGAGTCAAGCAAATGGTGCTCCAAGCTAAATACCCCATGCTTCTTCCGTCTGTGGGTGTGGACACCTTGTGGAGTGGTGAAGCAACGATCACAATCTGGGCAGGGGTATAAGCGCTCCTGAAGATGCAACTGTGTTGGGTCTGGACAGAAAGTGAACGCCTGACTGCGTAGTAGTTTGAATATGTCAGCATGCCACTGCTGAACTTCCAAAATCATAGCCTCTTGATACAGGTGACGTCTGCTAACTCGATGGATACGATGTTTCCAGCATCCCGTATCTCGCTGCCAGTGGTCAATGAGGTCAGTCAAATCATGGGCCACAAGAATTGGGTCAGGGTCCGCTTCGACGCCCTGCATCCATTGCAAATCATGACGGAGTCCTACTAACCATGAAAAAGGATGGTGTTCAGCTTCTGCATGTATCATAAGCTGCAGGAATTCTGGACCATGATGAAACAGTCTCTGGGCATAAAGGAGCCTTTCCGTTGCAAGCTTGGCTCTGGGATCCAAAATACCCGCATGTGAGAAAAGTTGAGCAGTGGCCCTGGTTGGCAAAGCATTTCCATAGATGATCTTGATCATGCGGGAAATGGCTGTGCGCAGTCGGTCAATCTGCCGTCCTGTCGGGGTATGCCATGAACCAGAGGCAAAATAAAGTTTTGAGAGCACCAAAGAGTTAAACAACTGCAGTCGGAGGCGTATTGGAAGGTGACGATTGGCCAAGATCCGTTTGCGGATATGGTCAAATGCTGCACGCGAAACTCCAATGCGGAAGGCAATCTCGGTATCCAATTGTTGGTCAGAGGTAAACAAGGTTCCAAGGTGTCGATATGCAGGAGTCATGTGAACAAAACTTTCAGAACCATCTGTAAAGGTATGCCACATGCCCGGCTGCGGAATCAATTGGTACTGTCGCCGCGAGGTTGCCGCATCAGGGCCACAAAATGTCGCAACAACGCCAGTCTTCCCTTTGGCCAAGTTGAGTTGGAAACCTCTTTTGCAAAATTCAGCTTTGACAAAGTCCAAAAGGTGAAGGAGCTTTGGGACAAGCATGCTGGCACGTTCAGCTAAGAGTGGAACCGCCAGATCATCACTCCAGATAATCATGTCGAGGTCCATGGCAAGGTGTTCTTCAAAAAGTGCAGCGTTTCCGGTCTCCTGGAGGTACTGCTTCAAAGCCAAAGAAAAATCGTACATGATGAAGTGAAACACTGCATCAGCAATCGGTGATCCTGGTCGCGTGCCACGATGCGTCCTCAAATACTCCTTACCATTGATGGTTGTCCATGTCGAATCATGCACATTGCGCATCAAGCGCACAAGATATGCTGGAGCACCCAGGCTTTCCAGCAGACATGGAAGAGCATGCCCAAGTTGGAGACGCTGGCAAGCATCATCATTCCAACGCAATGCATCCATGACAAAATGCAATTTGTCAACATCTCCAATGCCAACAACCATTTCTCTGACCAAACAATGAAATGCAGTCGCCAAGTCAACGAACAACACTCCAAAGCTTAGGCCTTTGGCTAAGGCTGTCCGGCCCGCAATGCGCAGAGCTTGAGAGCCAAATAACACTTCTTGGCCAGCAAAGCCACCAAATTGCCCTGGGAGACGTTGCGGTGTCAAGAGCCCCATAATGCGCTTCCTCAACAACGCATGGAAGCTCTTGGCAAGCGTCGGCAAAAGGAGAATACCACGAAAATGATGCACAGCGGAGGGATGTGGTCGCTTTGGAATCAAAGCCATAGGTCCCCCCTTATACTGTAGAGGTTCCTCCCCCCATACCCACATCTTAACCATCAAAGGAAATGCATGCTCTGCAAGTTCAGCTGCATGATGGTGGTACATAGCCGAGGTAATAGGGTCATAGCCAGTGGCACGCCCTACCTTGTTAGCTCGCAATGTATGCTCAAGGTCAAACAGGGTGGGAAGATCTCCAACAGAAGGTGGCATATGTGCTCTTTCCTGAACATGAGTGCATGCAGCTTCCTCAACCAATTGCTCAGGGGCAACAACACAGCCCGCCTCAAGTGCCTCAAAATGTGGATTCCAATTCTCCTCAAGGGCAAGTAATTTGAGTGGGTCGGCGGCGAGGCGCCGTTGTCGATATTTGGGAAGGGCTCGTTTGATGCTTTTCCAAAGGTCACGAGTTTGATGTGGGGCCAGATAATGAGCACCCTCTTCCAAAACATCATGGAAAAACTTGATGTCATCAACACGGCTAAGTCGTGTGACAAGACGGCCAAGATTGCGAAATTCATGCAGAGCTCGTGCAATGAAACGATCTTGGCTGGCAAGGATTTGGGCGCCTTGAGCAAAAAGAGAAACCTCGTGACCATCAGGCTCGACCACAACAGCCTGTTGCCACATTGCAAAACAGAGCTGAAGCAACGTAGATTTTTGCAAGTCGTTGGCTTCTCGAAGAGCTGAACGCCATTGTCGTTTGGCCAGGACAGCATTCCATGTTTCCAATGACATAGTAGCTTTAAGAGGCACAGGCCCTCTTCGTGGAGCACGAGGCATGCATTGTACAACCTGATCTTGCACCCAAAGCGCATGAGAGTGGACATCCAAACCAGGCCCGACTGGAGTACAGTTGCGCAAAGTGCTCAAATCTGCAGATTCGGCGGGACATCGAAGAATGGGCCTATAATGACAGGTAGTTGTACGAGAGAGGTGCATCTTCAAACGTACAAGAACTGCGCAATGGTCTTCATGATGAAGTGACACGTCAATGTCTTCTGGAATCCAAGAATGACAAGAGGTGGCTGTCCAAGCAGTAGGGAGTCCAATATAATCGTTGCGCGTCCAAGATCCTGATGGGTGCTTCCATGTACCCGATGGTCCAACATGACAGTCGAATGTGCTGGGTAGCCACAAACAATGAGATCTCACGAACGATGTAAAGGCCTCTGTTTTTTCGTTGCCAACTTCAGCACCAACCGGACCAATACAATGGCATTGATCTGCTCCAACCTTTGCATTGGCATCTGCCATGAGAACAACTGGCCACTCACGCAAGGCCGGTGGAATGGCGTCCCCAAGAGAAGCCCACCACTGTTCAATGGTTTCAATGGCATTGCCCGAATGCGGGGCATGTCCTGCAACAAGAACACAATGAAGCCAAGGAGTGCGAAGGCGTAGGAGTACAAATCGAGCAGAAACGGTGATGATCGACACGTCATCAGCAACAAAATACAATGCTTGTGGGTGTCCACGCTCATCAATGGTGGTGCCGTATGGGATGGTAGTGCTAATAGCAATCAACGTACCATGATGGCCTTGATCTGTAGCATTACCACGGAAGACCATGTAGCCAAGCATGTTTTTGTTGCCCTGCTTCAGCCGTGTCTCTTGAAGAGCAAAGATACATACACGTGCATCCAAGAACTGCTGGAAAATGATCTGTTGGCGAGTAGGTCCAGACATGCCGTGCTCTACATCAACCTTCGTTGGTGTGGCTTTCAACGTCAGGACATTACAAGACCCGAAAGTGCAATCAAATTCAGCCGAAGTTGATGTTGGCAGGGTAGTGGATCGGTCAGGCAAGATCTGTGTGGTTACCTGGGTCTCAGCTTGGAGAGGCAGGCAAAGGTCTGCACCAACCCACCACTGCTGAAAATGTTGGCTATAAAAAGTCCAAAACCAGGCAGCCATTGTACAGAAGCGCGGTGCAAACAACGTATCTTGCCAATGTTGGAGGTCATCTAGGGGTTTGCCCTCAGCAGCATCACTTGCCAGGCTATCAGCGATCTCATTACCCACATCACCGCGGTGCGCTGCAATGTAGTGGGACGACCACTTTTTGCCAAATCGATGTTCTGCATAGACCAAAAGATGTCGCACAAGTCCCGCAATGCGGAAATCAGCATTTGCATTCCAACGGCCAACAAGTTGATTGCCAACGGCAGTGTTGTCATGTAGCAAGCAAACATCTGGAGGTTCGGGTTGAATCAGTGTGGTGAGCTTCAAAATGTCAATGCCAAGCTGAACTGCCAGAGCTCCTCCTCGCAGTTCCGCTCCATAAGATGAGACTGTGGTGCCAAAGGAGGCTGAAATGGCACCACCAAAGATCCATCCAGAGTTGGGCTGGTAGACAAAGGCAACCGCAGCACCTCCCGTGCCAGAATCTTTGCGGGACCCATCGTGATAGATCCATACGTCCGAAATGGGCGTTTCACCATCCCACCACTGATCCAGCCAATGAGTAGCCTCAGACCATTGCTCAAGGTGGAAATTGGGCACAAAGAAAAACTGGTCAAAGATGTCAAGCTGCTTACGAACCTCTGTCATCAAAATGGGCACGTGAGGGCGCACAGCACTTCCAGGGCTCTCAACAGGGCCAGGGCCATGGAGGTCAAAACCAGGAAGCGCATCCAGCTGTGACAATAAATGATCAAGAAGACAAGTAAATCGATGTGTCTGGTGTGTCAACCCCGGTGGAGGCAAATGATCTGCAAGACGCAAAAACTTGTCGGTGTCTTGCGAAGGAGCAGTGGTACAGCCTCGCCAAACTGGGGTACGCTGCACGTGGAGCACAATACTGTAACCACTACGTCCTGGAATTGCTCGCCCAATACGCAAGGGAAGATCATGATACCATGCACGGCAAAGAAACTGAGACGGTCGAAGTAGACACTGGTCAGCATAGCCCATCGTGGTGATCAAGTGCTCAAGGTAAATGTGCTCTGTAGTGGTGACTGCACGACGGAAAAAATGGTCTTGTGCACCCAAGCCAGTTTGGTCCGTCAATGTGACAAGGGAAGTCACCCAGTCTTCACGTGCATGTTGGATAACTATCACATGCGCAGCAATGCCTGCCTCCAATCTCGGTGGAGCAGGTGTAGCAATAGTGTATTCAATGGGGGCATTGGCTTGGATGAGATCGCTCCACAATTGGCGGATACTGGGTTCCCATTCAGCAAATTGAGGCCAAAGTCGTAGACGACGTGGCACCAGCCCATGGGGCATCAAAGCTGAATGATCGGCAAACCATACCAGAATCTCAATGGAGGGGGTTTCATCCTCCCATTGCCGTGCTGAGGCAACCCAAAGGGCATGTAAATCTTGCGTGAATTCATCAGCCCCCTCAAGCTGAAGCGCACCAGGGACGAAATCGGGTGCATCAACACGTAGTTGGAAACATCCACGTCCACCTCCGCCAGTATTGCCAACTCTGCCAGCAGCAGCAGTGTTGGACTGGGCTGGCAAGGCTGGATGCTCACCAGCAACAGACAAGGGAGTTGAGGCCAATGAAACACCAACCTGCAGCATGGAGACATCAGCAAAATGGTCGCCGGCCAAATCAGGGCGAACAGGGAGCTGGTGATCAGGAGAGGCAATCCGAACACACATACCAAAACCTGAGTGAAGGTCATGAGCGGCAACAAGATGGAGCTGTAAGTCCCCAACTGTGATGGTGCAGCGTCTGTAGTCACAGAACAAATTGAGGTGCAACTCATCAATCACATCGGGCGCACGTACAATGTGAGGCAGGCCAGTAGCAAATTGCTGAAGAGCATCACGTAAATCTCCATCAAAAAGGTTTGTAACTACTCCTGCGACACGGTAGCGTGGCTTTGCTTGTTCAATGAGCACATGACAGGCATAGTCATGATGCCTGGGCTGAGGAGGCCTGGGCCGCACGATGTGAATTGAGAATGGCCGTCGGTGATCTAAAAGATCACGCCATGTAAAGCGAAACTCTTCAAGCCATGTAATCATGGAGTTGCCCAAACGAATTGGACGTGGCTGTTCACACCGAGGATGGTTCTCGTGGTGTATATACCACGTTTGAATGTAGAGCAAAGGTGGTCCATCATGGACCTCATGAATGGCGTTATCTCGGAAAACGGCTGCTAACTGGTCGAACCACTGCATGTCACCATCATGACGCGGGCGCAGACTGGGTAGCCTCGTGCCAGGAGGAAAAGTCATAGGGACATCAATGTCCTCTACATGGTCAGATGGGCGTGCCTGTCGTGGTTGGGCACCTCCAGGAAGCTGATCTGTTTCAAACTCGTGTTCCAAAATTTGGGACGCCAATTCATGTGCTTCAGGAAAACCAAAAAGAGAACCAACATCTCGTGCTACCTCAATTGCTGCTGCCGTGTTCCAATGCGGAGGAGGCGGAGGTGGCAAAAGCACTTTAATATACATGCCATGCTGAATGTCTCGCAAACCATGGTCACGCAAGTCCCATTGTTGATGGTTGAGAGAGACAATGCATTGCTGCTGAACCCAATCACAATAGTCTTCAACTCCAGCCAAAAGCAGAACATGGCGTCTGGCGAGCTGATGTAAGACTTTGTGAACTGCACGCGTGACAGTAGGGGCTACAGGTGCTTGGCCAGGCTGAGGTCTCGTGTGCATGACAATGTCAAAGATCACAAGCTTCTCATTGGAACCAATCGCAATGTCATTGATATGCTGGAGGATAATTGCTTCTTCCATGTCGTGAAGGCCATCAAGCCGAACTTGCATATGGTGGAATCCAGTAAGGACATTGAGTGGCATCCTCACCAATCTTGCAACATCTCTCAACACAGTGTGGTATGTTCTCCAATCCACATGTCCAAAAACATGGGGGCGGCCTAATCTGAAAACATGAAGTGCTTGTGGATCTTCATCAGAACTGAAGTCACCATCGTCAGGCGAGGGAGCATCTTCGTCTGGCACATTTCCACAAAGGTCTGCATGTGGCTCAGGGGGTTCATGCACATCAGGATTACCATCCTGAGCAGCATCATCTGGAAAATCAGGTTCCCCATCTTGAGGCTCGTCATCAGAACCATGACACCTGGAAGGAATGTCATGAAACGCATCTGTGGTACGACATTCCAAAGATGGGAGGCGGTTGCGCAAACTCCAGGGCTTTTCTGTCCAGCCATGAAACAAGTCCTCTGGCATGCGCATAAGAGAAGGTTCAAATAAATCATCATCATCAACCACAACTTCAACAGAGTCAGCAAAATGTACTCGACCAACCCGCATGGTAGAAGTACTTGGCAAACCGGTACCATGACTCGTGAAGTGAGTGCTGGTGTAATAATCGAAGAGCATGGCAAGTTCACAGGCATCTTCAACCGCCTGCCATTCACTCAAGAAATCGTGCTTGTAGCAAATTCGATGTGTCCATTTCATAGTGATCCAAGGTAGCGCAAAATGCGCTGTGGATCTCGAGGAGCGCCCTCGACAAGTGTACGCATTCGTCACTACTTGCCGGGCTCCTGAAAAGAAGCCTTGTCCGGTCTCTGCGCAAACGGCTCCATTGCATTGCCACCCAATTGTCTTGGCGTGGAAGAGGGCACAGCAGATGACGCCCCAGGGGTGGCGCCTTCGGCCAATCTCGGTCGTTTTGCTGCCTGCTCTTCGGCTGCAACCGACGCTTCTGCTGAAGAACGCAGGGAAATCAAATTGGCTGCCATCTGCTCTAGATTCTCCTGAAGAGCTTTTCCAGAGGCAAGTTCCGATGTCATCGGATCGTCTGGCGTCACAGTGCCGCCGAAGGCATGCAAATCGTCCTCCGACAAGGCATTCTTGCTGACGTCGAATCTTTCCCTTGCGTTGGCCATAGTGGCTTTCGCTTTCTCTATCACCTCCTGAAATTCTCTCTCCTGATTTTGGAAATCTGCCGTGTACTCCTGCCAATGAGTCACTGCTGAAGAGAGGAAGTCCTTCCATCGGACATGATTCTGATATTGCCCTAGTCGGGCTGCATCCAATGCCTCTCGGGCTTGACCTAGATCTTCGGCCGCACGGAGCATTTGATCTTTGGCGTTCAGGCCCTCGTCCAATGAAGCACTCTGAAGGATTGCATGTACTTCTGGATCGTATTGGTCGGGCTTCTTTTTGATGACTGCCGTCAGCTTGCTCAAAGTTTGCGCCGCTTTGGAGCTTGGATGCGGCGTTGCAGGCGGAGGCAATGGTGGCAATGCGGGCATACTTGGCAATGTAGGCCGCCAGGGTGGTTCTGGAGGAAGCGACTTGTTCACATCCGTGACCGCCGCATAGCCTTCCTGGGCCATGGTCACTGTCTCTTGCATCCCTTTGCCTTTCTGCTTCTTCTGAGAATGCTGTCCTTTCTGTCCATGCTTTCCAAAGTGATATCGCCCTTGACGTGGCGACTTCGGCCTTTGGTGCCAGGCAGCATCTTGTCGTTGTCCTCGAGGGCTTTTGCCGTAGTCCTCGGCATAGCCCCAATTCTGGTCCCAATTGGACTGCTGATACTTCTTCTTTGATTTTGCCCTTTCGGGCGGCACAAAATTCGGATTTGCATCTTCCCAGCTTGCTCCACAATGGCTGCAATGATTTGCCGTAGCCTTCGAGGTCTTGCGGCAATATCCGCACTGCCAAGGATCCATTGCTTGGGAGTTCTTGATCGTTTTCAAAAAAGTGAAATCTCGCGAATGGTGGGTGGCCAGAGTTCGATGGATGCGATGAAGGGCTAACTTGGAAAGTTGCACAAGACCACGACGGTGTAAGTGCCAATCCAGCCGAGCCTTCGCTCGCTTTCTTCTCTGGGCGCGCTTCTGTGTTGAATTGATGATGTCCAACAAATAAGAAAGACCAAAACAGCAGGAAACGCATATGTTTACCAGAAATCTCAATGGTAAAGACAATAAGGTTCACAAAGCCGAGAAGGTCAAAGATGAAAATCACAAAGAAGAGGACAAAGACCAGGGCGTACACCGTGCAGTTAGTCCCGAACAAAAAGAATTGCAATCAAATAAATATCAAAATTGTGTACAGCTGTGGCGCCAGCGAACAAATGGCAGTGGGGTCACACGCAAATACAGGAAAATAAATGAGCCAGTGAATTGAGAATATCGGGCAGCTCACGCCCTCAAATGATCAAAGAGCCAGAAGCGACGAAAAGGCAGCTCACGCCTGCGAGGTGATGACAGCTGGATCAGGGCTGTCAGAGCACGTGCAAAGGCCTCCAACAAAGGCCCGCGAAACGCTATGGCAGCGGAGCGTCTCGCTAAGGTTTAGGCACGGGGGGACTAAGCTCGAACCAAACCTTGAAACATGGGTGAATTAAAAAATACGTATTTTTTAGAGCTGACGCTCATCGTCGGCTCCGCCGGATTACTTGGCCCTCGATGTCATCGCAGGGTGGGCTTGAAAGCTATCGAATGAGGACCTGCTGCTTCAGAAATATATTCCTTATGCTTTTTTGAACATATTCATGGATGCGTAAAAACTTCTGTGGGAAACAGATTCTGTGTGTAAAAGCTTCTCTGTCTAAAGACTTCGCTGTGTAAAAACTTCTGTGTGTGAAAGCTTCCGTGTGTAAAAGCTCTCTGTGTAAAGACTTCTTTGCGTAAAAATTTCTGTCTGTAAATGCGCCTGTGGGTTAAAGCCCTCTGTGTAAAGACTTCTTTGTGTAACAGCGTCTGTATGTAACAGCTTCTGTGTGTAAACGCCCTTGTGTGTAAAAGCTCCTCTGTGTAAAGGCTTCCGTGTGCAAACGTCTGTGTGTATAATGACTTCTCTGTGTAAAAGCTTCTGTGTGTAAAAACTCCTCTGTGTAAACGCGTTTGTGTGCAAAATCTCCTTAGTGTAAAGACTTCTCTGTGTAAAAGCTTCCGTGTGTAAAAGCTCCTCTTTGTAAAGATTTCTCTCTGTGTAAAGGCTTCTGCGTGTACAAGCCAGTCTGTATAAAGACTTCTCTGTGTAAAAGCTTCTGTGCGTAAAATCTTCTGTGTGTAAACGCGTCTGTGTAAAAGCTCCTAACCAGCGGCATTCATCATCATATTTTCTTGTGTGCTATCTTCTCGTCTCCTTCCTCCAGCTGTCTTTCAGGCCACACTGTCGTCTAGTTTTTCTTGTTGAGGAATGCCAAGAACATGTGAAAGCATCGCTCGTGTAAAAATTGAACATAAACAGCGCACAAAGCGTTGTAATTTACAGCATTTTGCGCTGTCAGATGGCAAGAACCTGCGTAAATACCACAGTTTTAGTCCCCGAAAGTGGATAAAACATAGTTATTTACAGGGTTTCGCTCGCGTCACGATCCGATTTTTCGAAAAACACGTAAATGCCACCGTTTTTTTCATTCATCAAGGCAAAAAGTCGGTTCAAAAAGTGCAAACAATCTCTAATTTACAGCTAATTTACAGTGGTTTGGTATTGTCACGGGCAAAAAACTGCGTAAATACCAGCGTTTCAGCGTGCAACAGTGGCCAAAACACCGCTATTTACAGTAATTCGTGCCTTCCACGTTTTCTTGACATTCCAAAAATTGTGTAGATACTAGCATTTTTTGCAATCAACTTGCCAAACATGCTGTAATTTACAATGTGTTTTTTGCTTTGCCTTCAAAAACACTGGTATTGCCTCAGATCAAAGCACCGAGGGACGGTCGAACCAATGTGTGAAGCAACGACCTTCAAAGCGCCGAGGCGTCAGCG
The DNA here is from genome assembly GCA_947184155.2 of Cladocopium goreaui. NCBI lineage: Eukaryota > Dinophyceae > Suessiales > Symbiodiniaceae > Cladocopium > Cladocopium goreaui. Next base: position 814,095 of record CAMXCT020003112.1, on the reverse strand, counting down.
ACAAAAAAAGGGCGGCAAGCGACTCAGCACGGCCTGTCATGGCATGGGGCAAAGCCAAGAACCCCAAGTCTTCCCAGGACAGAGACGGTAAAAGCAACATGAGGATCAACCACTTAAACCATTTCATTGAACACCGCGTGCTTCTGCTAGCGCTTCGGCTCTCCAGCACTAAAATTGCTTTTCACCTTTCGGCTTGTCCATCCTTGGTCTTTGTGTTCGACGCTCAGAAACAATATGAACTCAGGTGGGTCAAAAGCAATATGTTCGTCTCAATTGAAGTGTCAAGTTTCAGAAGAGATCACACCGCTGAGGTCCAGTCGAGATGCCTGCTCGCCTCGCGCACCACTCAGAGGTTGCGGTTACGACTGTGAATCGGGTTTGCTTCATGCAAGGCGCTTGCCTCTGAAGCGCGCTGGACTGAGGTCTTTGTGCTCGAATACTTCGGCGGCCGCTGCGAGGCGAGGGTAGGTTGGGCCCCGAGAAGCTAAGTAGGCCGTCACTGGACCTAGCATCGCCGCAGGAATGCCGGCAAGATGTCCCGTACGTCGGGGAGGATCCGGGCTACCGCGGGGACAACCTGGTGTACTTGTGTCGGAGCCTCAGTCTTACGCCGCTTAGACACCAACAGGACCGGCCGGCTGAAGACTCAGGCCTCCGCTGCGCGGAGCGCAACAACTACACCATCACCTTTGCGGAGCCGGAGCCGTGGCAATCTCAGGTCATGAAGTCAAACATCAGGAACTTCAGTCGCAGCTCTTTCAAGACGTCTATTCAATCTGTGAAACAAAGCAGTCAAATGCGATTGCCGCGCGGCCGGAGGTCGGACACAGAGACGGAGTCGGAGTTCTCTATACTCCGGATCCACGGAGGCGGGTTGTCTTAGTGGACTAGCTTCTGAAGTTGTGAGCTCCTGCAAGCAATCGCGTTGCACGAGGTACCTGGCTCACCAATCCTGTCCGATGATGAAGGAGACGTTCCATCGGACGAGGAGGCACGGGGCGACGCATGCTAGCTGCCCCTTTGTGACCACATTGTTGTGATGTAGGTGTGGCCCCATCCACATGGATGGGTCTATGCCTCCGAGGCGGTTTGCCAGGCGAGGAAAGGGAGGGGAAAAAAAAACCAAGAAGCCGATACGTCCGACGGGCGCATGGCAGTTATGCCGTACTGCCTCGACAGGCCTACGAAGCGGACCTCCGAATGCTGCCGCAGGACGGCTGGATCCGCGCAGACCTCAACTCAATACACACGATGTTTGTCGAGTTTGTTTGAGGGACCTGAATCTCACTGGCCTCGAGGTTACACGGACCCGCTGACTCTGGAGAACTGGTGGCACAAGGGTGTCACCTGGGGGTGGGAACGTGACTTCTATCTTGAGGTCTGATACATAAACGCTTGAGTGCCTTAGACATCGATGGTTATATGCAGATGTAGATACATACATACATACATATATACATATATAGATATTAACATATATAGGCATGGTAACAGATGTTTTTAAATGATGCCGTGTTCGCCGCAGAGTGAATGAGATAAAGAACTAGTACGGTATGAGTTTCCTCTAGGATTTCAGGGGGGTTAACCCCCCTAAGGAGGGTTGATTTTCTGCCTTTCGAAAAGCTCGAATTTTTTGAAATGATGCTTTCGAAGTTCCCTCAATTTTCTACAGAACAACTTTTGGAGACCACTGAGTCGGAAGACCCTGATTTTCTGGGTAGCTTCAGTGCCCAAAATCCAGGAGCATAATTTTAGCATCTCTGGGAGGACGGTCATAGATTTTCTAGTGGTCCCTGATTTTCTAGAGAGGCACTGGTAGGTCATTTTGTTTTGTTTAAACATGCTTAAAATCCAGTCCCATCTCTCTCCTGTCCAAGTTTGCAACACTTGCCGGATCTCGCTGCATCTCATTGCAGCCGTCGAAAAATTCGAAAAATTCGATGGGTTGGATGTTGGGTGTTAGAAAAAGAGAACCATTCCCCGGAAGTTGTTTTCAAAAATTTTGATTTCGCAATTTCAACATTATGCAATTCAAGCAGGGTGATGTTTTTCTAAGAAAAAATGCTTTCCATAGCTTCGAAAATGCACTTCTTGGGGGTTGCCATTTTTCTAGGATACCTCAAATTGGTTTGATGTCTGTAGCTAGATTTTCTTGGGCCCCTAATTTATACAACATTCATTTTCTAGTAGAAAATCACAGGCCCCAACCTGACCCGGTGAACTCGTACAGGGATGATATTAACATATATAGGCATGGTAACAGATGTTTTTAAATGATGCCGTGTTCGCCGCAGAGTGAATGAGATAAAGAACTAGTACGGACAAAGAAGAAAAAGTAGCCGTCAAAAGAAGTCACGTTCCCCAAGGCCCAATCCAATTGTTTCACCGCCGGCCAAGCAATATATGTAGTTTGTTCAGACAGCAAAATGAAAACATCTGCTGGTATTGGTTCGTCTCTTGTTATACATTGCTTGCAACGGCCTAGCAGGACTTATCCACAGACACCGCTAGGTCGTTGACGCCGGAGACTCAAGGCAATCGGCGACAAAAAAAGAAATTGGGGCAACGTTCGGGAAGGCACTCCTGAAACCTTGGTCCGCAAACCAAGAAAAGCACACGGCCGTTGAAAGAGGCTTGCGCGCATGAAATCACAGACACTGCAATCCGATCTGTAGTTTACATCAGCTCAAGCAGGACAAAGAATCCATTCGGTCTCGCGGCGCTTGCGGTACTGCAGCGTCGGGTGCTCAGCTTATTGCCTTGGCCCCGCATCAGGGCCACGTCAAAGCCTCACATTGCACATGCAGCGAGGTCGATGCCAAATACTAAGAAGCGGCTGCGGGATCCGACCGACGAAAAGCCGCAACCTCAGTAGCGCCTCCTGCCGATTGTGCTTTCCGAGATGAAATTACAGTCTACCAAGGCCCGTCTACGTTCCGTGGAAAGAGCGGCGACGGCCGAAGCAGCCGGCGATCCGCGTCAAGAAGGCGAGGCGCGGGGTGTAACATGACCCAACCGTTCGAAGAATGAGCTCTGAATGGCTGAGGTCACCATGGACCTCGGGGGTGTTGGCCTCATTGTCTTGCAAGAGGCACGCCTAGTCAGGTTTGTGTAGCATTGGTTAGAATCATTCCTCACGCCTGCAGGTCTACATCCCCAGCCGGAACGCCAAGGATCCGGCTCCGCCGAAGGTTTCAGGCGGGAAGCCGATTAGTGTTTTGTGCATCCCTGGTCTAAAAAAGTATGGGTATCTACACAATTTTCAAGTTCGAAAAATTAAAACTTGGCCGAAAAATGTGTCAAAACGGATCTTTTTTCCGATTTTAGGCACCCTCAAAGCGGGTGGGGGGTGGGGGAATGCTCTTGGAGACGCTTATGAGCGACCCGGATTCCGTCCAAAAAGCTCTTCTCCAGCAGAGTGCAGGATTTTTGGCGTTTTCGGGGCCCGGGTGGGAGGGTCGTGCCCACCATAGAGCTCTAGTCGCTCTGGGACGCTTGTGGGGCAAGCCACTCTTGGGGAGCCGGCGGAGCCGAATTTTTGAGCTGACGCTCATCGTCGGCTCCGCCGGATTACTTGACCTCGACGTCATCGCAGGGTGGGCTTGAAAGCTATTGAATGAGGACCTGCTGCTTCAGAAATATATTCCTTATGTTTTTTTGAACATATTCATGGAATCATGGAACTGCAGTTTTTTCTTGGAGACTCTTGGAGCAAGTTGGGAAGGCTTGTTCCCGAAAGCTCCTGCCAAGGTTTTTCCTAAAGAATTGCTGTCAATTTCAACTTTCCACTTCGTGTAAAAGCGCCTCTGTGTAAAGACTTCTCTGTGTAAAGACTTCTCTGTGTAAAAAAACTTCTGTGTGTAAAAGTTTCTGCGTGTAAAAGCTTCTCTGTGTAAAGACTTCTGTGTGAAAACTTTTGTGTGTAAAAGGTTCTGCGTGTGAAAACTTCTCTGTAGAGATTTCTCATGATTTCTCCGTGTAAAAACTTCTGTGTGTAAACGCGCCATAACGCGCCTGCATGTTAAAGCTTCTGTGTGCAAACGCGTCTGTGTGTAAAAGCTCTCTGTGTAAAAACTTCTGTGTGTAAAAACTCCTCTGTGTAAATGCGTTTGTGTGCAAAAACTCCTTAGTGTAAAGACATCTCTGTGTAAAAGCTTCTGTGCGTAAAAACTCCTGTGTAAAGACTTCTCTCTGTGTAAAAACTTCTGCATGTAAAAACCCGTCGGTGTAAAGACTTCTCTGTGTCAAAGCTTCTGTGTGTGGTGGCTGCTGGTGGCTGCTGCTGCTGCTGCTGCTGGCTGCTGGTGGCTGCTCCTGCTGCTCCTGCTCCTGCAGAGAAACTTGTAATCCTTGACGCGCTCCCCCTTACTTGCATGAGCCGGGTATATATATATATATATACATATTTAGATACATATACATATTTGCCATAGATGTCTCAATGTCCAGCATGTTTTGGCTGACAGGCAAAGAGGGCCATCGCCCTATTTTCACAACCATAGTATAGTAAAATGACGGTCGATTTGAAGGAGAGGGTGCTCTGAAAAATTGATGGTCGATCATCATTGTTGCCATTTGAATGACAATTTGAAAGAGGATACCCATTTTCAGTCAGGGGATTCCGAGTTCGTGGATTAGTGCATGATCCCATCATGGCCTAGTTATAGTTCGTACATCCAGCAACTGGCATTTTTCATAGATTCACGTTTGAAAGAAGGCTCACTTCTTGGGGTTTTACTACTACTTGGGACACTGAAACGTCATGTTGAACCTTCTTTGGAAGGAAATCACATTCGCTACACCGATTCTTTTCTGCAATTCAAGGTTATAGTAAAGCCTTCAAAATCTCCGCAGAGAAAAAACTTCAAAACATCGTTTGACCTTGAAAATAACCGATTCCAACCTATGATGTCCTGTGGGAATGATGTGGTTACTACATAAACATCTATGTATATATATATATATATACACAGCTATCTAATACATATCTATATATATATAATAGTATAGGATACCCATACACACACAGATACATATATATATAATAGTATAACATACCCATACACACATATATATAATATAATTAAATTATAATATAATTATAAAATAAAATGATATATAATCTAATCTAATAAAATGTAACAAAATGTATTATAATATAATATAATATAACATATAAAATAAGGTAATATAATATGATATAATAACAGAATTATAATTATAATTATCATGTAATATAATATATTTTAATTATGATACAATATAATAAATATATTATTATTATGATGCAATATAATATATTTTAATTAACATTTAATTTAATTTAATATAATATATTATAATAAAATATAATATAATATAATATAATAATTTAATATAAGATAATAAAATATGATATAATATAATGTAATATATTTTCATATAATGTGATATAACATAATTTAGTATAATTATAATATAAAATAATGTAATGTAATATAATATAATATACTATATTATAATATAATATATTATAATATAATATGATATATTTTGACTATAATATAATATAATATACTATAATATAATATAATATAATTTGATATAATATTTGATATAATAATATAATGTAATGTAATAAAAAATGATATATAATATAATATAATATAGTATTTAATATAATATGATCATAAAATAAAATAAAATATAATATAATATTTTAAAATATATAATATAATATAATATAATATAATATAATATAATATAATACAATATAATATAATATAATATAATATATTTTGATTTTAGTAACATATAATATAATATAATTTAATATAATATAATATAATATAATATAATATAATATGATATATTTTGATTATAGTATAATATAATATAATATTATATAAGATAAAAAAACTATATATATATATTTCTGCATCTACATGTGAGGCGTTGCGCCCGGACAGACCATGGAGGTCACGCTGCCGGGCAAGCACAACTCGGGGCCCAACATGCAGCAGGTCATGACAGGCGCACGGCGCGGCGGATGGGTTTGATGGGTTTAGAATGGTTGAACAAATCGAAAGGCACCTCTACTCTACCCAATGCCCAACATTATTTTTTTTCCGGGGTTGCCAAACCTAACCTCCGGTGTCTAACATGGCAATGGAAAATATTCGATCGCCATGTTGGATTGCCGTTCAGGATCTGATGGGATATGGACAGCTATCGTCTTCTTGATTTCAAAGCACAAACGTTCGCCCTCGTTTTTCATTTTTGATTAGTCATTTTATCAACTTCCATCATCCGTTTCTGACATCTTTTCGGGCCAAGTGTGTGTTTCTGTAAGTTAAATCCATAGTTGTTGCTGCTCAATGTACCAATTTTATTGTTCGTCACAACTCTAAGCAGCATCTTGGTGAATGCGTAACATCCCAATCTCTTGATGCTCCGCAGGTCTGGTGCCTGGCTGTGCTGCCAACAACGACGCGCCCTTCCTCTATCTGGACAGGTGTGCAACAAAGCATTGGGCCATTGGGGATGTGTTTTATTGGGAGGATCAAACTTGACCTCTGGGAACCTCCGAAAGACTGGTCATCTTTGGTAATGGGAGATGATATGGGTATGGGTCAATACCTATAGATACATTTTTAGTGGGATTAACATCCATTTACCAGCTATTTTGGGGTTCACTAGGTACCAGGGTTTTGACTCATAGCCATATCATGAAAGATCAGGATCCCGTCAACGGCGGATCTCGGGATCACGGTCATATGGGGATGGATCGAAAGTTACAGACTAGCGGTGGTCATTTATAATACTGTATAAAGAACTAGCGAACTCTCACCCATAGCACATGGAAGTTGGACAAATACATCTTTCGCAGGAAATCCATGTCAGACTTCTGAGAAAATCAACTTCCATGCTTGGCTATCAGGAAGAATATCCTCGGGATACAAAAAACAAGGTTCTGAATTATTCTGAGGCCCAAAAGACACGAACAGTAGCATATACGATACACTCAGTCGGCAAGATTTAGGAATTTAGGGGTTTCAGGCAACAAAAACAGGGGAACCCCCATGAACTCCAATCAGCAATCCTGCAACGGGAAGTTACTTTTGCACCAAAAATCGCTGTGGACACCATGACTACAACTGCTCATTTGGGCTCAACAACCAGCACATCATGAGCCCCAAAAAATGGGTCGTCGCTGGAGATCCCGAAGGGGTGAGCTTTTCCACTAGGGTATGGGTCAAAATGATCAGCCCCAAACAGTTGGATCGTTTTTCGATGTCTTTCCTAGCAAAAATGCCCAGCTTTGTTTTGGGTGCATTTTTCCCATTTTTTCCCACCACAAGAGAAACCTGAGTTCTAGGGGACCAAAAACATCCCAACTTATGCAGCTGAACTGATGGTTGGTGTCATCCCTGGGTCCCTGGCAGGCCATTTGCCATCGACTGCTGCTGCCTCAATCGCCCCAAAGTGGATGTCTTCGATGTTCGCGGCACTGCCACGGTGAAGCTGGGGATCATTTCGGCTCTTTGGGCCGAACAGGGGTGAAGCCACTAGGGGAAAAAACCATGAAGAATGGTCAACAAACACCACGGCAACAGGACTTTTTTTGGTCACCATCAAGACTGGTGATTTAGAAAACCCTTGGGAACTCCATGGGAAATTTCGGTGCGATATCGGTGGGGATATCGATTTGAACTGGTGTGATGGGATCACTGGCGGCGCTGGCAGATTACCACAGGGTATAGGATAAGTTTCCCAGAACAAGCTGGCAAAGTGCATGCCTGGACTCGTGTTGAATCCCTCACTATTGGTTTATCAAACAGTGTAAAATCAACATTTGTGTCCTTCATCCTCCCTTTTTTGAGGGTCGAATCCTCTAACATCATCACAAATCATGATTGTCCTTGACATCTGATCTGAGGACCCCTTTGCATGGATGGATATGACCTTTGGTACCGTGGCAGCGATGTGATTCATTGGTCGAGTGTAGATTGGGTATAAATTGGTATGTCGAAAATTAATTGCTCAATCGCTTTGTAAATGTCCAACTGCAGCAATTGCGATTCTTCATATTAGAGTCTTAGAACATATATCATGGCAAATGGTTAACAGTTGGTTTACATCCCATTGAATCCCAAATGTGATTCCCGCTCAGCAGCTGATTAGTGAAGAGCCCTACCAGATTGGTTCTAAAAGTACCTTTGGAATTGATTGGGTTTGTGGGCACTTAATGGCGAGCCATTGTCTGTTTGGTTAGTATCTCCAATGAAATATCCCAGTTACACGAGGTTATATGCTCCAGGTAATGGCATTTATATTACAAACTATTTTGATGTCCCTCCAATGATGCTAGCAGCACCAGTTATCTTCTCCACAAAAATCAGCTCCATGGCTGGAACATCCGCCAGCACGACTTCGGTATTTAGTTTTGGTATTTCCCAGGCAGCCATGTTTGATTGCCGAAGGGTATAATAGATGGTGCTCGGTCAGAACAGAATTTTTTTTCATAAAAAAAGGCGTTCCCAACAGATCATCGAGGTCACTTGAAATCACTGGGGAGGAATTTGTCGCCACGGGGACGATCTGAAGCTAGGTACCATCCACAGACGTTGATTGGTAGGTCATGCCTTCCAATTTCTGAAAAATCCATTCACAAATGCCCCTTTTAATTGGTTGATTTTCATAGAGGGGTACTGCTGTCTTTAGAACAAATACATTATCATTATATATATATACATCATGATCATTATATATAATATATGATATATAATTTAATATATATATATTATTATAACATATATTGGCAAATGAATCCAAATGGTGTCCCAGGGGTCCCAAGCCGTCCCAAACCCTTTTTTTGCTGAGCAATGCTTGGACCCCTCTGGGTTCTGAAAATCATGCACCCCAAGTAGTTGAGATCCTGATTTTCCTCATTTAGATTGCTATGGAGGATTAAAGCCCCCCATGTTTTTGAGTCACCCAGTCTGTGACATGGTCATTGCTCATCCCCTGATTTATTACCCTTTACAAGGAATCCCATTCATGATGGTGCAACGTCATCTCACTATATCCCCATCATGTTTGGTTTATATACCCCCAATTTTTTGGTTGGTCAAAATCCAACGTTCATCGGGAACATCCTAACTTTGAATGGCTAAATCTGAGAAAATCCTCATTTTGCCCGGTGAGGTCCACATCATTTTTGATGGTGAACTCCTGGTCCCTCACCCCGAGGCATTCACATCGGACCCAATGCCCAAGAATCTGACCCTCCCGCGCTCATCGCCCGTGGGGCGGCATGTCAACCGGGTGCCGTCTGTAAGTTGTGCGGCGTGTGCTGTGGACGCACCTGCCGCTTGCTGCGAAGTGGTTCGGTGGTGGTACGACTTTGGCAGATTCATCGCTAATATGATTCATATGGGGGTTTTCATAAATGGGGAAACCAAAATGGATGGTTTATAATGGAAAATGCATGAACATCCTGTTCAAAAGGATGATTTGGGGGTACCTCCATTTATGGAAACCATCCATATATAGCAAATTCAGAACTTATTAACTGTTAGCAATCGAATGCCAGCGGGATGGTGATTTTTGGGGTGAAGACTTCGGTTCTTGGGGTGTGTTTTTTTTGTCCTTTCTGTGATCCCTACAGTTGCTTCGACCAAGGTAGAGAAGCCTATTTGGAGGTAGTCGATCCCAATGCACCTTGGTGATGCTCCCGATGGTGTTCCGCTGGGCTAGTAGCCTAGGGAATCGTGGTGAGTGACATGAGTGTCCACCTTTTTTAGCTCTGGGGGAAGGGAACCAAAGCTTGAAAATTTGCAGATGTGGGCTTGGCGGCACGCGCAGGTTCGTCATTTTTTAAATCTTTATGCAGGAATTTCCTATGATGGACGTGTAAGTTGCCAACCTTCAACCATCCAACTTTTTCAGATCAACATAAGCAAAAAATGGCGTGCCAGTCTGAAAGTCCTAAGTTAGATTGCTCGCAGACCGGGTTTTCAAGCTCTTGTTTTCCATGTTTTTTTTCCCCAAACATGCGGGTTCTCCTTTGAGTTCAACCGGATTCTCATGGTCTTTCCGGATTTTTCCCAAAGAAAATCCCCCAAATTTCAACCCCGTCCCCGCCCAGGACAAAGACCGCACAGTGGCGTTCATCACCAAGGGCTGGGCTGGAGGGGCCCAGGAGATCTTCACCTCGGCGAACTCCTTTTACGTGGCTGGGATGGCTAGGTTTCTGGGGATAGGGTTTAGGGTTGGGGCCTGGGGATGGTGATTAGGAAGGCTGAGATCTGATGAGAAATCTCCAAGTCTTGAAGTTTTTTGGTGGTTGATGATGTTTGTTTTCTACCATATCCCGGTTTTGTGAAATGTTCCGAATCCATCTATTTTAAGAATCTGTTTTGAAGCCATTCAAAAGGGGATAAACCAAGATTTGAAACGTTTTTTTTTCAAGCCACGAAATTGGGATATACTATATCCAACTGAAATGAGGACAGATTGTGGATTACCCACGTGACTCCTGATTGCAAGAAATGCTTAAACCAACGAAGGAGGATTTGACAACAAGGAATGGGGAAACTTAACAAGAATGAGGGATCTAACACAACCAGCAAAGATAGAGAGAGATTTTGTTAGATAAAAGGGACATGATGGGGATGTCGGATGTTTGAAGCATTGTTTGAGTCCATATTTCACATGAACGAAATACCTTGGGGCCTTGACAAATAGGTCGAGAAGACTTGGCCCGGCCCCGGAAAGCCAGTTTTTGAAATTCACAAGATTAAACAGGGCAAACATGTCATTTACATGTTGGCAAGTTGGTTGTATGCGAACAGCTTGTCAGTCAAAATGCAACTTTTGCCTGGCTCGCTTCAATCTCATTTTTGTTATTGATATTGTAATCCGTGTTCTCGTCGGTTAACACCATGTTTTTCTTTCTTCGCATTATTCAGCAAGTATGGGGTTATTCTATTTAACTATTTCTCGGCGTTTCCGAGTGAACATCATCCAACCCATCAGTTTTTTTTCTCAAAGAGTCGCGCAGCCAAGGTGGACTTTGGTGAAGTCAAGGATCCAGCTTGCAAAGCCTTGCTGCTGGCTGCTGGCTTGCAGGAAGCTGCCTTCAGGGTGTCTACTAAGAGTAGCTATGAAAAGGAGTTGTCTAAGATCAGGCTTGAAAGGGCTGGCTTGTTTTGAGCCAGGGGGCATGTAGTCCCTTTGGGGTGCCACAGGAGGTAAATGATACCAGAAATACTTCCGCCTTTCGTCAAAGACCATGACCTTTGGATGGCTCTGAAGGGCTGACACTTTGGTACCAAGGCTACAGCCCTCTTCCTGAACTACCGTTTCTTCGAGGGAAGAGCCGGTTCCACCCAATCCAGCTCCAATTGAGTTCGCGAGCTCGATAGTTCGAGGGCTGTTCCAGTTGAGAAAAAAGAGTTCCAGCGGCCAGGGATGATAACTTTGATCAGGAGTTGGCGCAACAGACTTGCTGCATGACAATGCTATCCCAGTACCTGGTTTGCTCAATGAAGTGCATCACAAGTCCCCCTGTGTTCAAGTGTGCACCTGGCATCACCTGGCAGGCTTCCGCTGTCGCCCTGGAAAGCTGCGAGAAAAGTTGGCCAAGCCGCAGATGTTGCAGAAGTACTGACTAGAAACGGCACTCCAGTAGCGGGATATATATAGCCTTTCAGAGTATCTCTTTCACTTTTCAAGTGAACTTCTTTGAATGTTTTTCCCGATATTTTTTTTGGGCCAGAACCAACCATGTTTGATTTGCAGAAAACTCTACAACAACACTCAAAGGTGATACGTGGCGATGCGGCGATATACTGGAAGGCAGCGAGAATCCCCTCGTTGGCGCTTCGCACATGCACCAGTCTTATGCAAGTCTTGGCGCATCGGTACTCTTTTCCTCCTGTTCCGTGAATTGTCATGGTAGCAATTAGGCAACAGCGTCATTGCGTGACAAACAACGTTGCAGACCACACGCACCCTTGAAGAAACCACACAAGACGCACAGTTATGCGAACTGTGTCCGTCCGCCAATGTCTAAAGGAATCGCTCACATCAGCGATTCGCATTTCGAGTTGAGCAGTGGGTCCATCAACGTTGATGGGGTTTCATTGCGATTGGCTTTGCAATAGGAAGGCACAACTCATAAAATCGATTCAAAGCCCGCAGTTTTGGCGACAGCCTTGGCCACCCAGGACCTATTTGCAAGAGGAGTCTTTGAGCACAATTCATTTTTTGAACGAAACTTTACAACACTTCAGGCGTACAAACTTCGTATTTTGCCACCTGTCACTTGCAAAGTGCCACAGGCACGGTGCATCCAAGGTTGCAGACTCTTGGTCCCAAGGCCTTTCAATTCAGCAGCTGCAATTTTTGGAAGGTTCTTGCCGTTGTGACCCTGTAAGACGGTCAGGTGGAAATCCCGAAAGGTCATCCCAGCATGGCGTTTGGCAAAGGGCAAAGCCCTGACACAAGAAATTGGCCAAACGTGACTCGAGAGCTAAAACTGGAACCCAAAACGCACTTGGCTGACCTTGTTCGCATTTGTAGATGTAGGTTTGAGATGGTTTGAGCTGAGGGCCTTTGATTGAAATCAACCCCCTACAGCAGAACGGTAAAAACAACCTTCCGTATGCAAACCAATGGTGGATGCTTCAAGCGTTCCGGAATGAACTCAGCATCCATTCTTTTCTGATTTTGTGGTGGCCCCCGGTGAATTAGCGCGAAAACAGACCCTGAGATTGGAAACAAAACATCCCTGGGCTGGAGTCTTTTTCCACCTATCTCAAGGTCAACTTGCCAGAAACGAATGGAAATCTAAGACTAAGAGCTGTCGCTGGTGCCGACCAAACCAGAGGCAATTTCGTTGTTGGATCGGCATCTCCAACCAGAACATTTGGATCCAGGCAATGGTCAAAAGAACTCACGTGCTTCTTGTACAACCTTGTTGCACATGGTTGTGTACATAGTTGACTTGCAAACTACATCATTCATCAAAATATAAATTCGCAACATTTTTTTTTTGCACTTCTGAACTTCCATTTTGACTTTTTGATGGTGGTCAGTGCGTCCTTTATCGAACCCCTCGCCAAATACTGTACCGCACCAGCAGCGCTTTTGACCTACGAATTGTGCACATATACCGTTTTAACACAGAGAACATTTGTGTGCCATTTTTTTGGCGCAAAGCGCGCAGGTTCCCAAGTTGCAGCGGGTTGGATTTATCAGGCGTGTCACGGTTCATGTGGGTTTTAGGTCATGCTCTGTGTGGAAATTTTGCGAAAAGCACGTGCGGGCGGCAATTCTGGAACCGAAACATGGTAAGCTTAGCGTCGGCATCGGTCCGAATTGGTGGGGTATCGTGAAAGGTCTTCCGCGGCATCTATTGCGTTCGCACATATGACGTTTTTAGACGTTTTTTGGTCAGAACATCAGTAGCGATCAACGTAACACGGCTACACCAGACTGCGATGTTTGGGATGCCATGAAGGAGCAGGTGATCCTGAATGAAACAGTGTTTGCTGATGTTTGCTGTGCCATGAAGGAGGACCCGTTTCACAATTATCAATATCGCAAACACAACCTGACCAACCAAACATCAAGATGAGCAGCTAAGGTTGCCAAATGTTGCCAACTTTGATTTTTTGAATTCAAAATGATGAGGGCTTGCGGTTCAAAATGTGTGGCAACAAACCGTTTTACCGCAGCACTGGTCGCGGTGGAATTTCAGCAATGAAAGAGAAACGTTTCAACTTCAAGTATTTCTGCTGTCCTTGCTGCATGCCATTGGCATTTGAATTTTCTTGGGGACACGAGAATGAACATGAATGAACTATATATGCACACATATAATGACGCAAGTGTGAAACCACAGCTAAAACCGTATCAGGACACACGAAAACACACAATTTTGAGATCATCCATATTTTGTTCCAGGTATTGCGGTTGTTTTTGTTAGGACTCTCCTTTCGTGGCCTCCATGAACTATGGTGTTGGAAGTTTGAGTTATGGTCGGGTTCGTGGGGGCTATTGCCATTGCTCGCAAAAATGGTACTCGTATGACCTTACCCCAAATGCCTCTTGCGTGTTTCGCGCGACCAAATATATTGTTTGGGGCAGGTTGTCGGGCGAAGAATTGCGAGATATGATCTGGAAAAAATATGACGATCTCACTGCGACCTCACTGGGAATGATGGTTAGTAGGGATAGCTATACCAATATAGCCCTGTTGCATGTCAGTGAATTATTTTAATGTCAATCCAGAAGGATCAAAAACCATCTGGATGGGAACCGACCATGTTACGAAATATACAATCACCCCACACCAAAATCATTACAACCCATTGCGCACAATTCATGATCACCACAACTCATTTGCACCAGGATCCAACCTGTCAAAAGTCACCATCATTTGACAAACCAATTCCTCCACCGCAACGTACGTTTCACAGTTCCTCATCACGATCAACATCGCACTCTATCATCACAACGCCCATTGTATATAAAATACTATAAAATCACATTGTAAATCCTATTGCGGAACCCGTTTTAACAACATTTTCACTAAGGATCCTTGCGCAGTTCAATAGATGTACGACCTCGCGGCAACGCTTCGACGTTCCAATCTTCCACTTCCAACGGCTAAACATTGCGTCCCAATGAGGCCGCCCATGCGGTCTGGAGTACGCAATGCGCAAGACAAATACCATGGTTTCATGTGTGCGGGCGTGTGTTCTTGAACCCGTACGTTCCACGTGTGAAGGGTTTCATGCGGAGCGTTCCAATCAGTACCTGGCGGAACAACAACAGATCGCATAAGACGACGCATTGTAACATCCAAACGGTTTACCTCATGTTTACACCTCTTCCTGTGAGCAGATCCAAGAATAGCAGCTGGTGAAATGACAGCCTCCAAAAAACCGCGCCGCAGCCGTTACCTCAAAGGAAAAAAAACGCGCAAAGTATCCAAGGGTTCGCAAGGGGTGACTTAGAAACAACTTGCAAATGATGATTCAAATCGGAAGTGTGTCCAGCCAAAATGTTGACTGAAGGTATGCCAGCCAACCATTTGTGACAAACATCAAAATCGACAACATCCAAGGTTCATCCACGAACTGTCACAAGTTTGTCCGGGGCTGGCGCCTGGGTTGTTAAGACTCGCGTTTTATCTGTGCTTACAATCAAACCCAGTCGAAGTAGAGCGTAAACAAGTCTGTCTTAGAGGGTGCGTCCCCTTCTTTAAATATGTCAACCTTATAGTGACCATATATAAATTTGAAAAGTGTGTATATATAATCCCTACTCTCTTAAAAATGGAATTGGAGGGGGGGGAGTCGTACTGAAATTTAATTTTAAAATTCAATTTTTGCAATCATGTTTTCTCAATGATCAATATTCCTCATCATTCCATGTCAATGGCAAGCAGGTGAAAATTAAATACTTGCGCTTAGCTCCGGAGGAGCTAAGCACATGTCAGACTGAAGCAGCACATGTGTAGGGATGGCATCCCTCCAAAAATTTGCGCTGCCGTGATCATACTTGCGCTTAGCTCCTCCGGAGCTAAGCGCAAGTATTTTCAAACCAGTGCCCAAGGCTTGTTAATAAATGTTACTTTACAATTCCATTCGAGGGGTTGGAGCACTATCCCAGGGGTTCCAAGCAAAAAAAAAAAGGAATTCGACAGGTTGGTTTTGTCCCCCCCCCGCCCCCCCCTCTATAGGGGTAGGGGTTATATATATATAGATGCCAGGGGTATTGACGAGGTCGGGAGTTCGCTTGGAGCGTCGAAAAGTGGATCGCTTAGAGCGTCGGAAAGTGGATCGCTTGGAACGCCGAAAAGTGACACCCACAGAGACATAAGAGATACATAGCGCTAGAGTTACAGATATACACAGAGGCATAGACACATAAATGGATGCATTCATATGTGCCTACATGCGGAAACACTGAAGCACGCAGGCAGTGACATGGGCAGATGCACGCAGACATGCGTTCCACGCGATCCGCCTTTCGGCGCTCGAAGTGCTTCCGCTGTCCGACCCACTAGATAACATATCAGACACCATAACATCCCATGACATTATATTACAAGGCATTACGTTACATGACACTACATCGCACATCATTACATTAAATAACGTCATATTAAATCACCGTACAATACAGTACAGAACGCAACCTTACATCACACAAGAGACCACTACAATACATTACATAACGTTACATTACAGGACATTACCGTACATTACATTCCATTGCATACCATCACATTACATTCCATTGCATACCATCACATTACATTACATTACGTTACATTACGTTACATTACGTTTCATTACGTTTCATTACGTTACATTATTACATTATTACATTATTACATTATTACATTATTGCATTATTACATTATTACATTAATTGTTACATTATTACATTATTACATCATTACATGATTACATGATTACATTATTACATTATTGCATTATTGCATTATTACATTATTACATTATTATATTATTACATTATTACATTATTACATTATTACATTATTACATTATTAGATTATTACATCACATTACATTACATGGCACTACATCTCTCCACATTACATTACATTACATTACATTACATTACATTACATCTCTCCACATTACATTTCATTACATTACATCGCGCACCATTACATTACAGTACATTGCAAACCATTACATTACAAACTTACATGCCAACACACACCTAGCTACATACCTACATACCTACCTGCATTCTTGGAGAAATTCACACACACACACGTATATAGCTTGCAGAAAAGTGGGGGTTAATACATATAGACAGACAGACAGATAGACACAGACAATCACAGACAGATATTTTTGTGAGAACAAGGAGGGAAACCATTGAATTGACATGTTGATCTCGTTTGTACTTAATTATTGAAGGTTCAGGTCATAAGACGATTCTTACGTCCCTGCAAGTTTCTACGCCTCAAAGTGATATGAAATGCTCTGCACTGCGCAGGCGGCCTGGGGAAGAAAGGTGTTGTTGCGACCTGCTAGAGGTGCTTCAGGAGATGCTGCGTTGCCAGTTCTTCATGATAGCACCTCGCCTCGTGAGAAGATTCTCTCACTTGCTGATCACCAGCGTCGCGCGCAGAAGCTGATCGCGGAGCTCCACGCAGCTAGTCCCCTAAACCCACCCCATGTCCCAGCCCCGTGTCCCCAAGTCAAACCCTGAAGGTCGGAGCTCCAATGTGATCCACCATGCTGGTCCCCTAAACCCGCTCCATGCCCCAGCCCCGTGTCCCGAAATCAAACCCTAAGGGTCTCATTCTGTGGCGCTCTAAGTGATGGGCCAAGGGTACGTTGAGTTGGTCGGTGTTTTGCATTAGAACGGCCCCCATCAGCACTTATCTTTATGAAAAACTTGCAGCCACAGACTGGGCCAGGTCAAAACATTTTTTTTTTCATTTTTTTATCGTTTTGGTTATCATTTTATTTATCATTTTTTTCCTTTATGTTTTCATTCATTTTTTTTTATCATTTTATTTTTCATTTTTTTTATCATTTTTTTAAATCATTTTTTTATCATTTTATTTTTCATTTTTTATCATTTTTATTATCATTTTTTTTATCATTTTTTCTTCCAGTGGTGCAAAAAAAAATCCAAAAAATGGAAAATTGCAATTTTCCTCGTTTTTTTTTCATTTTTTTATCATTTTTGCTTCCGGTGGTGGAATTGATGAAAAATGATGAAAAATGATGGAAAATGATAAAAAAATGAAAAAAAACTCGAGGAAAATTGCAATTTTCCAAAAAATGAAAAATTGCAATTTTCCTCGGGTTTTTTTCATTTTTTTTCATTTTTTATCATTTTTTTCATTTTTTTTTTCATTTTTTAATCATTTTTTTATCATTTTTTTTCATTTTTTTTTCATTTTTTTAAAATCATTTTTCATCATTTTTGCTTCCAGTGGTGCCAAAATTTTCCGAAAAATAAAAAATTGCAATTTTCCTCGAGTTTTTATCATTTTTTTTATCATTTTTGCTTCCAGTGGTGGAATTGATGAAAAATGATGAAAAATGATGGAAAATGATAAAAAATGATAAAAAAATGAAAAAAAAAACTCGAGGAAAATTGCAATTTTCCAAAAAATGAAAAATTGCAATTTTCCTCGGGTTTTTTTCAATTGTTTTTCATGTTTTTTTCATTTTTTTTCATTTTTTTCATTTTTTTTTCATTTTTTTTTCATTATTTTTATTTTTTTTTTTAATTTTTTTCATTTTTTTAATCATTTTTTTATCATTTTTTTCATTTCTTTTTTCATTTTTTTCATTTTTTTATCATTTTTCATCATTTTTGCTTCCAGTGGTGCAAAAATTTTCCGAAAAATAAAAAATTGCAATTTTCCTCGAGTTTTTTTCATTTTTTTATCATTTTTTTTATCATTTTTTTTTATCATTTTTGCTTCCAGTGGTGGAATTGATGAAAAATGATGAAAAATGATGGAAAATGATAAAAAAATGATAAAATGAAAAAAACCCGAGGAAAATTGCAATTTTTCATTTTTTGGAAAATTGCAAGTTTCCTCGGGTTTTTTTTAATTTTTTTTCATGTTTTTTTCATTTTTTTTCATTTTTTTTTGTTTTTTTTTCATTTTTTTTTAATTTTTTTCATTTTTTTATCATTTTTTTTATCATTTTTTTCATTTTTTTTTTCATTTTTTTCATTTTTTATCATTTTTCATCATTTTTGCTTCCAGTGGTGCAAAAATTTTCCGAAAAATAAAAAATTGCAATTTTCCTCGAGTTTTTTTAATTTTTTATCATTTTTTTTATCATTTTTGCTTCCGGTGGTGGAATTGATGAAAAATGATGAAAAATGATGGAAAATGATAAAAAAAATGATAAAAAAATGAAAAAAAAACTCGAGGAAAATTGCAATTTTCCAAAAAATGAAAAATTGCAATTTTCCTCGTTTTTTTCATTTTTTTTCATTTTTTTATCATTTTTTATCATTTTTAAATCATTTTTCATCATTTTTGCTTCCAGTGGTGCAAAAAATTTCCGAAAAATAAAAAATTGCAATTTTCCTCGAGTTTTTTTTCATTTTTTTATCATTTTTTTTCATCATTTTTTTATCATTTTTGCTTCCAGTGGTGGAATTGATGAAAAATGATGAAAAATGATGGAAAATGATAAAAAAAATGATAAAAAAATGAAAAATAAAATGATAAAAAAATGATTAAAAAAGTGATAAAAAAATGAAAAATAAAATGATAAAAAAATGATAAAAAAAATGATAAAAAAATGAAAAATAAAATGATAAAAAAAAATGAATGAAAACATCAATGAAAAAAAAAGATAAATAAAATGATAACCAGAACGATAAAAAAATGAAAAAAAAAATATTTTAACCATTTCCAATGTGTAGCTGGCTCGGTTTTTCATAAACTTATCTGGTTTTCCATTTTTGATTGCGCGGCGCACGTCCCCAGTTACAAACGTAACTTGCTGCAGAAAATTAACTCCCAACGGACTAATCACTAGCAGTGCAGCATACCGCGTGGTTCAGATGAAAACCACTGCGTGTCCCCAGCCAGAAACATTTTTTCGGGGTTTCCTTTCACAATATCAACAGCATTGTCCAACCAGAAACAAGAAAAACGGGACATGTTGAGGGAACTTTTATGTCGGTTCCCTGAGCTAGACCATGTTGCAAGTCATGCGCAGTGCCAGCAGAAAAGTACCAACATGGAAAGACATGCAGGATGATGTTGGATTGGCCCATTGTGGCATGAAACCATTGTTAACGGACCATTGGTTGCAAACAGAAAAATGCATTTAAAAAATTAAACACCAAAGTGTCGGTTCTGTTGCGTCGCAGAACCCAAAGTGCTATCAATGAGAAAGGGTTTCACGTGGCATTGTTTAGCCGCGCGCCATCACAAAACCTAAAGGAGTCCGAAAAGAAACATGCAATTGGAAAGGTTTAACCCAAAATGTTCCAAAAATACATTGCGACCAATGTTTTCGATGAACGTGTGAGCACCTGCTCGCTTTCCAGAGAAATTCCACACGTACGCACACGCGCACACACCGGAGGTGGTTAACTTAGCCCAGGTTGTTTTGGATATGGTTGGGCCAGCGGCTAGTGGATGGGTTTGATGATAGCGCATTGTAAGATCAGAGGGTTGCGGCGATCTATGAAGGACGCCGCCTCCAAAATTCTGTATTTGCATTCAGGCTGTTATTGGGAAGCCAGGCGCTAAGAGCAGCACCGTTGAAGAACAATTTCAAAAAAAACGTGCAATAATCACATTTTTTTCAT
The DNA here is from genome assembly GCA_947184155.2 of Cladocopium goreaui. Classification (NCBI taxonomy): domain Eukaryota; class Dinophyceae; order Suessiales; family Symbiodiniaceae; genus Cladocopium; species Cladocopium goreaui. Next base: position 793,755 of record CAMXCT020003112.1, on the reverse strand, counting down.
TGGAAAAATGGTCCCGGCATTTTGCCTCGACAATTTCGCAAATTGCCCGAACAATTGGTTGCCCAATATTTGTTTCTAGCGCCAAATAGTTTTACGGTGCGCGCGTGCTCCGTTGTGGTTTTTAAAATGTTTGCAGTCTGGTAAGGCTGCTGAATATACACCGTTTGAAACGGTGCCAGGGTTGTGCAAACGCAGGCCCTTGGGTTTGACCCTTACTATGGCGGTGGCCCGGCACGGTTGGGCTTCCAAGTTGAAATCCTAGCCATCCCTGTCCTGGAACCCCGATCTTGGAAGGCAGGCCATGCCACCGTGCGAATTCTGGTCCAGCGCAATATTGCACTTAGCATGGTAACAACTACGCATGAAACCTTTTGAAAACATAATGGCATGTTCGGATATGTTTTTGGGATACCTACAAGCGGGTTAGTTTATTTTAAAATAATGAGGATTTTGTTCCATAGAGCTTGATTTTGTGCATTGATATTGCTAGGAAGCGTCTGGGACTATGCTCACGTTCGGCCTGTAAAGATAATCCTAATTCGTTGGGGCCTGGGCTGGCCTGTTTGCCTGTGAGGACCTAGAGTTTTTTTTTTCAAATTCGTATAGTTATTTTTAAAACATGAAAACATATTGACAAATTGATTGAAACCATTTATAAAATTCCCAAGGTTATTTGTTTAAAACAACTTTGTTATTTATAAAATTCTTGGAGTTATCAAAAAATCTGGAGGCATTTTCAAACACATAACATGGTATTGACAAATTGTGAAGCCATTTATAATTTCTTAGAATTATTTATCAAAAAATTGGAATGGGCATGGAAAGGGTAGCTGAGAAGCCAAGGGCATAAAAATTTGCTGCAGTATGTTCAAAAGATATCGTCAACATTGTTTTTGATATTTATATATATATATATAATTTCCTATGCCTTGTTCTATGAGATGCTTCAACACCATGCAGGCTTTACAAACCATATACATTGCATAACAAAATTAAAACAAAATTGCAAAACAGATAACTTATCTTCTACCATAAGGCAAACAGTGAACATATAATCAAAATGTTAAGATGTTGTCTTGTTTGTAAAAAAAGGCCCGTTATTTGTCTTTAAACCATGTTGAAAAAATTGCATCACTGTTCCACTGTGTTCAAAAAAACGATACGTTTTTCAAGAAAACAAAGGGGGATTTAGCAATAACTGTAAACAGTTCAGAGCGGCTCAGGGCGGTTCAGGGCGTTTCTTAAAAGAGTGTTTCATAATAGTTCAGCGCGGCTCAGGGTGATTTAGATCTATTTGTCTATTGGTCGTCAAAAGCATCATTTTTAACCAAATAGTTCAGAGCGGTTTAGAGCCACTCAGAGTGGTTTCTAAATGTGATAAATTTGAAAATCATATCAATAGATCTGCATGGTTCAGAGCGGTTCAGAACTTTTTCAAAAAGGGTGCATAGTAAAAACGCTGAGCGGCTCAGAGCGCCTCAGAACGTTTTCGTAAAGTGGCCAACTTAAAACATGTTCCTTAAACAAATTTTCAATTCATACCAAGGAAAAGGGCAAGCAAACATGTTAGTGTCTGATTTGCTCAAGTTACTGAACAATAAATATACAAACACGAGCGCGGATCATTCCATGACTCTACCTGGCAAGAAAGAAAGACCCAACTGGAACACAAAAACAACAACATTTTTTTGTTTTTGATGCATTGAGTTGAAGACCCATGGCTCCGAGTTCTGTAATCAAAAGGTCAGTCATATCCTTCAAGTCTTGCAAAGATCGGGCGTATAGCATCAAATCATCTGCATACCTGATGTTAGCATACAACTATATATAATTAGTCGATGGTAGAAAATGTTCAAAATTTGAGGCAACATTTTAAAAACCGTTGTGCGGCTTTTAGAAATAACAGAAAATTTCTCCATGCTTTTAGAAATTCAGAGGTTTGAACATTTCAGCAATAATTTCTATTTTTTTTGTGAAAGTTTTGGCTCAAGTCGAAAGTGCACTCACACGAATTCCATCTGATGATTACGCGGGCTTTGGAAGAATCGGATCGAGAGAGTCGTGAGAAAGGTGAAGCTTGGAATCTCGAGTTTAGCCAGCGAAGAGCTTCGGGAAGGAGCAGCTTGGAGGAAGAAAAACAGCTCGTAAAGGGCTTCTACGAGACCTTCGTCAGGACACTGGCTAAACTCGGGGTTAACAAGGAGAGGGCTCATCCGGAGCTGCGGGAAACTGGAACTTTCAAAGTGGCGACCGAGAGTAAAACCTTACGCCATACAAGAATTTGCAAAGATGCAGATTTTGGAGTTTGCCACGTCATGCTGAATTTGGAGATAGAAGAAACCGAAAAGTTCTATGCTGAGATGGGCGAGACCGTGTTTACTTGGGCCAACGAAAGAGCACGTCAGATGGTGTACAGAGTTCAGGACGCTCACACGAAAGGTTTCAGATATTCAAGGATCATCACAAAATTTGGGCCCATGTCAGCGGTTTTCATGATGTGCGGTCAGCTAATTGAAGTTTTCGACGACACCACTATGGAGGTGTTGGCGCACTACTACGAAGAGCACAAGATGACCATTACGGAATATTTCAAGATCGTCTGCGTCACCAAGACGTCCCGCAGTGAGATCCTAGCATTTTGCCTATATGCTATATGGTACGTTTCCAAGAAAGAGGGCTGCCGGAGTTGTGCAAGAATGACAAGGCAGTCGATCCTTTTTCGGGCACCGACCTTTCTCTCTATTTCCGCAACCACGCACGGATAGGTACCCGAATGGTGAGGGCTATTTTCTATCTGGCTCACAGTAAGCTGTGCGAGAAATCTGCTCACGTGTGGTGTCCAAGCTTGCCGAACGTTTAAACCAGCACTTCTCGAGCCAGCGGGTACATCGATTCTGTTACAGAACAAACAAAGACCTCACCGAGCTCTATGGACAACAGGGCTCTGACAAGTCGGTACCTGTTGAACGAGAAAAAATGAAAACGTTCAACTTGATTCCGAAGAATGTGGTCATCTTGTCCCGAAAAGGCTTTGCTTTGGAGGCTCGAGCAAATCAAGAATCAAGAGCTGTTCACCTGTATAGACGACCCTTTAATGAACGACACCACCATGTTTTCCTCTTTGACGAGGTCGGGCGAACCCCGCCCCCAAGGCCGCCAACCTGGGTCCCCAGCATTACGGGCAGCGCGACAAGCCAAAGAACGTACATATCCCGAGCTGGTCGGCGGGGCTCGCTGCCGCCTCGTGGTCCTGGCAATGGAGGTGGGTGGCAAATGGAGGAAGGAGGCAGCAGATTTCCTACGTCTCCTGGCGCAACCTCGCAACCGCTCAGTCGTCCCAGCCTTACGAAAGGCAGCTGTCCAAGCCTCCATAGCTCGTTGGTCCGCCATGCTCACAATGGCAGCACGAGCACCATTTGCGGGCAGCCTCATCCTCCAAAATCCGGCATCACACACCACCCCTGAGCACCCTGCTCGAACACCACCCCGGAGCCCCACCCCCGGCATCACGCCTCGCTCTTTGACCTTGAGGGGGGCCCCGCGGCTCTGGATTTATAGCCACCCCACCCCAACAACTTATACAAATTTGTTGAGCGATAACCAGGACCAAGACGGTCCCAGTGCTGAGATGCTGGCAGAAAAAGGTGCGTGGGAAAAAAAAACGAAGCAACCATCGACATCGTTCTCATGGGACGCCGTCTACGACCCAGAACAAGATGAGACAGTGTCCAAGAACGAAGCGCTGACAAAGCGGAACTTCATCTCAATGGAACTCTCATCTGGCAAGATTTCGAATGTCTACGATGAAGATTTGTGACGATATCGTGTCTTACGATGATTATCAAGTACTCAAATTCTCCTTTTTCTAATGCCGGAAGCTTCGCCTGTCTTGATTCGCAAAGTCCATAGATCCAAATTGCGAAAACACCTTTCGAAGAGAAAAGAGAAATGGATCAAAAGGTTCTGTGCGATATTCCCCAGATCTGGGACGCCGCGAGCAAACACTGTTGCGGCGTCCCACCTAAAAAAATAATAATGGTAGGGGCTAGATGAAACAGGTCAACATCAACTTGAAGATCAACTCCAAGCAGCAAATCTTGCTGAAAGATATTGAAAGTATATCAATTCGCTGGCTCCTCCTGAAAAAGGAGTGCGAGAAAAAAAAAGGAAAAAAATATTTGAGAAATAATTTTGACAATTTTTGACATAGTTCTGACAATTTTTGACATTGCTCTGACAATTTTAGACGTTGCTGAGACAATTTTAGAAATCGATTTGACGTAGTCCTGACAATGTGAGAAATAGCGCTGCACATCTCACAGGGGCCCTAAATAAAGAAGCCGAAGCAGCCCCCAACCAATTCGTAAGAATTCTTCAAAATCGTTCCCGCTCATATAAAGCCCGTGATGATATTTGCCCCGGAACCGTTCCTGACCGTTCAGAGGCCGTGATGATACTGTATACAATTAGTTCCATGTATACACACACACATATACACACACGCACACATATATGTATATATATGTATATAGAGATTTATAAGTAGGTAGGTAGGTAGATAGGTAGATAGATAGGTAGATAGATAGATGGACGGATAGGTAAATAGATAGACAGACAGATAGATAGACAAATGTGCCCAAAAACGTTTGGAACTGTTTCTGACAGTATTTAGGGTCGTATTCATATTTAATCAAGAAACGTCTTTGATTTTATGTAAACCTGCTTGTGAAAATAATTTTTCGTATTTTCCGAGACGTAATATATTTTGAGACAATATTGACCAATGTTGGGCCATATATCAGCCAAAATGATATTGATTGCGCAGTGCCGACCCCAATGAATTTTGATATTGATTCCTTGTCATGACGCATGACATGGGCGCCTGGGTCTTGAAGGCGTAGGTCTTGATCGAAACATGGTTCATTAAAACCACCTAGTTGCACACATATTTACACTTTACACATAGGATCGCGTCGCACTGCGCGTTATTACCTTCAAAAAACTAACCAACGGTCTGAAATTATATGACTGAAACAGTCGTGTCTGCAGCAGGTATGCGTTGCCAGCACTAGGATATCACCTGTGTGTTTCGGGGCCGGCAACGCATTGCGATGATGACTATGATGGATTCATTGACTGGTCCTTGAAGGCGTGGTTGAATACCAGGCAACATATGTACACAAAAGTAACATTCAACAGGACGGTTTTGACGGTTTTGACGTTTTTTTTGGTCTATGGTCCCCCGTTGGGGATATATAATTCCCAGTAGCTTTAATATTGAATCCCGCCCCTTTAGCCGTGGAATAGGAAAAAACATATTTCGCTTGACCACGTGAAATACCCACCCCCGACGTGAAATATTCACCACCCCACATGTTTTGTGGGTTTCCAAACGAGGTGGGGGGGGGTCATAGATAAAAAAATGAACCGCGCATGACTTGTGCAAACTTCTGGCCCTCGCTTTTGAGAATGCTCAGAAACGGAATCTTACTACTGCTGAAAGGTGTGTGTGTGTGTGTTTTTTTTTTTGGATGGTTTCTAGAGCTGTAAAAAAGGTTTCCCCCTCAAAAAAATAACAATTACTTCACTTCGAGTGATCCCCACCATGACATTTATACGTTTTGTTGCTGGCAAATCTTCTGGCATTCTATCTGACATACCTTCTGGCATTCGATCTGGCATTCTATCTGGCATATCTTCTGGCATTCTACCTGGCATATCTTCTGGCATATGTTCTGGCATATCTTCTGGCATTTTATTTGGCATATCAATCTCCTGGCATATCTTCTGACATTCTACCTGGCAAATCTTCTGCAAACATTCTGGCACTTTATCTGGCATACCTTCTGGCATTCTATCTGCCATTCTATCTGGCATACCTTCTGGCATTCTATTTGGCATATCTTCTGGCATTCTATCTGGCATATCTTCTGGCATTTTATTTGGCATATCTTCTGGCATTCTATCTGACATTCTATCTGGCGTTCTATCTGGCATATCTTCTGGCATTTTGAGGTCCAGCGGTGCCCACTGAGGGTTGGGTCCAGCCGTGCCCACTCAGATCGGAAGCCGGCCGCCCACTGCGCTCAGAACCTGGCGGTTGAGGTCCAGCCGTGCCCACTCAGATCGGAAGCCGGCAGTTGAGGTCCAGAAGTGCCCACTGCGTGGGAAGTTGGGGAAGAGATTGGCGAAGAGTTGGCAAGGCGGAAGTGGACGTGGAAGTTGATGCAGACATGGTCGAGGAGAAACTGGAGGAGGAGGAAGAGGAGGAGGTGGAGGAGGAGAAGGAGGAGGAGGAGGAGGCGGAAGAACAGCTCTGATAAAATCTAACAACCCTCACCTGGCAGGTGGGGAACAAACAAAAATTGGGAGAGAAACGTGCATGAAAATGCGTGTTTCAGCCGATTTGCACGTACGGGACCGCATCCACAGGTGTATAACTGACAGCCTTATGTATGTTACCGCATATCAATTAAACAAATCTACCTCTTTTTTTCTAGGTTTTTGGGGGGGCAACCGCCCCTCAAATTTGAAATGTTTCAGTGCTTTCACCCGTTCCCTCTACCCCCCTAAATAAATATATATGTTTTTTTTGATTTAGTTTCATTTAATTCCATATGGATCCCGCGAGTTTATATATAGCTCCAACCCTCTGACAGAGATAGGGGGTTGAGGGGTCGTCTGTGCACGTCAAAAGTGGGTCGTCTGTGCACGTCAGACGGTTGGTCGTCTGTGCACGTTTTTGTTGTGTGATTTTGTCATTGTAGCTCTGTAACATGATTCTTCTTCTAGTTTTTTTTAACATCATCACACAACTCATCAAGTTATTGTTTTTTTCCTCACATCTCTGTGTGGGTCTTTTGTTTTTATGTTTGTATTCCTTGCTTTCTCCTCCTTCTCCTCCTGAGTTGCTTCTTTCTCTCTCAACTTCACTCAAGTTGTCTCACACAATGCACACATTTCATCTCACACAACTCCTCTCATCTCACAAGTCACACAACTCATCTCACACAACTCATCTCACTCAACTCATCTCACACAACTCAACTCTCTCAAGAGCTGCTTTCGTGTGGCATTTGGTGGAGCTGCTTCGTGTTCTCTCACTGAACTTCACCCAAGTTCTTTCACACAACTCATCTCACAACTCACACAACTCATCTCACAACTCACACAACTCATCTCACACAACTCCACTCATCTCACAACTCACACAACTCATCTCACACAACTCCGCTCATCTCACAACTCACAGAACTCGTCTCACACAACTCCGCTCATGTCACGTTATCATCCCACCCCACCAACTCATAGGAACATGAACGTTATCATCCCACCCCACCCCACCCCACCCCACCCCCCCCAAGGGTAACTGATCATGAAAGAGCAGTGCGTGTAAGTGCTCTACAGCAAGAAAGATGATGAGGTTGCTGTGCGTGTGCAGGCATAGGAACATGAACCTTATTAACTCACCCCACCCCACCGGTAACTGATCATGAAAGAGCTGTGCCTGTCTCTTCTCAACAGCAAGAAAGATGATGAGGTTGCTGTGCCTGTGTGTGCATAGGAACATGAACGTTATCATCCCACCCCACCCCACCCCACCCCACCCCACTGGAACATGAAAGAGAGAGGATTATCTTGCTCTGAGGATCGTTTTTTTGCATTTCGTGGAAGCGCAATTTCGTGGTTCCCAGCATCAATGTGCGCGGATGACCGCTCTTTGTGCGCGGATGACGCGGTTTCTCTGTGCGCGGATGACTCGGTTGCAATGTGCGCAGATGACTCGCTTTCAATGTGCGCAGATGACGCGTTGACCGAGATAGGGGGTGAAACAGCCCATATAGCCTGTCCATCGCCCAACTCACATTCATGTTTCCAGGCTAGCTTTAACACCAAATTCGTTAGCAATTTTTTGAACATGACATTTTTTTTTCGGTTTGGTTGGTGTGTAATTCCAGCAGTGTGTAAATCGTATCATCAAGACATATTATATTCTTTCAATCCACGCGAAACCTGTGGCTACATGGCAAACACTTTCGACAAATCTAGGGTAACAATCCCAATTACCAGGTTTGCAGCGATTAAATGTGTTTCGCTTCGTTTACCCAGGCAACAACTGCATTTGTTCATCAGGTTGAGCGTTCTCCAGCGTTTGGGTGTCTATTGGGTTGAATTCAGTCGGATCCTGTGCCCCAGAATGTTTTGTCAACATGTTGAACCAGGAGTTGTGCCATGACGTCGGATTTCGCCAACATCAAAAGTATCGATCATCAATGTGAGCAAGTGCGGCGTGACAACGGTGAAGAACCGGTTCGGCCACCAAACTGAGTCCAGCACCCTTGTTTAGTTTCATACGCCCAATGCCGTTGGACAGGGGGCTTAGCTTTAGCCAGCTGACCACGCCCCCACACATATATCACATATGTCCCGAAATGTTCGCAAAATCCGATGGTGGTTATTTTTTAATATTCTTCGGCCCTAGTGTGTTCGCAGTCCTCGCATCCAAATAGTCGACATCGTTTTATACGGGGACATACTTACGTAAAAATCGAAATGCATAATATCACGGCGGGTAATGGCGGGTATGATGGTTTCATTGCGATCGGAAATCAAGATCGCATGGCACACTGATCTTTACAACAAACCTAACAATATGACTCTGACTTTTGAAGACTGGAGGTTTCTGTAGCCCTTTTTGGCGTTCACGACTTGTGTTGTCCAAGACAACCCCCCTGGGCGAGGGCCCGTGGGATTGTGGAGTCAGCTGTGGCCAATTTTTCTCTGTCCTCACAGCAATAGCTGTTTGGTCGTGGATCAACAATGAAATTGGTAGAAAACCTTTGTGCCTTGCCGTCTTGTGCTTGGTTTCTTGCGTGCTGGTTTGCTGGTTTGCTGGTTTGCTGCATTTTTTGAGTCACCATGTGCCAGCAGGAAGGTGTGACATGCCATGCCCAAAGCGTTCGCTTGATTTTTCGTCTACTCATTTCAAGCAGCAGGCACGCCTTCTCGAAAGACGTCATGGATGTCATTGCATGGTGGCTGCACCGGTTGGGATTTGCTGGCTAGGATCCTTCTGACTTGTACGGGGCGTGTTGACACCTGGGCAAGCTAGCTTCCAATGAAATGGGAGCTTCGTAGGAGCATCTGACATGGGATTCAGGGGGCCCAGATCTTGTTCGAATCTCGTTTGGACCTGGCCCCTATGAAGGGTTGCACGAAAGGCATTGGTCTTGACAGCGTTGCAGCGGTGTTCCGATGCTTTGTAAAGGAAACTGCAATTTTGTGACGGGATCGCTGCCGTTGATGTGTGATGGGGATTCTGGTGCATGTGTGATGCCGCAGTGAAAATTTTGTTGGCAAACCTTGAGCACCTAACAGCGGGGTGCCAATACAGCTACAAATTTGATGTTGCAGATTTCCGGGATCGAAGTTTTCACTTTTCCCAAAAAGGAATGAACATGTTGCACCCTGAGCACTTAATAGCAGTGCGCCAACACAACTTCAAGTCTGAAATCAAAAATTTTGAAGATTCGACTGCTCCATTGCGAAAACGGTAGCGACATTGCTCCATTGCCATGGCCAGCCGGGTTATATAAACAGAACTGGACGAAACCATCCGTGAGGTGCATCCTGACACCCAAATCAGGCTACAATCGCGTCAAAGTAGTTAAAGGCATTTGGCATGTGAATATTTTGGAAAGGCCAGTGTCCGCATGAAAAACGGCGGGTGCAAATCGAAGATGGTAACTCATTTTTGGAACTTTGCATGGTGACAGCACACCTAAACATTGATGATTAGACGACATACCTACGCTTACACCACCATGGTCCTCATTGTTCGCAAACACTTTGGGCACTGAATTTCCGTGGTCACAAATTGCTGGCTCTTTTCTCTGCGCCGTGCGTGTGTGTTCCGCGCATGTCCACCAAATGCCTAGCCGACACTGCGGCAGGAACACTGGTGACACTCCTGGACCTGGCGCTTATTCAGGCGAAATCCCGCCTGGGAAAATGTCGCCAAATGAGGAGGATACTGGGCCCGACGTGGGCGCTTCAACATTGTAGCCCAGTGGCACTGCAAATGTAGACATGATAAACGTTTGACAGGCGCGAACGGTTTGTGTTTGCACAAACGGATGGATGGAGGATGAGTTGAGGAAACTTAATTTTGGGTTCGGTGCCATTGGTGTCTACAACCTATGAGGTGGCACGTTCATTTGGGCATTGCCAAATTTGCAGCGGGCTACTATCCAGATATGGATGTAGGTCAAAATTCGGCACTAGCCAAGTTGGTGTTGATATAGGGTCCATGTGACTTTTCAAACACATGGTTGTGAATCCCGGACATTCCCGGACACGTTGGGACTTTCCATTGCCAAGGTGGCCTTCCCATGCTGCCAGGCATGTTGACCCAATTCGGCTATTGAGAACGGCAATCCGCACTGAGGTAGGCTGAGTCACTCAGAGTTTCACGCGCCTCCCCCCGGGCGCCTGGTGGGATGACATTGGCAAACCATGTGATGATCAAAATGTTGCAAAATATTGAAAACAATAGCAATCATAATTTAGGGAAGGCAACATTCAAAACCAGGTTTGGCATCTGGACATTTTGAACCACACAACTAAATTCAGCAAAACAAATTTTAAGGCAGGCACAATTTCCAACGATCCTGTGGATCTTTCTCCGGGCCCCCGTGGTCGAGCATTCTATGGGCACCGCCTCTTTTGGGGGTGCAGGATGTTCCACAGCGGGTGGCTAGGCAGCCATGCCCCACCAGCAACTGAACAGTCGTGGCAGGTGTGAACTACAAGAGTTGCACCTGGTAAGGCAATAATTTTAAATGTATATTTTTGACATTGTATTTTTATATATTTTCAAGTAGCTTGTTACTAAGTTGTCAGTCTGATGCCTGATCCTTTGATTTCACAAGCGGTATTGATTTCTGGCGCCGTGCCGTCCCTGGCCGGCACCATATTAGACTAATGCGCGTAGCTTCTGCCATTGAGGAAAACTCGGATGGTCATTGCAGGGGGTGAGTCACTATAGGTTATAAACTTGGTGCGATTGGGGATCGGGAAAATACGAACCTGGGTTCTTGGCCTATGTTCGTTATTTATGTTTTAGAACATTATATTCTGCACCTTGATGTGGTGCTCTGGATGCATGGGCAGGAGGATTCGTGGGTGGGTAGATGCGTGGGAACCCTTCGAAATGCATCATGTCTTGTGTTGTAGGCCCGCGATCGATTCGCAGATTTGGATGTCATGGTGAGTCAACGATGGTCGCTGAAGTGAACATCAACATTTGATCCAACTTTGCCGCCGTTTCGCCCAAGTTGCGCGGCTGACTTTCGGCCGCGCTTCGCAAGCCCTGTGCGAAGTGGGAGATGACGGAGCCGCCGGGGAAAAAACCCAAAGTTGGTACCCGGGAGCTGACGACGTTGCGCTTGAGGGATGCCGCCCTGTCCATTGATGCTGCAGGTGGATCTCTGGCCTCCTTTCAGCTGGGCCAAAGACCCAATCCGCTCTGCTGGGATTCCGCCGTCCATGACAACTTGGATCCAACGGTGACGGCGCCTAGGCCCTTGGGGCATTTTTTATGCTTGGATCGATGGGGGCCGCCATCTGAAGAGGAAGAACGCGCCTTGGAACCCAGAACTTCCGGGGTGGGGGCGCTTCAGTCCTGACTTGCTTGGGTTGCTTCCTTCTGAGGTAGAAAAAGCGGATGGAACTCCGAAATTCTTTTGTAGTGGAAGGATTCTTTCAACCACGTGCAAGCGAAGACAACAGTGTTGGATAATCCAGATGTGGACACCATACCATCCGCTTGAACTTGTATGATCTTTCAGATCGACTAATTTGCCAAGTTTCTCGCTCCTTCGCTCCAGGACAGTTCCAAAGTGGCCGGCCCACCAAATCATTTATTTTTTTTTCCCAAGCTACCCCTCTTCAAATGAATGGGGTTTTCCAATTTTTCATTCTTCTGTTTCCACCTTTTTCTGTCCAACATGTTCCAAATTTTTACCACCAGAAACTCCATACCGTCCATACCCCTCCCCGCCCAGGCCAAGGGATGCCATACCACGGCGAGGCCACCAGCCGCCACTGGCATTGGAGCAGCAGCGCCACCAGCGCTGCGCGGCTTAGGGCGCAGCTCCCCATGGCGGGGCTGGAAGTGGAACGGAGCGTGGAACTGCTCACGTGCTCGGCGATGCTTGGCCTTTGGAACTCCCATTTCGTGGATGATCCTCCAAGTTGGGATTGGGTTGATGGGGTACATGGTGAAACACAGAAGTGAGGGTGACATCAGCTCAATTTTTTTGGGAAGTCATGGGGGTACAAATGATAATTAGATAATATAACAATACAGAGTAGAAATCGGGCAATTCTATTGGGTATGTAGAGCGGGGATATCATTGGGATAAACATAGGCAACACCTGCAGGTATATATAAGCAAATAGACTGGTTGGGCTATCGGGCTATCATGACCTGCGGCAAAACCTGCAGAAAATGGTCGGTTTAAGCATTAAATGTGCGATTTTTGGGTTTATCTGGACACGTTTGATGGATTCTTGATGGATTCTTGCTATGAGAATCAGCGGGTTGTGAGCGACTTGCTAGGTGGCGAAGGTTGGCGGAAACAATAGACATCCACTGGTAGTGAGAATGGATCTAACTTGGATGACGTGGGGAACACGGGGACCGATCTTGGCGCCATTGAAACTATCAGGTATGGAGGGTTGACGTTTTAACTTCCACTCCAAGTTGAAAGTTGGACAAAAGAGGTTAGCTGGACAAGTTGATTGCATGCCGTCCACTTGCCTGATGATGTTCTTTTTCAATTTGGGTGTCTAATCATTTACCCTTGAACTCCGATTTCCTAATCCCAACATGTTCTTTTCCTTTCCCCTTGTCCTGTGGGGCCATGATGTTGGACAAGACTAAACCTTCCTCAAAGTGTTCAAGTGCCACATCGTTGGGTTCAACACAGGAGAGCCAGTTGGTCCTTCGAAACCAGGGCGGCACTTGCGAGAATCCGAGATGAGGTGAAGAACATCAATAAACTCGGCAGAAACTGCGTCATGTTCACAGCAGAGTTTTTCTCTTCCCTGCCCGGTATATCCAGACATTTAAGGGGTTGTAGAGTGCAAAACTATATGGCCAGAAGTGGGGCAAATAGACTTAGCAGTCAAATTCTAACTAGCAAGGATGGGTCGTAAACGGGCGATGCCCGTTGGGCAGGCTCAAATGAAGGGATTCAACTATGTTTTGAGCCTTTTGAAATTTTGTTTCTCTGAATTCTCATGCCGGGTGCATATCTTACGCGCATTGGTGAGGAATTCTCAACATGGTTCAACATCCCAGCATTGCACCTCCGTTTCTGACAGCGGAAACGCGAGTGGACTGCAACGGAAAGCGTGGATTCACTCAGGTGGACATGTTGTACAGGGAGCACATCGACCCCCAATCTTTGCAAAGTTACAGTAGGGGAAGTACAGAACCCCTAGTGGGGGGTAACAACCCAGGATGAACAAGAAGCCAGTTACTGCAATCCAGTTTACCCATAGGAGGTTCCCAAATAGTGAGGACCCCAACGCTCCAAGTGTGAATGACGCGCCTTCGTTCCCTCAAGCACTGCGGTAGGCTTCCCGCGGCTGTTCCGACGTCTTGTGGGATGCGCAGCGGGAGTTTCCCGTGGCCGTGACCGCAAACGGGGCGCAGGATGCGCGCTGCATGACTGGAGGAAACGACGATGTCTTTAGCTACGAGGTGAATCAGAGTGATCCACATGGCTGGGTCGTTTGGTGGAATTGGCTGTTGGCAAACGTTTTGAAGGTTATTTTGTGGGGGGGCTTGAGAGGGCGGAGCCCAAACTAAAACAATTCCGAAGCGGTTCAGATTTATAATCCATACCGCCCCACTTTTTTGGGCCCTTCAAAGTGAATGATATATTATTTAATTTCAGAACAGATCAAATAAATACTAAACTGGGGATTTTTATCGGCCTATTCAGTACTGGGAGAGAAGGAACCACCGTGAAAACACTGCAGTACCCCGAGGTCACTGCCTTTACTCCGAGTCAAGGCTTGCTCCTGGGCTACCTGTGGCCCCGGTGCCACTATCCTTGGGTGTCCCTGTGGTGCAGCAGCACGGATGGAGAACCCCGTGCGCGTGGCTTGGAGTTTGGCACCACGGGATTACATCAACCTTTTCCCATTCTCACGCGACATCCTCGCATCTTTGGGCTGCCGACCTTTGAACACCTGGAGCCTAGATTTGATAGGCTAAAATCGATTCAAAGGTCCTTGAATTCCTTTGAAGCCGTGTTGGTTGTTGGTTGGCAGATGATCTAGGATAATTAAGGGCTTATGGCATTTAGGGAAGAAATCTGACTCGAAGCAAGTCAGAAGGGAAGTAAACGACGTACACAAATCTTGCGCTATCTTGAGATCGGCTTGTCACGCTGTGTTTGAGTCCAGGCTGCACCAGGATGAACGACCTCAGAGGTCTGTTCAGGGTTCTTGGGCTGGGGTTACAGCTGCAGCCAAGGATGCCATGGAGACTTTCCAGAAGTCCTTTTGCTGTTTCTTGTTGGAAATCCCCACGGACTTCTGCGGTGTGCAAGCCATCACTGTGGCTACGGCAGGAACGGCAACGACCCTGCGGCTCTCAGAGAAAGGCTCCGAGCGGACGTTCGAGGTGCAACAAGCAGTGATGAAACATGTGCCAGTCCACATGATTTTTGAATGTTGCACGTTATTTCGGGATGACCTAGAGTCCCCCCTCTAAATAATTATATGGACGGCATAGGAATGCCATGAAAACTATAGACTCTATAGACTATAGATTTTAATCATTTGAACCTGCTACCGAATTTTTCAGCCATACGATTAACGATGCTGTGTTCAACGACTTTCTCCAGATGCCGTTTGCTCTGTAAATCGAAGCCCTTGAAGGTCACAGTGTCTGGTGAGCTCATCTGATGCCTGTGCTGAGAATATTGTTTTGGACGTAGGACATCGAAGAAAGCGAGGAATGCTGCGGCCGTTTCGTTGGTTGATGAGAAGATCCAATGGCCATTGCATGTGCTGGCAGAACGAGAGATAGGCCTTGGATATCTGTCTACATGTGGACATACAGATATAGGATTAGATTGGATTTGGTCGAATTGGATTGGTAGGATAGATAGATGGAGGGATAGATCCATCGTTCGATATGTACATTCGCAGCTAATCATGTGCATTGCCCACCGCACACCCAGATATGTGCTGATTTAGTGGTTTGAAACCTAAACGACATTCGGTCATTGGTTGGGACCAATGGTTTTTGCCGCTGTAGACCGAGGGATGCCACCGATGCAGCCGTGATGGCTCTGTGGCTCAGTCATTGCCCGTTGGGGAGGGCCCATTGCCTTGGATGCCTTGCCCAAGGCCCGAGCGAAGGAGGAAACGGGTGATTTCACTCCTCACAGTTTCGAGATCGTTTCGGAGCTTAATGGATAGTGCAGTGTTTATTTCAAAAACTTCGTTGAAACCGGGCAACATCTGAAAACTGTGAAAACCGTGGGCAAAGACTTTGAAATTCCGCACCGATTGAGGCTGATGGACATGAGCTCAGGCCGATTGGTGTGGCAGATTTTAAACAAAAATGGGGATAAACAATGATAAACATCTAACATGAGGGTTTTCTATGATTTTCTTGGCTGGTTTGAAATATGTTGAAAGTTTCATCAGGTTTGAGATGATTGGATCCAAGCTGACTAGATTCTTCAAGGGGGTTGAAACCGAAAAACAAGAGGAACTTACCAATCAAGTCAGCAGTTCTGCAGCAGGCTTGATGGATTAAAGTGCCTTTGAATCTCGCAACAAAACGTTCAGGGGACTGCCAATGCAGCGGAAACTGGGAGGTCTGGCCCCCTCACAACTTGACCAGGACTAGTCCGTTGGGGCGGGTTTGGTGGAATTCCTGGCAGGGGAGGAAGAGTTCCTACCCTACATTTCCAGAAAATGGCACCTCCCAAATGTCCAAAAACTTTTTTTTGGGGGTCCGGGGTTGGCAAATTCGAATTTGAGACGAGGTCATTTTGTCATATGTCTTCTAGTTTCATGGTGTTTCATGCTGTCAGAGCTTTGCATGCGTACTTTCCACTCATGCTGGGCAACAGGTCAAAAGCAGCGACCTTCAAATTGGGGGGAAGTGAGGTTGTTTGTTGTTTTGTTGCTCACCTGCATACCATGCATCTGGTTTGACCATGCACACCTTCGTACCCATATTACAAAATCTTTGTGAAACATCTCCAGTGAATTAAGTACTGGAACCTAAACATGCGATTTTGTTCCCGGAGGAAAACCATCCAAAGGAATTTTAGGGTGGGTATTTGCTGGTTTAATCGCCATTCTGAATCCAAACTGGTTTGTTAAAACATTTTTTTTTGCTAAATCATGTTGAATCCAGATTTTTTTGCTGGTCAAATCACAGTTGACCTATGAACACTCCCGTGGCCCACGGGCTCAGAGGGAGGAAGCTCCGGGGGGCCTGCCGTGGGGCGACCGAGGAGGTGCTGTTCTTTTGGGTATGGGCCATGGTCAGTATATTTTTATAATTAATTAGTAAACTGGTTGGTATGCTTACCCTGGGTATGGTCCATGGTTAGCAAAGTTTCTTTTGGATACTTTTGGGACTTAACAAAAAAGCATCAGAAATAATAGGGAGAGGTTAGTAGAGTTAGTGAACTGGTGATCGTAAGTGGGTTGCCTATGTGACCCACATCTACTGCTTGGCAGGTGGCAAGATGGCGCCCTCACAAGTGGAGAAGGACTTGAAGCCGGGGTGCTCAGTGGCTGGGGTTATGCTCCCAACAAACTCCGCTCGGCAAACCCCGAACTCTGAGTGTAACCGGGGAGTTAAAACCAATCAACATATGAGGTAGCTCACCATTTTAGCGGGTTGAGCTTGTTTGCAGTATGTTTTGCTTACATCCCCGTTCATTGTGGGTGATTAAATTGTCATGGTTTTGGTGATTAAATCCCAAAGTTGGGTTCGTCATTTTTCACAATTCCAAGCTTGGTGAATTTCTCAATTTTTCATATTTGAACCACTATTTAAGTTTTTTTTCTCCTGGTAAAACTGATGTTTGAAGCATCTCCTGGTTCATCTCCCATGAGAATCTCTGCCAGGTCGGCCCTGATGTCCAAGGAGACCGAACGATGGCTGGATGCCGTGGCGAAGGCGGTGAAGGAAGGCGCCGGCAGGGGCGCCCTCCGCGTGATTGGCTTTGCGAAGCAAAATTTCTGATGTCCCGTGGATCTCGCTGAAAATCGACATTCCTTTAAAAATCCTTGGGTTTGCGATAACGAGAAAGAACAACCACTGATTGTTTCGCAGCCTTGCAGTTTGCCATGCCAGCATCCATTCTCAAGGTGAAACTATCCCCTCTGACGATGAAGAATTACAAAGCCATCCACATGTCTGCGCATATTTAGTCTTAGCAAATAAAGGGTAAGTAAGCATGTGGTGGCACATTAAGTGAATGGGATAACTCCAGCTCGACAACTTACTTGCCCAAGTGTCTTATATGTCCCCAGTTGCTGTAGAGGACTTAACTATCAACTGCCCAAACTGTCCAAGTTTTGGCAGTCCTTTTTTTGGTTGCCTAACCAACGGAAAATGAACAGTTGGGAGTCAAAAAATGTGTAACTTGGAATGTCTCCTCCAGGTTCAATTCCAAGCAATCCCCAAAAAGATAGAACAGTTATTGCCAGTATAAAATCCTGGAGGAGATATTCCAAGTAATCAAACACTATTTCACTATAAAATCCCACTGAAATAGTGATACGTCCGGTGTCATCAGTCATGGCTGGCTGCAAAATCCCCCCATTTGAACCGATTTTCCCCCAGCGAAACATCCATATATAACCATGACTCGTTCGGGGATTTCCCGACGAGTCATGTTTGATTGTCCTATGATATTCCCATTCCCATTCAAAGTCCCCTTAAACCCCTTATGCAACTCCATTTTTCCCATCCCTTCCTGATGGTTAAATCATGGTTAAACCATGGTTAAACCAATGGTTCAACCAATGGTTCGACCGTTCCGCCGGTCAAGTCGTTTCCAACTGGTCCGCATTTTGCAGGCTGGGATGGCTTTCAAATTCAGCAGGCCGTCGCAGAGGTGGTGACGGAAGATCCCGTGGGCACGGCACGCTTCATGGAGACGACCCACCGGCCGACGCAGGAGGGGATGGTATTTGAGATGTGCGAGATGTAAATGTGGAAGTGCGAAAAATAGAAATACATATAAATACATGAAATAAATACAGACATAATCTACAATAAATAAATGAATATATTAATAAATACGTCAATGAATAAGTAAATAGATAAATAGATTGAATAGATAAACAATAAATAGATAAATAAATAAACAAAATACGCACACACACACACATATATATATGCATATACACATATACAGTATAATATGGCGATGGATATATATATATATTATTTGTAATTATATGCACACACATATATATATATATACACACTGTATATATAAAAGGTGCAATACGTATATGCACACACACACACTCACACATATTTACATGTAAAATTTGACAAATTATATACTGTACACATACATGGGCATACTTGCAGGCCCACTTGCAGAGTGATTGTTGGTTGGTTCCACTCATGTGCGGATTTTTTCAGATGAAGTGGCTGTCTCAAGGGTTCTGCCGGAAATTTGATTGGAAGACATTGGAAGCGCTTACAGTAAACTTTGTTGGTAATGTAATCCCACCAAATTGATAGAATCAGGTATAGCGACATGTTGGGGATGGCAGCCATGAAATTGGGTTTTCACATGAGGCTGATTGTTTGGTTGAGCTGAAGGCAGTTTATTTGGCCGAATTCTGCTTGAAAACCAACCCTCAGCGAAACCTGGGGCGACTTCCTATATTTGCACATGACGTAGGGGTTTCAGTCCCGAAATTTGGGAATTTCACCGCATAACTGACGCACTGGGCTGTTGGCTCAGTCGTGCAGGCCATGGCGGTGATTGGGATGGACGATGAAGCCGAGGAACAGTTTTGTTGTGGGATATGGTTGGAGTATACTGAGTATACGATGTCCAAAAAGAGTCTGCACAGCCGAAGTCAACCAACCAGCCAATCTTTTTGATGTGCCCCTGGCGCCACCCTCGAAACTGAAAAGCGCTGTTGGACAGTAGTGTCGTGTTGACGGTGTTGACTGGTATGTGACCCACCAGGAGTGGGAACATGCTGCCCAGCACTCAGTCCACCCCATGCCGGACACACCCAAAATCGCGATTTAATGGGAAAGGCGAAATGGATTTAGATTCACTTGCAAGCAGGCCTCCTTTTCTTGGTGGATTGCAGTAATTCAAAGATGCATTGCCATAGCCATACCCTGCATCACCCCACATTCGGTACTTCTCGAGTATTTCAAGGTTCACTACCACGACAAGATGATAACCGGTGCATTCAGTGCGATGTGGAGTATCTACCCGTGGCTTGGAGAGTTTCTTCAGGTGCTCGGGGACGACCATGCCGAAACTGAAGGATCTGAGTAAGAGCCAAGTGGGGGATTCAAAGATTCTTTTCCGTGAGGATTTCCAGATATTTCTGGTATCATTTTTCTTTTTGAGGTTTTACATGCTGAGTTGGACAGGTTCATCAGTTGGTGTGCATATTGCATGGTCTTATATTCACATGTCTGTTCCTTTTTTCCCACAGGTAGAACGTTGGTTCTACCCCCGGGGTTCGCCCAACCCAGGCGGATCCCACAGGAAGATCCTTGGGCGGACAACGTGCCCAAAGTGGACTGTGAAATCGTTTGCCCCGGTCGCGTGGCAACGAACTGGATGTGCTTGGCTGCTTGGGTGGATAGCCAACATGGGAGGGATACGACATGATACAACCATCAAAACTGGATGGTTCAAAGTTCAAACCATAAGAATGGGGATATAATGTGAGAATATGTGAGATAATCATCTAAAAAGGAGGATCTAAGATGATATAGCCACCTAAAACGCAGCTTTTTGTTGTCCATCCTACCCGGGATTGTTGGGATGATTCATACTCATTCCACCAACTGTTGGGTGGCTCTGTAGTGATTTTTGGGGACATCATCTCTGCGGCAACTCTTCTATGCTTGGGAAACCTTGGACGGGTAGGGTACGCTACTACCAGGTAGAAGATAAGATATTCCAATTAAATAGAAGAAAGAAGATGCAAATTTGGGGGTGCGGCCGGAGCCATTTCAAATAGAAGATCTTGCAATTACAAAACGAAGAAAATGGGAGAAACCCTCAACAGTGGGAACTTCTATGTGAACATTCTTTGTGCCACTGCCTTTTTTTGCGTGTTTTTTTGGCAGGGAAATGTGCCAAAATGAATACGAAGTAGCTCCCAAGTTCGACCCGGCAAAATGTTGGATTCCTATCACTTTGCACATTCTCTTGCTACAAATGGTGGCGATGGAGAGGGAGAGGGAGAGAGAGAGAGAGATAATATATGTAATTATATGTATATATATATATATCTCTCTCTCTCTCTCTCGGTGTGTGTACACATATATGTAGATGATTGTAGATGCATATATCCTAGCCAGCTAATTTTCCTGTGCAGGGCATCTAACATTGCCAATGTTGTGCAGGCCGATCTGCTGCCATCTTCTCAGGTCAGGGGATTGTGATGACCTCCACTGGGTTGGCCTTGCGGGGTGAACCTGTGGGCATGTGATGCAGAAATCTCGACGACAGCTGGGGGGAATCCACACCCAGGTCGAATCTTCCCGATGGAAAGAAAAATCCCGCGGTGCATCAGGGTCTGCGCAATTGCCGTGCTTGAAATGGTGAAACAGCAAAAAAAGGCGCATCCAACCTCGTTGCTGTTCAAGTCCCCGTTGAACATATTGCTTTATTTCCCCTTGCATCTGGTTCTTGTTCAAGAATAGCGAGTCCCCATTCCATCGCACAAACCCACATGAAAATACATGAAAATACCATAAATGGATGGTAAAAATACCATAAATGGATGGTAAAAATACCATAAATGGATGGTAAATCCATGTAAATCCATGTAAATCCATGGGATTCCCGTATTTTCCAGGTGATTTTCCGAGATTTTTGGATGACCAATGTCAGCTCCCGCAGCTTCAGGGGCCCAGGCTCCCGGCCGCCAAAAAGGACCCATGGTCCGGCGCGTGGACGCGGTGAAGACCAGGAAACTCGGTGAATCCACGGGACTGCGGATGGTAGATCTACATCGGTGAAGTCACAGAATCAGAGATTTTTGTAATACCATATAGAATACCACACACACCGATATATATATATATATATATAATATACACGTTTATTTATTTATTTGTTTGTTTGTTTATTTATTCATTTGTTTATTTATTTATTTATTTATTCATTTGTTTATTTATTTATTTATTCATTTATTTATTTATTCATTTATGTATATATAATCATGATCGACTACATAGAATATGCCCGATTTCAACCCTTCGGGTGTGGACAGAAAAAAATACCCAGAATATCCGGGGTAAAAATATTTGGGGTATAATTTTGGAGTGCATAAGCAGTGCCAAGGCAAATGCCAACACCACCCAATTCCATTGGTTTTCATTGCAAACTACAAGTAGTTTTTGTTTCATAGTTCTACGACACCGGTCGTGGGGGGTTCCCTTCGGTGAGCTCGAAAAACTCATTCTTTTTATACAATATAAAAAGAAATTGATCATTTCGGGGGACTTGTTTTTTTTGTTGAAACGTTCCAGTTTAGGAACTTCAGACATCCAGGGTTGCTACTCCCAAAAGGAAATTACGTATATGATATATACCCTTATACATGGAAGAGACCCAATTCCTTGCAGAACTACATACATAGAATATAGGTCTCCAGTGAAAAAAATCATCATTTTTTTGAGGAACACCACCCAATTCCATTGGTTTTCATGGCAAAATAGCTTTTTTCATAGTTCCACGACACCGGTCGTGGGGGGTACCCTACGGTGAGCCTGAAAAACTCATTTTTAAAATCCAATATAAAAAAATATTGATCATTTCGGGGGACCGGTTTTTGGTTGAAACGTTCTAGTTTAGGAACATGTCTACTCCCCAAAGGGAAGTACGTATATGATATATACCCTTATATACACATGAAAGAGACCCAATTCCTTGCAGAACTACATACATAGAATATAGGTCCCCAGTGAAAAAAAATCATCAATTTTTTGAGGAACACCACCCAATTCCATTGGTTTTCATTGCAAAATAGCTTTTCTTCATAGTTCTACGACACCGGTCGTGGGGGGTACCTTCGGTGAGCCTGAAAAACTCATGTTTTTTAATACAATATAAAAAGAAATTTATCATTTCGGGGGACCTGACTTGAATCACAGGCGGCTGCAGCAATCCATGCTTCTGTCAAAAACCTGAGAAAACTATTTTCCCGGATCAAAATGGATAGCTGGAAATATTCTATGTATAGGTTTGTTTTTTCGATTCCGGAAGATGCTTTTATTCTATGTATAGGTTTTTTCTACCGATTCCGGAAGATGCTTTTTGAGGCCGAAATTATCGATTCTGTATTCTATGTATCCCATCTTGATTATATATATATATACACATGCATGTGTATACATACACACACATATATATATATATACACATATATATACACACATATACATATATATATATACACATATATATAGATACATGTAAAGATACGTGTGATATAACCTTGCGTATTTAATCTTGTCTAAAGTACATGGGATGTGTCTTGAAGCACCGACCCACCCAAATCCAAGAATTGCCCCGAATTGGACACAAAGACAATGAAATGGGTATGCGACATGCCCACCTTCTTAGCGACAGATTCTCCAGTGAGCCACTGCTATCCCAGCCGTTTTAGATCAAGGCCACGGGTGAAATATCATCCATGCAATCCATCTTCAGGATCCAGCTGGGGACCCGAGTGCCGCGATTCAAACCGATCCAAATCAAAACGGCGCGGGAGAAGTTGAGGAAGGGCCGCGGGCTGCTCGAAAAACATCAATGTCATGTTGTACAGGTGCCTGACTCTGGCCTTTTAGTGATTCTGCTGGGAGTGAATCACTTTGAGATTGAGAGCGTCAAGGCCGTTGAAAGAATCATTCAGGGTGTGTGTCCAGATGCAGTTTGCGTTGAGCTCTGCGAGCCCCGGGTGAGATCGGCCGGCTTGCGGGAAGAAGGGCGAAGAATCAGAGGGAGCTCCAAAGCTTCCTTGCGCAAAGACTTGGCAGATGAACTACGGAAACAAAGCTCTGATGGCGTGCGTGCGTCCGAATCAGGTGCTGAAATGAAGATGGCCTTCCTTGAAGCGTATCGGCTTTTGAAGCCGATCCACTTGGTGGATCGTGACATCCTCGACACAGTGCAACGTTTCCGCGCCGCACGAGCTGCAGGTCTGTGGCCGCTGCTCCATCGCCGTTTGCCGCGGCTCGCGGAGGTGCTTTCTCGGAAGCACCTTGGGTGGACAGTCAGAACGGCTGGTCGTGGCCGAGCGGTGCCGGAAAGCTGCATGCTTCGCATGTTTCACCGAGGCCAGATACAGCTTCCCTGGGCCATGCGACGTGAGGTCTTGGAAGCAGCGCAAGAGATGAGGGACATCAACGGTGGTGAGAAGATGGTACCCCTGGAATCGCTCGAGCGCCTGTTTGATCGGCAACGGATCGAGGAACACATGTTGGGGGGACACGTGCCTATGCCGCATGAGCTGCGACATTGGCTGGGCCCTGAGTCGGATCTTGATGTGGTGACTCGAGTGATTGGTTTTGAAAGGGATGCGATCATTGCCCGCAACATCCGAGAAATCGACAACGAATCCGTAGAATATGCGCCTCACGGGTTGAATGGTCCCTTGGTCCTGGCAGCTGTGGGGAAAGCCCACGTCCAGGGAGTGGCCCATCATTTAAAGCTGCCGCTCTCAGAGCTGCATGAAATCATTGCAGACTTTAGTGATGACGGCGAAGCATTCATGAACATATATGATGACATATGAATGAATGACGGCAAAAAAACATGCAAAACTGAGGTGATCGTCTAAATCACAAGCACGGCTATCCTATCCCTTCAGCCCGGGGGAAAATAATCTGATTTCGTAGCCGCCATGAACCACAATTGCCTTTGCTGATGGTTTTGGGCACGGAGTTTGGGCCGATGTCATGTCACGCCGCTTACTCAGTGCAACGACCAACCTCACACCGCAGCAAGGAACGATGAATCTGGAAAGTGGGTGAATCAGTGACTCGGCAACCAGGGTGAGCAGCTGAATGAAATTATAAATTTCCTGCCTTCAAGTGTGTCACGGAAAATTCAAGCTGAACATCTGTTGAGTTCAATATTTTGGATGGTAAATAGGTAATCAGGTAGAACCCATGGTTTCCAGATGTTTTCAGAATTTTCCCTCCAATTCCAGCAGTGAGTCATGGATCCAGGTACCACTTGTTGCAGAAAGTCGGAGCCGGCACCTTTTGCAAGGTGCGACTTGTAAAAGTGATCAAGCTAAGCCTCATGAGATACAGAGGCAAAGATCCCAATATTCTCCATGGATTTTTGGTTTTGCCTTGCATTCTTCATGAATTATCTGTTAGTATCCGTTAGCGTGCAATTTTCCATCGCAAACCGTGAACATACCGCAGGGCATCTGGTTATGTATAAGTTTCATCATTTTGCCCCAATCAACTCCGTGTTTCTCACCATCCAACCGCCATCGCTAGGTGCTGCTGGCCAAGAGCGACACGGGGATCCATGCAGTGAAACGCTTCGGGCGGACGGTGCCTTGCCCCTAAAAGGGATTGATCCCTTCGCCAGAATATCAAACACCCCTAGAAACAATGGTTAGTAGGGGATGTCCACACAAGTGGGACTATTTTTAGGGGTGTTCAACTTTAGAGGGGTGGGGTTCAGATGGGGGACTTAACATGATTTAACCAGCAGAACAGCTTTTTGTTTTTGAAATAACAGGGCTTTAGAAGCCTGAAATGGTGATATATATATACATAACTATAGACTAGCAAACTTAATTATTCAGAAAATAGTGAATCATCAAACATGGGGGATTATCTAACATGGTGGTTTCGCCAGCAAACATGGAGGCTTAATATGGTTTTAGCCATAGCCCATCCTGATATGATTGATATGGGCCCCCAAAATGAACAGATCCAAGACTAAACACGTGTTTATAGGGGTGACTTCGGTATTTGGGGGAAGGGATTATCATAATGTAATGAATACCCACAGCAACCCCTTGTTGTTAGGATTGGATGGAATTTTCTTGTGGGGCCCATAGTTTGTTAGGAGGATGGGATGGGGTTAGAGTTGCCTCATGAATGTGTAGAATTTAGAATTTAGATGGATCTATTGCAGGAATATTTACATGAATGGTCGATTCAGGTCCGTTTGCTTACGTGGATTGGTCTATAAGCGATTATTTTTGAGGGTGAATCTGGGTAAACGTGCCAGCAGCCTGGATGATCTCGATGGTCCGCAGGAGCATCAAAGTTGCAAGGATGAATGTGTTTCTCCTGTTTGTGGCACCTAATGCCAACAGATCCAATATTACAATATAGTGTGTTGAATGGTGCTTTGATTATTGTTGCCATGACTGCTATCATTATCATTATTACTGTCCTTTCCATTTTCGGACATATATGTATTATGTATAGCATCTTTTACATCAAAAAAACGTCAAAGGTTGGAGGCCTGGAAACTATGGGGAAAACATCATTGAGACCGATCAACGCCTTATTCTTCTTGCTTCACCATGACGTTTCCTACAAACACCGCAGGTGCTGAAGAAGCGCATGGTGGCCAAGTTCGATGCCAGCGGCGCCAGCACCGTGCCCTTTCAGCAGTGCATTGATGAAGAGATCCGGATTCTGGGGAGGCGAGTCGTGAGGGGTGCAATCAAAAAACCATTCTCAAGCACCGGTAGGGGCTGATCAACCATCTATTATTGGGGTAGGGTCGTCCTATTTTTGGGAACATGTAGCACCCACTTGTTTCCATAGATGGTAATTTACTATCACTTGGAGGATTTCGGGGTGCAATTCCCTCTGCCTCCTGGAGGATGTCGCATCCGCATGTGGTGCAACTACAGGAGGTGCTTCCTCTGCGCATGGGGCCCTCCAGGTCAAGCGTGGTTTGCTAGCTTTGTGGGTTAGTTTTTAGTCAGGAATGTGGTGAACTGTATACCCCCAATATTCAATAATATTCAATACAACCCATAAGTGGCCCCAAAATGAACCAATACTCAACCAGGGATGTAGGGGGGCACTAGTGGAAGGGGGTTCTGTAGCATGTTACTGTAGCCATGCCCTCCGGTGATCAAACATGGCTCGGCAATCCGTCGAATTTGCCGGCTTATTTGCACCTGCATCTCAAAAAATCGCACCCTTGAATTCATCAGCAGCTCCAAAACCAGCCAGGTGCTTGACGACCCCCTGGATGAGAACTTGTATTTGATCTTTGAAGGTTTGCCTGGAGGACAGTTGATGAACTGGAATGAGCAGAGCTGCAGCTATTCAGCTGGGCCGGCAGTTGAAAGGTCCCTTGATTCGTGTCAGAATGTCCATTGGGACGGTGCCAGTTCCAATCCAAGGCTGCAGAGAAAATCTGAACCTCCCGAAGCAAACCAGCTGGGCAGTTATATATATATATATGAGAGAGAGAGAGAGATAGATAGATAGATAGATAGATAGATAGATAGATATATTATATGATATATATGTAAAATGGGGAAACGGGTGTTTTCAGGGGGCTTAAAAGCCACCAGGTTGGGGAGTGCTGTCACTGACAGCCGGCCTTTTGCTGACGGCCCTGGCGAAGAGCGCAACATTTTCGTCTTCAGCGAAGTGCTGGCGAAGCACTTCGCGCACCAACTGGCCGATGGCATTGCCTACATTCACTCTCTAGGTGCGCAGTTTGGTGCGAGGTTTGCGGGGGAGTGGGTCGGTTGCCGTTGGGTGGGATGGGCTTGTTCAAGAAAAAGCTACTTTAATGAAGCCTAAATGTACCTTAAAATCAAATGGTCTAGGATGTTTAGGTTGTAATTCGGCGGGCCCCTAAAATAGTGATGAGATGATTGCAAAATAATTTCAAATTCAACTGGCACACATCCATGTCACACCCCAATATAGTGATGATTCCAATTATGTTCATTCATGAACGGCACCTGTTCACAAACTGCTTGGGGGTGCATCCCAGTTGGCAAGTGGATAATGACAATTTTATACCAGGCTTAAGTTAGATGAACAGATATACATACACATGGAATCTTGCCAGTTATAAATTACCTACTCAGCGGGATTTCTTACCCAAGTGGGGCTTGATATGGCTTGATTCCTCCGGGGCGCCGGAGGTGTGATTCACAAAGACCTGAAGCCCGACAACCTGGTGCCTCGACAATCCAAAGTGACCCCGGGGAATCCACACACTGTTGGAGAAGTCATGGTAGTTACATAGTTGTAGATATGTAGGTCCTATAGGTAGTTGGTAGTTACATATCTAATATCTAATATCTATATCTATAGGTAGTTGGTAGTTACATAGTTGCAAAGGTCATGGTAGATCCCAAACTCATTTTTTTTAAGCATGCAATGTAGATCATTGATGAGAATTGTCATGCACCATGCGCAGGCACCACTGAAAAACTGCCGTCCGCACTTGGAGGATCATCCCACGGAACAAAAGTGGTTAGCAATCCTAGTTAGGAATGTTCGTAGGTCCCCATTCAGTGGGGTTATTCTATATCCATATCTATATCCATATCTAATATCTAATATCTACTATATCTATATCCATATCTATGTCTATATCTATATCTAATATTTAATATCTAATATCTAATGTCTAATATCTATATCTATATCTTATATATATATATATGTATATGTATATGTATACATATGTATCCCATATATTGAACATATGCTAGGACGATTTAAACACCTGCCACCCGCAGGTCCTGTCCCGGGAAGTGCCTGAAGAATGGCTCTGCCAGTTGGACGTCTCCAGATGGCCCAAGCTGCCAGTGCTGGAGAGGAGCAAAGATCTGCCCAAGGCGGAGCGGGCGCAGGAAGCTGCCGTTGAGTTTTTCTTTGCATCGTTTCTTGGGAATCAATTCTCCATGTGTTATGGAGAAATATGGAGAACTGATCTAGTCCAGAAAAAAATTGATGGACTGACTTTCCATCGCCACGTGAGATTCTTGGAGGGTAAGCACTCGGCTTTTCCGAACATGAAACATCCAGCCATCGCCCGAGATCCGTGCCAGGTGGACTATGGGGAGCTGGTGGCAAACTCCCATTTGCAGATGACCTTCCCATCGGTCATCAAACATGGCTAGCTGGGAAATCGTCTATAGATGGGGGTTTTAATAGGAAGTCATCTGGAGAATCACCCTTTGATATTATATAAATTATATAATATAATAGAAAAGGGTGATTCTCCATTGCCATGTTTGATTGCCGGAGTTTTTTTCCTTATCTTTTCCCCTTTACCAGTGGTGAGAAGGGCGAGACAGCGTAGGGCCGGCAGCAACCAAACCAACACTGTCCGAACATGAACCATTAGAACATTGCGTAACAGACACACACGCACATGCACATTTGATTATTACTTATACGTAACCAGTGTGTGTATACTTATACAAATATAAATATGAATAAATAAATATACACACACACATATATATATACATACATACAAGCACATACACATACACGTGCACATTTGCATGCGCATGCACATGCGCATACACATACATAACTACGCAAACAAATATGTTGCACATATACACATCTAATCACATACATCTAATATATATATATATGCATATAGACTGGTTGGTCGCTTGTCTCAGCGTCCAGCCTGGTTCTGCCGCCTTTTTTTATTTCCAAGGTGAAGATTGCGGATTTCAATTGCGCGGAAGAGTGTCCAGGGCCCAACTTTGAGATTTTCGACGCTCAAGGCTGCGAGCGCGGTGTTTCTTTGGGCAAGATCCATGGTTTTTAGGTGATTTCAAGACCACCCTCGAAAGTGTGGGGGGAAGAGCCGAAGTAGAGCAAA
Organism: Cladocopium goreaui; assembly: GCA_947184155.2. Taxonomy (NCBI): domain Eukaryota; class Dinophyceae; order Suessiales; family Symbiodiniaceae; genus Cladocopium; species Cladocopium goreaui. The sequence continues at coordinate 764,608 of CAMXCT020003112.1, read as the reverse complement.
CCCCATGGAAAAGTGACTAAGAAAAATCCGTCTGAAATAATGATAAATTAGATATTGATAATTTACATGTCTATTTTCTATTTTTTTGGGGGTTGCTGTAATTCATTCACACCTGAAGGTACCAAGGTCCCAGGAGGTTCGGAATGGGAAGGCACTCAGAACTTTACCCCTCCCGAGTGCTTCAGAAAAGAAGATGATGCTTGGTCTGAAAGTTGTGTGTCATTGGGGTTTCTTGGTCAAAGTTGGGCATGATTTAAGCATGTTCAATCCGAAGGGGTTAAACAAATTGGGAAATTGAGATGCCCCAAGCCATACCCATTCGGGTGCAAAACGGGAACGATTGACAACGGCACACATTTCTCTATGTATATATATATATATATCAGAATTGACGATGGCAATGGCAACCTCCCCATTTTCAAGAAGTACACCAGTAAATCATCTACCTCTTCTTGAAAATTGGATAAAATTGGCCATGCCAGAGGTTCGATCAACTACCATGTATCAGTCGATCATCTACCTTAGAAGTGAGGGATTTTAGATTTCCATCAGGTTCCCATGATGATTTTCAGGCTGTTGGACTCCTGGCACGTTGTGGCCACCCTATAGCTGCTCTAAGGATGGCGTCATCAAGGGCAAACCGCGGGACATGTGCTTTGGCTGGAAGAAGTGGTATCAACTAGCAGCCAACCAGTTCAAAGTAGGTCCTCAACCGTTTGCAGTTTTTTTTTTGATTTTGCGTTTGTGAGACTGTGGAGGGCGGTTTTGAGTCCATTCTGAAAGCAACTGGCCATGGATGAAGGTGGTCGCTGGGCTGCGTCCTCTTCGTGCTGGTATATGGGCGTTGCCCCTTCTGGGCAGAAGACAATCTCCTGTTGCAGCTGCAAATCATGCAATGTACGTGGCTTGGAGCTACAGCTGGGCCCCCCATTCTCATATAGAGCTTAAAAAACATCCACGCAGTCAGGGTGATACTTGAGCTTTTTTGCGCACGCCTAGCCATGAAACTCATGCGCAGCCGTTGAGAGCAGAGCTTTGCTGTTTGATGCCCCTTCTTCAACCAATCTCTCTGAAAGTGAAAGGCAGAGTTTACAAGGCAAGGATTCTACATGGCTGTCGACAGCATGGGACAGACTTATTTCCATTGATTTTCAAGCAACGGCCAGCTGATTCCAAACCGCTGGGCCCAAAATCACCAACTCACCATTGGCAAATTTCTTCACATTTTCTTGGGATAAATCTTTAAGTACAGGTAAATTACATTTATCCATTTTTTGGATTTTTTTGGGTGGTGCTACTGCTACACGTTATATATTTTTCTCACATTCCATTCCATTTTATTAGGGATCGTCCTCTACCCCTTCCAGATCCTTACAGGGCGATATTAAAGCTTGGCCAACTAGGTTGGGTGTGTGTATATATATATAATCATGTTATATAATTAATGATATATAGTTATATATACAGTATATATAGAATCAACATACAGTTGGAGATGTGTTTTTTTTTTGCAACCTTCAGAACTTGGGGCTCCCGTGAGACCGAGGCTGGAGATGCCAACTGGTGGACCTGTGCTGTCCAAAGAATGGACTGCGCTTCTGCAGTCCTTGCTTAGCAGCTCGGTGATGGGGATTTCACCATGACAAATGGTGGTAAAATGGGGGCTTTTCGAAAATCTGGATATCCTTGAAGTACATGGAGCTTCAATGGGAGAATCATCTGGTGATTTTCTGGGAAACCATGGTTGATTCCCGGAGGGTATAGATGGAATAGGCCAGGGATGACTTATCACAGGGGGTACAGTAGCAACCAGTTGCTGGCAAGTAGAAAGTGGGGTTATAAGTTATAAGTTATAACCAAGCTATACATAAATACACACACGTACATACGTACATACGTACATACGTACATACGTACATACGTACATACGTACATACGTACATACGTTCATACGTTCATATACATACATGCATGCATGCATACATGCATGCATACATACATACATGCAGACAGACAGACAGACAGACAGACAGACATACATATAACCCCAATTCAGAGACCTACTGGCCAGGGCTACCCAAGGATATTACATTCAAGGTGATTCATCAGGATGATCCTCCCGGTACCCAATGACCCAACAGAAAGTTGACATTTCAGCCAGCCCCAAATTGATGACTTATAGGCACCACAATAATTTTCAAGATTTTTCAAGGCCATACCAATCAAGTCTATAAATTGTTGACTTTTGGAATGTTTGTCACGGTAAGAGGGGCTTAACATGGTTTAACCCATTCCCAAACTATTATACTCGGCTGGGCAACACATCAGCAGTAATTAAATGGTGGAGCTGAATCAGAGAGATCCACGCGACGAAAGAGAAGGATGGGTTTCCCACAATGCAATGGACCAATTCTCCGTGTTTTTCAAGGGCCATGGCAGTAGCTAACTGCTGGCTGCAGTGAATTGGACCATTGCACATCCCTGCAGGAAGGAGGAGTGGTGGAAAATTCCCACCACAGTGACCCCCAGCGTTTTTTCTACGGCAGTTAACACCACATGTCGGAGCTCCGGTAGTCATTCAAGTAACGGGATTCATCATCACTGGTGATGTAGCCAGTTTTATGATTGAAACACCATATGAAGGTTTCCGCAAATGGGGGTACCCCTAAATCATCCATTTATAGATGGATTTTCCCTTATAAACCATATATTTAGGGGTACCCCCATTTATGGAACCCCCCATATTTTGTTGTTGGGTCGGATGGATGGTTCAGGTCGCGCCGAGCCCCCAGATCTCTCCAGGTAGGGACCCATCAGCTCGACCGACAGCCGAAGCGCTGGTGCAGAGTGACTGGCTGAAGTGAGGCCACGGAGTCCGGCGTTGGCTCCAAATATTTACCACATCCCACGAGGAAAATCCGGAGCACGGGGCAATATCTTAGGCACTTGGATTTATCGGCCCTTTTCACTCCAAATTGACGCAATATTATTTTTGAGAGTTCTTTCGACTAAAGACAGAGAGTAATTGCACACACTTGCTCAGAACAACTGGGGAGAATTCCCATTGAACGCGGGACATGTCATAACTTGTTGGCCTCAGGGAGCAAACGTGAGTGGCCTTGTTTTTTTGGTAAAGCATAGTAGTTCTTAATGTCAATCTCTCTAATTCGGATGACCCCCAAGCAAACTGGAGGCAAGGACCTTCCATGAAACTAATTTGGCGATGGAAAATCACTAATGGATCGTTTCCAAATGGTTTTGCAACAAAAACATGGATTTCCCATTGCCATGTTTTATCGCCCCATTTCAAACATCGTATTTCTATATGTCTATATCATTTATCAGTTGGGCTTGGGCCAACTCTTGATCTTCCACGACCTTCACCAGAGGACCCGGCCCAGTGGTAGGGCGGCAGGTTCAGCCTGGGAGAAACCTGCAGTCCAAGGCTCCAAAAGTGCCAGGGCCAGGAAACAGTTTCCCCAACTTTGGATTTTTGAAACATGTTTGGAACTGTTTTTCCCCAATCATGTTCCAAAACCGACCCGAAATTCGATGATTTCAGAAGCTTCCAGCACTTTGGTCAGGTGGTTCCAGCAGAGTCTCCTTCGTTTCACCATAGCATCCGTAGTTCTTAGGTGTAGCTAGGCTTGGCGAAACGATGTGGCGCGCAAACCTGGGCGACATGTCCAAGAAAAGGGGACATCCCAGAAGCATCCTCTCGAACTTGGCTTGTAATTGATCAGTGAGTGATAGTAAAGAACAGAAACATGATCACAACAATAGGAATAACACCACTGCTGATAATGACAACAACACGCATAATATCATTGTAAATGCTCAATCCAGATGGCATGATCCCTATGAGCCCTATGACTGTGACAAAACATCCATATTTGTTGGATATCGGTGGATCTCGTGGTGATGATCTTTGGGTCTCGCCGCAGCTTATCGCTTTGTTCGTGGCCGATCAGCGTCGGCCCGTTGGCCCCGAGCCATGGAGGTGGCTCACTCCGTGGCGGAAGCGCTGAAGCGCTGGGGATGAGCAGGTTGGCTCTGGATGACCGAAGCGGCCGAGGAGACTTGAACTGGGTGAAACAAGATGTTTCAACATGTTTCAAGCTCTTGTAGCTGGGATACTTTGAAGATTTTGCTTGGGGGTTTCCTAAACCCAATCAGTAGCTACCATAGGACCTATTAAACTGTCCGCTACTGATTTCTTGCATCCCCAGCCTGTTTTTGGTTGGACCCCTGGTCACCTGCAAATCCCAGCTTCGCCGAGGAAGGACCTGCCGTGGCTGAAGTAGTAGATCAGGTTGATGCAGTGGATGCACCCGTTGCGACTGTCTCTTGGTGGTAAAACAAGTTTGGCCGAACCATTTTCCCTCGGGTTGTTCGTGTGAAATGCGTGAAATGAGGTGCCTGGGAACTGAAACCCAGACTCAACTTACCCATTGAAGTCAAGGTATACATATCCCATGTTGTTTGGCCCAGGATGGACCCCAAGACGGCGGCCTGGAGGCGGCCGTGACTGTAGTGATGGAGGGACGTGGGACATAGCCTGTTCGAATGGACCAAACAACGAGTTGTGGAGGCTCCAAAGGAAGCTCCAAATCTAACAAACTGTTTGGTATCTCACCATGGTCTGGTCGGTGCCAGATAGTCATAGGCCATCCTTTCCAGAACATGAATTGCAGCGGCGAGAACTAGGACACTCCCATGCAATCCCATGCACATGAATCTAAATAAATACCTGAATAGAACCCTACAGATGCTTAGCAGTATTGATAATCTGATTAAAGGATTTCCTGTCAAAAAAAGTCATTTCAGCCAACCGAAACAAATCCTTCTCGGCTCCTTCCAGGGTGGTGCGGAAGCTCCCGGGCCTCCCGGGTCTCCCGAAGCTCGGCCGCGCGCCCTCACGGCGCCCGACACTGAGCCCAGCGCGGCGGAGCCGACGTTGAGGAAGTCCAAGACGGTGGACGTGGAGGACGGGCCATGTTAGCCATGGGTAAAACATCTAAGAAACTACGTTTTAAGACTTAGACTCCTTGATTTTCGATAGGGGTATTACAAAATGTCTATTCATATGGGAAGGTGTTATTTTTACTTAGCGAATCATCATATCTTTTAGGGTGTTTCCCCAATCAATGGATGACATTTTTTCTCCAAGCTCAGGGGGATGGGCAGAAAGATGGCAAGGCCAAGAAGAAGGTGGGTCACTGGTGTTTGGCCCCAAAAAAAACAAGGTCGAAAAAGCCGGATGAAACAACAAGGATTGAAAAAAGGCATGGGTCACAATCTTGGCCCAAGATGGTACAAGGAAAAAAACATGATCATCAACTTCTCATCGGGGTGGATGACTTGATAGTTGAGTGTCTTTTCTGTATGCTGCTGTCGAGTTCTGGCGCACAAGGGGTACCACAAGATTTGATGAATCATGGAGTCTGATACCTGATTCTAGGTCGCTCTACTGATTAGATCACTAGGTCGCTGGTGAATGTCCCTCATGGGGAACTTTGTTCGCTGTTGGCGAATGTATCACCAGTGCTGCTGGGAGTTGGTTGAATCCCGCTCTGAAAATTGCTCACTTTTTGTCACAAAATTTCCGTCTGTAAATATCCGAGTTTTGTGCTTGTCACCTGGTTGTCCTTGGCCAATTTTACAAAATCGTGGGTTTTCATTGGATTTTCCTTAGTTAACCCCTCTCGCCGCTCAACCAGGTGGTGGTGAAGAAAAAAAAGAAGGTGGTGACCATCCCTGCCGCCGACAGCGCCGTGGATAGCGTCAGCGCCGTCGTAACGGAATTGGCGGAGGTAGAGGTGGAGGGCATCGTGCCGGAAGCAGCTGGGCGACCATCTGGAAATTCTCCCACTGAATATATGATGTAAATTCATGTCCTTTGTATATGGGAATCATATCCCACAAACATATTATATATATATTATAAATGTATATATATATATAAGTGTATATATATAAATATACATACGTACGTACGTACATACATACATCCATCCATCCATCCATCCATGCATGCATGCATGCATGCATGCATATATATATATATACACACATATATATAATTACACACACACACATATATATATGTTCACACATAAATTTACATTTGGAGTCATGAATGTGAACATTTAGAGTCATAAATATGAACATGTATAAATCAATCGACCAGTTGACTCACTAGTAAACAAACACGCACCCATATGTAGATATTCAAATGCATTTGAAGGGGGTGATTCAAATATAGGATTTTTGAGGATTCCCTGGCCCTCAAGGATCAGTTCAAATGGTGGTTTCCCCAAATCGCATCTTTCGAAGCGAATCCTAAAGTTCAAGTGTTGCGGAGATTCCAGTTTTAATTTTTCCCCAACAGCGTAAGCTAATGGGGTCTTCAGCCCACAATAGCTCCGGTGTGCACTGGTGCAGGTGCCGGGTCAGGTTCAACGAGGTTCGGGAGATGGTTCCGAAGGTTCCGGAGAAGGTCTGGCAGGCTTTGGTGCAGAGCGGGTCCAGGAAGCCTTGGTGCAAAGCCAAGCCAGGTTCAACAGGGTTCCGGAGAAGGTTCCGGAGAAGGCTTGGTGCAGAGCCAGGTCAACGGAGAAGGTTCCGGAGAAGGTCTGGGAGGCTTCGGCGCAGAGCCAGGTCAAATTCAACAGGGTCCGGAGAAGGTTCCGGTGAAGGTCTGGGAGGCTTTCGTGCAGAGCCAGGTCAGGTTCAACCGGGTTCCGGGAAGGTCTGAGAGGATTTGGTGCAGAGCCAGGTCAAGTTCAACAGGGTTCCGAAGAAGGTTCCGGAGAAGGTTCCGGGAGGCTTTGGTGCAGAGCCAGGTCAGGCTCAACAGGGTTCCGAACCTTGTTTGGTGCAGAGCCAGCTCAGATTCAGCAGGGTTCCGGAGAAGGTTCCGGAGAAGGTCTGGGAGGTTTTGGTGCAGAGCCAGGCCAAGTTCAACAGAGTTCAGGAGAAGGTCTGGGAGGCTTTGGTGCAGAGCCAGGTCAGGTTCAACAGGGTTCCAGAGAAGGTTCCGGAGAAGGTGTGGGAGGCTTTGGTGCAGAGCCAGGATACGTTCAATATAGGGTTCCGGAGAAGTTCCGGAGAAGGTTCCGGAAAAGGTTCTGGGAGGCTTTGGTGCAGAGCCAGGGGAGGTGCAACAGGGTTCGGGAGAAGGTTCCGGAGAAGGTCTGGGAGGCTTTGGTGCAGAGCCAGGTCAAGTTCAACAGGATTTGCGGCCATTTAATAGACAGAAACCCAGCTGAGGTGTTTCCAGCGCGTGGCGTCGCAGCACGTTTCAGAAAGATTTGTAAAATATAAAACGTTGCGTCTGTTGGGGATACCACCGAAGCTTATTTTAGATAAATAAATAAAGATGTATATATATAATATATATAATTTATATATATATATATATGTTTTAAGGTCGTACAAGTCAGTCAGTCTTCGGCTTTAGTGCTATGCCTGATTTTATGCTGGTCCACTTTGTACCGTCAGTTGCGGCGGTGGAATCGATTGGAGCTGTTCATGCCAGGCTTCTTGCGATCGGGATCATCACAAATCCCCATTCCCCGGTTCTGCCCAATATCCCAATCGAACTTTTATTTTGTTGAAAGTTCCATCCTTGTGTTGGTCAAAACACAATTTTTGGATGGTCAAACCATAGTTTTTTTTGTATGTTTTTTTTGTATGTTTTGTATGTTTTTGTTGCTTCAAACTCCACACCAACTGGTTTTGGTTTGTGCCAACTTTCGAGATCTTCATCACGGGGATTCATGTGCCAAATGTTTCTTGGTCATCGCCAAGTCCTCAATGAAAATCGCGGATCCAATCCCACATTTTGTTGGCTAAATCCTGCAAAATCAAATTCAATGTTAAATCCGCCAGGTTTGATGCTCAAATGACATTTTTTCAACAATTTGCTTATCTAAACCACAATTTTTAAACAACCTGAAACCCCAAATCCCAAGATTTTGATGGCTAAATCATTTAAACATCACCTAAACTCATCATGGTTAACACTCCATTGATATCCCCTTCATCTTTCATTTATAGATGATTTTCCCAATCCAATCCCCATTTTTCATGTTTCACCTCCATTTTTTTCGGTTCAACATGGTTCAACCCCCCGTGGTTCCTGTCGTTTCGCCCCCAGGTCATCGGCCGACGCCTCTCCGGCACGGCCTCAACCGTGGCCGTGGAGGTGCCCGAGCTGCCCGAGCTGCCCGAGCTGCCCGAGCTGCCGCCGCGGATGCCGCCGCAGCTGCCGTTCCACTTTCGCCTGGACGTGGGGGCCACAGGGATACCATGGCTCTTTAGCCATGAATTTTGATGGGAACTGATCATAATTTACTGTAGCTGATGTAACTGATGTAACCATGAAACATGAAGAATGATGCTAGGTGGATCTACCTGAGTTTCTGAACCACATGATTTTGGGGCACCATTCCAGGTGAGTACGTAACTTACGGGGTTGACTCCGCAAAAAAACACGTGAAAATGCTCATAAAGCACAGTTAGCGTGCCCCAGATTGAGCCAAAAGACAGGAGATTTGTGCCGCGGATCCTGATGCTCATCTTGTGTGGATGATCTTGGTTCCAATTCTAGATCTTTCCGGAAGTCTACCCTTGAAAAAATATCGGATTGCCACCACTGGCCATGGTATCCATGAAAGGCCCCAGCAGAAATCATTTTTCAGGTCTCTGGCGTGAAGATTGGAAACCACTTCCCTGATGATCCAATTAAGAACATCTCGTTGAGTCTGGAGAAGGAATGGAGATATTGCAGACGCCTGGGCTGAACTGTTGGCAGTTTCCTAGCAAAACCACGGGCGCGACGGGTCAATTTGATATGGCTTCAAATGGAATGGCTGGAGGCCCATTGATGGTTCCCAACTCTTTGCGATTTTGCGATTGTTCTTCAACAGCAAAACGTTGCTATGGGGTCTTTAGCCCAGATTAGCTCCTGTGCGATCCGGTGCAGCTGGTTCCGGCAAGGTTCCGGCGGAGGGTTCTGGTGAAGATACCTGCTGACTCCGGAGGGTTCCGGTGCAGATACCTTGTGAGGTTCCGGAGGGTTCCGGTGCAGATACCTTGTGAGGTTCCGGAAGTTTCCGGTGCAGCTACCTGATGAGGTTCCGGAGGGTCTAGGTGAAGATGCGTGGTGAGGTTCCGGAGGGTTCCGGTGCACAGACCTTGTGAGGTTCCGGAGGGTTTTGGCGGAGAAGATGCTTGGTGGAGTTCCGGAGGGTTCCGGTGCAGATACCTTGTGAATCCTTGTGAGGTTCCGGAGGGTTCTGGTGCAGATGCTTTGTGGAATTCCAAAGGGTTCCGATGTCTTTATGGCATACGTAAGCACTTATTTTTTATGGCATAAGCGCTTAATTTGTATGGCACAAGCACTTTTAATGGCAAAAACGCAGAAGCATTCAAGCTGTTGGGGATAGCACCTGAGTTGATTTTTTTCTCCTCCTGAATTGCAATCCAATTTCTGAAGTCATCCCTGTCTGAAATCTGCTGCATGGTGGTTGCATCCACATGTCTTGCGTCGCAATTATTGTTGGTGAATTTCCCATATTTGTCCGTAAAATTCCAACATTTGCTGGTCAAATCCCCATGTTTGGTTGGCGGAATTCCAAGTTTTATGGCTTGAATCCCCAGTTTTGTTGCTTAGTTTCCCATGTTGGCAAAGTCTTCCCTTTCTGGATCGAGGAAAAGATCAGGAACGCGCTTGGATCAACGACAAAGACCTGCCCTGCGAGATCCGTGATGTGGCGCTGCAACACGACAAGTGCCTCAAAAAAGAGGTCTGGCCAAACATCAAGCAGAGACGCTTGGGCGGTGCCATGGGGTGCTTGGGCCATGGTGCCATCAGTTATAGCTGGTTAGCAATCATGGGTTCCAAAACATGTATATAGCCATTTATGCTATTTGTATAGTTGCTTATGACAAAATATTGTAAATGGGAATGTGACCGTGGGTGATGACCAATGGGTATGCGATGGGTTATAACATGTTATAACCGTGTTACTAACCCGTGAGCCAACTTCATGATCCAACTGGTGCATGGCCTGTTCACAACATAAAACACATGGTGATAAAGGACATGCCAGATACCGACCCTTCGATTTTTTTCAAAAGGAAACCATTGGTTGATGTTGGCATTAAGCAGTAGCGCAACGAAACGCCTCAGTGGATGCTTGTGAGTTCATTCTGCCATTTCTGACATCTCTAGGCGAATTTGTTCACTCATTCCGTTTAATTTGGGTATAATAGTGCAATTTGTATATCAAGGGTTCATAACTATGGACTATGGATGATTGACAATCCGCTTGACCAGCCAGCATCAGCAGTTAATAGAGTGCCTCGTGGGGATGTGGGCCATACTTTTTGTAACAGGGGTTCCTAAAATGGCACACCTCCAAAACTATTCAGCAATTAATTGTTTTTTAGGTGTGGAACCACATGGTTTTTGTGGGTACCCAGATACCGGATACCCCATTTTGGGAGACAGTCGTTGCCTTTGACATTCCCACAGATTTTTTTAGACCACGGCTGGCGGTTCCGTCATTGACGCCCATGATTTTTGATGCCTGTGTTGCCCGGGGTCCAGAGCGCCATTCAGTGAAAGGAAAGGACGAGAGCTGGCAAAAGATGTCCTATGCTGGCAGAACCGTGCGAACCTATCCCATGAGCCCTGGATGCCATAGATGGCTATGGAATGGTATGGATTGATGAAGGATGGTCTTGGGGTAAGGGTTTGTCCCGAAGTTGCGCATAACAAAAATTACAAGTTTAAGCAGAAAATGATGAAGCACTGAGCACTGGTTGCACTGGCTGTTGAGGTGAGCTACGCGGATGCAACTACAGTAACAATGGGGATATTATTGGCGGGAAACATGATGGGGCATAATGGCGCATTATTAGTGCATTATGATTGTATCCATACTGATTGCATCTATAGAAATGGAGATACAATCGTTGATCAACGCATGGGACTTAGCAATGAGGAGAAAGCAGCAACAGTGAAGGCTGTGAAGGGCACAGACGGGATATCTCAGGGTATGGGTATCCATATTCCTGGTGAATGGGGAGCCAGTTGGAGCTAGGAATTGAGGAAAAACCACAGGCGATCCAACTTTTTTCAAGAGAAATTGTTACCCTCTGGCAATCATGACTGGTTGGTGGTTTGGAACATTTTAAAAATTTTCCCCAATAGGATGATGATCCAATCCGACTTTCATATTTTTCAGGGGGGTTGAAACCACCAATTAGATGAGAATATTCCCCATTTATCCATTTTTCGTTCGGGGATTTCCACGGGTTTCCCCTAAGTTTCGTGGCTCCCCGGGCCGAAGGAAGGTGGAGAAATTCTACACGGCACCAGGGCAAGAGCTGACACGAGAAGATCTGAAAGGGGCCACAGACCCTTGGAAATTCAACCCTGGGCACCCGGGAAGGTACTGTGAGGACCAAGAGTCGATATGCATGTTACCCTCTGGTAATTTAACGTAGCTATGGAAAATCCCCATTTTTAATGGGAAAATCCACTATTAATGGTCATTTTCAATAGCTACGTTAAATTACCAGAGGGTACATATAGAATCGTATGCATTTATGTATGCTGTATACATCTGTATACTGTGCATGCGTGTCTGTCGATATAGTCTACTCTTGTCTACTCATGTATGATGCAGGTCAATGTAGATCATGGACGCCGGCAGTTATATGGGTGAACTCCAGCTAAAAAATGGACGTAAGCCCAAAACGCAGCTCAGTGGCTAACATCACATCCCCATTCTCATAGAATTGGATGATGGGAAAATTTACAGGAAAACCTTATATTTGATGGTAAAAACCCATGGGTTTCCGGTTAAGATTTTCCCTTAAACCAACCCAATGACATTCCAGGAAGACCTTTGGTGCTACATGATCTATGACCTCTCGGGCGATCCACTACTGAAAGACATCGGACATGACGGTCCAACCACCTTCTCAGCGCTGGTTCTGTTGTATATCTCCTACCTGGACGGTGATGCCAAGTGCCCTTGGCCCAATGTGTTTGGAGATGCTTCAAATCATTTTATATAGATCTTTTGGGGGGAATCCACCACAAAGATAGGGATATATAATGGCGTTATGACGTTTTTAGCTAAAAAAAATGCATTTTCCGCCTCAATTTTTTTGGGAGCTTGGTCGGGGATCCACCCCAGAATCTTCGGTCTACCTGGCTCCCCGCCTCCCAAAGGGTGTCAATATGATGTCACTTCGCGGCTTCCGGCGCGGCTTTCCGGCGCAGGCATTCAACGGAGATCCGCGCCAGTCACATCGACCACTTCGAGTTCGCCTTGTGCTTCCCGCCCTCGCCGTATCCCAGCTGCCAGCTAGATGCGCCGGACTATGGCATGGCAAGGCAGGGAGATGAGGTGAAGAACATGGGAAATGGGTCATTTTTATCCCTTTAAGGATGTTCAAACATAGGTTCAACCCCAAAACTTGGTGACTTGGGGTTGATTGTTGGGGGCTTACCACATTCTATCCCAGGATGCCAAAAAGGGATGTGGGTGATGGAGCCTCCCTCGCCAGGTGCTTCCAGCTGGATCTGACTGGTGAGAAGCAATCCTTGGAGAGCCTGATGTCGCCTGGCCCATGGCTCCACTAGAGGCAACGGTTTTTTCTGAGCGAGGAACGATGTTGGACATATCTTCAACCAGAGGTAGGCAACCAGAATCAACTATCTGTAGGTGTTTTGTTAAGCACGCCCCATTTGAAAAGGGCTACACCCAAACAGTACTTGATTGTTGCTTTATCTAGGCACCCATATTTGGGTACTTGATATTTCGGGATATTTTGTGGATGTAGGTAAACCCCATCCCATTGAGGTTCCAAGTGCGGCCAGCCTTGACCTGGCTCTTCTGGGACTGCTTTGAAGAGCTCTTCCAGGTTAGCCCTGCGGGTGCAGGGCTGGGACACAGTTGGTGTATAACCCAATCATCTGGGTAATGTGATTAAAACAATAAACACACCAACCCATGTGGGAATGGTTTATACCACCTATAAAAATGGGGATGACTGGTGGATTGGTTTATTATTTTTGTTTTACCCATACGAGTCGGTCGACTGTCCACCAGGTGAAACGGAACATGACCTTCAAAGCAGTGGGGAGTCTCGACCCTTGGACCTGAGACGCTGCGGATGTGTAGCCGCGGGGTTTATTCCCCACCTGCCAGGTGAGGGTTGTTAGATTTTATGTCAGTTGCCTGCTCCTCTCCTCCTCTCCTCTCCTCCTCCTCCTGCTCAACCGCGACCCTCGACGCACAGTGTTCTCTGTCGGACCTCAACCACGACCATCCACGCCCAGTGTTCCCTGCCGGACCTCAACCACGACCATCCCCGCCCAGTGTTCCCTGCCGGACCTCAACCACGACCATCCACGCCCAGTGTTCCCTGCCGGACCTCCACCGCGAGTATCCACGCCAAATGTTCCCTGCCGGACCTCATGTAGGAAGATATGGGACAAAGAATGTGCAGAAGAAAGTTAGAAAGAATGTCAGACAAGTATGTTATATATTACTTGCAAACTCGCGCGTGTGTGGTAGAGTGACCGGGGCAATGCCACTTCTTACTTTGCAGGTGGCAAAGTTTGAAGCAATCAGTTTGAACAGATGACAGAGTCACTGGGGTGGACAGAGACATTTCCACTTCTGTACCTTTGGAGCTGTTTGCAAAGACGCTTGAGACAGGCAACATCTTACAGCAAGTTACTACAAATTACTTGAAGTGATCTCATGCTGGATTGATGCTTGAGACAGTCAACATCACACAGGGTTTCTGTTGTGTATCACAGCTATGGTGGCATGGTGGATATGTGACATCGGAACATTTGTTGGAGCATTTGAGCCCTCATCTACTCGATCGCGGGCCAGAGGCAGGATGGACATCATCATAGAAGAATTCAGCAGGAGGAGGTTGTGTGATCAGTAGTGTCTTCTTGCGTGTTTTTGTTTGCTTGGCAGGTGATGGCAGAGGGTGACCAATCTGCGAGTGCTGCGCAGGCGAGGAGTTTGAGTGGAAGTAAGCACATTGGCCAGTGGCTGCTTTCAAAAGTGTTGGATAAGTGATTTGGAAAGCAGCTTCTGCTTTGACACCCTGCGCAACAGCCGACGCGAGCTCAAGCACAAGCAGAAACGTGAATAAGATAATAGTGCTCAAAGGATAGGGACATGAAACGCTTGAGAATATAAATGTAGTAGGTGTATCTCTTCGAAATGTTTCATTGAGAAAGATTGGAGAGGTTACATACTATATAGATATTTAGGTGTAGCTTGACACTGCAAGACGGACACTGTCTTTTTGCACTTGGGAAGTTTGAACACATTGGGACTGAACTGGTTTTGACCGGGAAGGTCTGGTGTTTCAAGAGCCATGGCAAAGAGATCATGGCCATTTGGTGTCACGAGTTGGGATGACACTGTGAAATTTGCGCAGCTTTTGTTTGGTGTAGACGTTGCCTTTGAGAACTATGCAGAGAGATTGCCGCATAGATCGAACAAATCCTTCTTGCTATTCGCCAAAGGCGCTTGTGCTGAGGGAAGGCCCTTCTTCGAGATTGGAGATTTCATTGCGCCACAGCTGGAAGAGATTCAACAGTGGGAAGAAAATGTTCGCAACAACAATGCTCGCCCAACGAAATCCCAGCAGATGCTGAAAGCTGACGGATGGACTGTGTACTACTGGAGTGCGCAGGTGACGCGTGCTCCGTGTCTGTGTCGCTCCATCTTTGGAGCTGACGCTCACCAGAAACACGTGCCAACTTCATTGGCCATGTGGAAAGCTGGAAGCAGATTTGAGAAAATATGGGACGCCACATTGATGAAGAACTACGAAGCTTTTCAGAATCGAGACCTGCGTCCCACTTGGCTTGACAAGTCGTGGCAGGAGTTGTGGAACTGGAATGATCACAACAAAAATCATGGAATCAGCCCTCATTCAGATGAGTCTGCCACCTACAGCAATGTTGATCCGATCACGTCCTTTTCCTTTGGGGATGGGGGTGTGTTGACCTTGGGCCCCAAAAAAGGTCCAGTGACAAGGATGTTGTTCCAAGAAGGCGGTGGCGCTTTGGTGATGGCAGGAGACTTCCAAGCAGAGTTTTGCCATGGTGTGCCGGCGCGCTCCACTTGGAAAGATTTGAAGTTGCTTCCTATGTTCACTACAATGCAAGAGTGGGAGAAAGTTGGGCTGCAGCAGGAAATTGCTTTGCATGAAGGTGCTGCGCCAGAAGCCAAGCATGTCCGTATGAATTGCACGCTCCGCTGGCACAGCACACATTGGGCTGGATGTCCGGTGCGGGGGCAGGAAGGTCATGGGACTCAACCGGTTTCGACTGGAGCTGTCCAGACGTCTTCAAGCCCTTTGGCACCTGGCGAAGACCCTTGGTTTGAGGAAGAGTCGCCAAGTGTGTCTGCTGGAGCCGCAGCAAGTACTGTGAGTGTTTCTGCTGGAGCTGCGGCAAGTACCCAAGGGAGTCAACCGGTTGTGACCGGGGCTGTCCGGGTGCCTGCTGCAAGCGTGGTGGATCCAAAGCAGTCGCTTCTTTTCACTGGCATTAAGAAGCGAGGTGTGGAAGAAGAGCCAACGCCCTCTGTCAGCACAGTGAAAACATCTTGTTCGGGTGAAGAGTTGCTGCTGGAGCGCTCGGATGAGACAATTAAGAGCCTACTGGATTGTATTGAAGCATGTGTGCGACAGAATGATCTTTTTACGTTGGCCATTACCGGCACTCCATTGGTCGCAGCCACACAGGTGCATGCTGAGATGTTGGCGAAGATTGATGAAAATGTGAAAAAATTGAGATTCATTTGAAGAAGTCGAAGCGGTTTCTGGATGCTCACCTGCCAGAAATCACAACAGCCATGCGCATGTGCACGCCTGCTGCTCCTTTGTCCGAGGATCACTTGGCTCAGCTGCGCACTCGCAAAATCGAAAATTGCAAGAAAGAACTAACCACGGACTTGTTCAAGCATGGTCACGTCATTGGAATGTATTGGGAGAACATTGCTCGCAGCATGGTGGAACGGGCAAATCGAGATGCGCAAGACCTGGATGTGCCGTTATTTTGTTTGCAAGCTGCTGACCAAAGGCATTCCAGAAAAAATAAAGCCATAGACAAGCAGCTGACACATCAGCTGCTCACTGTTCCAAACCCGCATCGCACTGGCAAATTGCAAGGCATGCTACTGGTGCACGAGAACATGGTTGTGCGACTGGCGGATGAAGAAAAGTTTCAGAATGTGGCCGATCACACAACTGACGCAAAGACATTGTTCTTTGTGGAATTGGTGCATGCAGAGTTCAAAATTGATTTGAAGCTAGGCGAGGAAACCGAGAAAATTGAAGTGATTCGCTGGCAGTTTCCTCTTTTGCATGGCATGCTGCGCACTGCTTACAGCGCGCAAGGCTTGACTTTGGATGGAGGTGTGCTGGTTGATTTGCGTCGTGGTGGTGGCCTAGAGGATGCCGACTGGTGGCTAGTCATCTATGTCATGCTGACGCGTGCCCGCAAACTGAAGAATCTCATCTGCTGGGGTTCACGGAGCAAGTGGAGGAGCTTTTACGCAGAGGCCCTCCTACCTACTTGCGAGAACTGACTGACAAGTTGGAAACCAAAGCTGCTTCGACGCTGGAGCGGCTGCAGTCCTGGCCTGTCTATGATGCATTGCAAGCATCCTGACACAGTGCTCTGCCAGTGGGACCTAATCGGTTTTGACTGAAGAGGTCCGGGGGAGGCATAGGCCTGACACGTTGCTCTACCTGTGGGACCTAATCGGTTTTGATTGAAGAGGTCTGGTGGAGGAATAGAGAGTTGCAGCTGCAGCGATCTGGTGAAGTAACACTGGCATGGTTTTGTCTAGTTTACACACGAGCTTGCGAGCTTTTGACTTTGGTTCAGGTGGTCCACTGGCTTGTTTCAGTCATGTTTTTACAAACATGTTTGACAGGCGGTGTGCTGACATGTTTGGGCATGTTTGTTTGTTTGGCTCAGGTGGTCCACTGGCCTGTTTGGTCATGTTTAAGCAAACCTGTTGAGAGCTCTGGAGTTTACTTCACATGGCCCACTGACATGTTTATATCCTGTTTGACAGACTGACATGCACAATGACCTGCCAGGTGAAACAAATGATTGGGATAGTTAGTTGGGCAAAAGTCCCGTGACAAAAGCTTCAGACAAAAGTGGTGTCAACAAGCTGTTTTGAAATGTCATGGTGGGGATCACTCGAAGCAAAGTAATTTTTTATTTTTTCGCTTGTTAGAGTGGATACATGCCAATGTTGTATATGTATATGTATAATAATGTGTATATATATATATATATATACATATATATTAATATATATATATATATGCATAGACTAAAAGCTGGAGAACCATGCGTTCCAATCGTGTCAAATTGCATGCTTTCAAGAAAAGACATCCTGCTGAGATCCGCAGAGACCAAACCACATGGGCATCGTGGCGGACTTGTAGCGATAAAAGTTGGGGTGCTCCGTGCAAGTCACTACCTTGGACAGGTTTTGAATAATCCAATCACATTTCCCCTGCATTTTCATTGAATTCCATTGTATTCCACCATATTCCACCATTGTATTTTTTCCACTAGATTATGCCATGATTTCCTATTAGTTCCTTTCGGCCCATGGGAAAATTCACCATTTGGCACCTGAGGCCCACAAGGTAAGATCCTTAGTCACCAGCCGCAGCAACCTGAAGGACCTCGAGATCATGGGAGGAAAAGAATTGAATTCTTCATACTATTAATTTTCCCAATTACAATATCCGGGACATCACTTTCTTCACTGATCCTCCGTTGAAATTTGGGAGGAAAAATAGCGAAATCCAATTCGTAGAATTTTCTTTTGCATTCGAAAGTTATCACCACTAATTCTAGTAAACATAGACATGACATCCGCATTTTTGAAATTATCAATCATAATCAGGAATGATATAGTAAATCCTCCGTCCTCGTCTTACGGCACCCCGTGGTAAATTAACATGTGGAAAATCGTCCGCATACATATGTATAATTATGCTTACACATGTGTGATGTATGTGTAATTCTCTAATATATATATATATGTATATATGCATGTATATATATATATCTACACACATATGTGTGCATGTATGTGTGCTGTATGCATATATATATATATATACACATACACATACACATACACATGCATCATCCATCCATCCATCCATCCATCCATCCATCCATCCATGCACAACTAAATAAATAAATAAACAAATACATATATACAAATATATATGATTATATATGTACAGATGAAAATTATACAGTATTTTCCATTAAGAGTTGAGGGTTTCCATCGATATGCCGACTTACAAGAATGTACTTGGTCGCTCAGCCCAGCTAGCAAATGTGCTATACACCCCCATTTATATGTAGGCTAAGTGGGAGCAATGTCCAGGTATAACTGGGGTGAACTAAGCCTCGGATCCTACAAGGTATCCCCCCAGTCATAAACTGGTTTATAAATCGCATCAACTATAGATATACCTAGCATGAACCATAGTTAGCCTAGTTATGTGCGTCAACTTAGCTATCATAAATCAACTATAAATCCCATGAAATCCCCATGTTTTGTTGATGAAATCACCGTTTTCCCTATGGTTTCCTATGGGAATCCCCAGCTTCTGTACCAACCAGGGAGCACCACAGGAGCTTCGGCAATGTGAGGAGCGGCCGCAGGCCCTGGCCTCGTTGTTGTCCTTGGTACGGGCGCAGGCCTTCAAGCACCGTGGCAGATCCGGATTTTGACGGCCACATCCACCATGGAAAAACTGGGTATGGGGAACACAAATTTGTATATTGGGCATGTGTTTTTGTTTCTCCGAGAAGGGGCAGTTGGAGATGTATATATAGTAGATTTTAGCAAGCTCACTGGAAATTGATGGTTGGAATAGGGGAGGTCATCCCAAGCATGGCGAATTTCTGATTCGGGGCTTACTATAATTTGATATAATTTGCCCAGAACCATTAAGAAAAGGGCTTTGTGAAACAATCTTATACAAACTCTAGATTTGACTATAAGAAAACATTACTAAGAATTCCAAACTGTTGAGAGGTGCGGCGACTTGGCGGAGTCTATGGTTGCTGTTCACTGACCATGCAGTGTAGGCATGACTCGTTTCCTCGACTCCTCACAAACAACGCTCTTCCCAGACATCCCACTTTTTGCTGGTCGAATCCCGGTTTGGTAGTTCATCCTGCAGAAGCTGGGCTGTAAGCGGTTTTTGTCACTTCTCCTCCCACATTTACCCCGCAACTCCCTTTTCTTCTGCGACCAATCATCTTTTTTCAAGGATTCTTTTCATGTTCCCAGCCTGCCTGGGATTATTATTTTGAATTGATCCACTGTGGTATCTTGGGGTCCTAGCTCAACCACCATCCAGTGTTCCATCTGAGGTTTCCCTTCAGATGTCGTATCTCGAAGCAGGAGGCCCAGAACTATCGCGCCACCATGGCTGAAGTCAACAACCAGGATGAGTCACTCGTTGGGGAGTCGGTAGCTGAAACTTTTGGGATGCTGAGAAGTTTCAATCAAGCTCAGTTGGTTGACGATTCTAAGCGACAGCAACAATGGTTCCCAGGGAACCATTACTTTAGCAACATCAACAAGCAGTTCTTGTATGTTTTTGTATGTTTTGGTCTTTTGGCAAACCAAGTTTGTAGTTCTCCTCCAGGCATGGGAAAACTAGAAACATGTCAAAACCAACCACAACCACCACCTTCAAACAATTTCGATCAAATTCAATTGGTACTAGCAAATCGTGTGAAACTCGTGATGAATCTGGGCTTCCCGCAATTCTTCGAAAATTTTCCCAAGGTTCCCCGAAAGCTCCTCGATGACCAACCAGTCTCTGTCCGACGATCAGTGCCCTTGGCAGCACTTTGGGTGGAACTTTGGCGCGCCCAACCCTGTCCCAAAGCTCTGTGTGTGTGTGTGTCTATATATACATATTATATATATACACACATATATATATAACTGGTTGGTGGTTTCAAACATTTTTATTTTCCATTTCATATATGGGATGTCATCCTTCCCATTGACGAACTCATATTTTTCAAGATGGTTAAAACCACCAACCAGATGATAATATACATATTTATACAGATATGGATCGACATTGAGGTCCTCAAGAATTGCAGGGCTTCTGCCGAACCTTGCCAACATGGAACCCTAACATCTTAATGTCCGCCACTGGTCTCTGAATGCAAATAAGACCACCAAATAAACCAACCCAAGGTTTGCCACTCCAGAGCTAGCCATCATGCTGAGCATTTGGTGTGTGTTGTCAAAGATTGATTTGGTGGCACCTTCGATTTTCCGGTGTTTCCAAGTTGTTTTCATTCCGGACTTAGGCTCCGAGGCATTCCCAAGTGACATTTATTCTATCTGGATCATTCCCACATCTCTATACATTTTGGTATATGGATACATAGCCACATAATAGTTACTTAGCATACTCAGCCGGCATTCCCCTGGCAAGGTTGCTTGGAGGTGCCTCTTCAGTTGGTAAAGCATTTTGATAACCAATTTATTACCGGGGTACAAATCCCGCATACTTAATGGGTTCATAACTTATAACTGGGTCATGTTATGGTTGCATTCACTCAGTAACTAGCTAATAACCCCAGTAAGACCCCGTTTATATCTGGACTATCCCCAGGTATGGCTAACAGCAACTCCCAAAAAAGATGGAACAGTCTAATTCTTCACCAGTTTGGTAAGAGTTTCCCAACTTTCTATACAGGTTGCTTGGTTTTTATGGCTGAATTTCACCACCCACATCCCCCGGGATACCTGGGCCCAGGTTGGACCTTTTGGCCGCTCTTGAGCTGGCCACCGACCGTGCCATCCAGGACTACACGCGCGCGCTGCGCGAGGAGGGCGGCCTGCTGCCGCGGCAGTGGTCGCAGGGGGGGCCACTGAGGCTGAGGCCTAAGCATGGTGCCATGGCTGGAAGGGTTGGGTTGCCAGGGTTTCATGCCAGCGCTGAAGCCTGGAAGAGTTGGAAGGGTTGGAAGGGTTGGAAGATTTTTGGGTGACTCTAGGGCGCACTATGGCACAGAAAACTTTCCGTGATATTCATGAGGGTAGGTTCGGAGGAAAGCAGAGGTTTGCCACGAAGAAGGTGAAGTCAAAGCAACTTCCGATGGAACGGGATGAAATATACTGGTGGTGGAATTAACGCTTCAAATCGTCTGCATCAAATCATCTTAAAGTCTTAGCAGTAGTCTCACTTGTATGACTGGTTCCCAGGAATGTAAGAACGAGAGCTGCCATGTTGGCTCCATTTGATTGCTCTTCCTGGGTGACGGTCATCCAGGCAGCATGAGCCTGTATGTCCTGGTAACTGGCGGAAACGCTGGCATCGGCCTTGCATTGTGCAAGCAGCTGACTTATGACTATGGCTGTCATGTTTACTTGTGCTCCAGGTCATTGGAGAAAGGAACGGCCGCTATGAAGAGCATCGTGGATGGTAAACCGGCATCCTGCAAGGGCCAATGTGAAGTTGTGCAGCTGGACACCTCCTCGGATGAATCGGTGGTGTCTGCAGCAGCTGATGTGAAAGCTCGTTTGGAGGCAAAGGGCGCGCAGCTCTATGCCATTGTGAACAATGCAGCAACCGGAATGTCCCATGGTGTAACCCCAGATGTGGTGCTGAACACCAACCTCTTTGGGCCCAAACGAGTTGTGGAGGGCTTCATGCCGCTGGTTAGCAAGTTTGGGCGCATTGTGAATGTCAGCTCTGGCGCTGGCCCGAATTATGTTGCCAGGTGCTCCTCAGAGGTGAAGAAGATGCTCTGCAATCCGGAGGTTTCTTGGGAGCAGATCGTAGAACATGCCAAGTCAGGACTGGGCTCTCCCGCGGACTACATGGGTGGCTACGGCTTGTCGAAAGCCTTGTTGAACTGCTACACCATGCTGCTAGCCAAGCAGCATCCTGAGCTGCTGGTGAGCTGCTTGTGTCCGGGATTCCTTGAGACAGTCATGACCAAGGGTATGGGAGCTCCGAAGCCGCCCGAAGAGGGGACGGTGTCGATCAGACATTGTCTCTTTGACAAGCTGGATGGAAGTGGATGGTTTTATGTATCCGATGGGGTGAGATCTCCTTTGCATTTCCTGAGGCATCCCGGCCAACCTGCTTACAATGGAGAACCAGTGAAATAAGATAAATAAGCGATGCAGGATGATGTACATGTAGGACCTACGTGTCGGGAATCGATTTCTTGGATCGTGAGAAAGCCACCCGAAAAGTGCCCCCGCTGCTGGAAGGTGCTGGTGGGGGCTTTGTTGGGACCAAACAACAAGAGCCAACATGGTGCCTTTAATTGAACAGAGATTTAACCATCCAAACTGATCAAACATGAAGTTTCAATGAATTGTCATCCACGGAATGGGGGGCAAAAGTCTGATGGGTTTGACCAAACACGGGGTATTTAAACCAAGAAAAACATGGGGATATGATGGAACGAACGAACACTAGATACAATTTAGTTAGATAAATGTTAACTACGAGAGAGAGAGAGAGAGGGAGACTATGGCTGAGGCTTATCCCAATTATGGCATTATTTGCTGAGACTATTTCATGGGATTAGCCCCCACCTTTGCCACTTGAACCCAGAAGCCGATCGAAGCTGAGACTCTGAGAAACTCGTGGAGAAGGTGGCCCCGTTGCAGCTGAGGAATGCGGACGGAGGCTAGGATGCGGTGTCAGCGTATGGGGTGGATGTGGACGAATATGTATGCATGTAACATGTAGGTAACGTATGGTAACGTAATGTAATAGTAAAATGCAACGCAAGGCAACGCAATGCAATGCAATGCAATGTATATAGTGTAATGCTATGTGCAAAAAATAGATAGATAGATGGATGGATGCATAGATAGATGAATAGTTGAATAAATAACAAACAAACAAATAGATAAATAAATAGACAAACAATGACAAATAAACAAATAAGTAAATAAGTCAACAAATAAATAAACAACCAACTAACTAAGTAGCAACATCAATAAACAACAACAAACAAACAAATAGACAAGCAAATAAATACATGAATAAATAAATGAACACACACACATATTATATTGTTATGCAATTCGTTTATACAATAAAGAACAAACAATGATTCAATCAGGAACGCAGCCTGGAGAGCTCGCCTTGATCCGATGCATTGGTGCGATCAAACTGGACCGCCGGCCGCCTGCTGAGATGCCGGGCCGCTCAATGGGATCCGTGGGATCCGTGGGAAGTGGATGGATTGAGGGAAGTTGGTGAGAAAATGGTCATTAAACCAATTTAAACCCCTACCCCCAGTAAGATTTTTTTAGAATCACAAGAACCTGCCCCCCAAAAAAAGAAGACAAGGAAGAACATGGCTCAGTCCATTGAAAAATAGATAAAAATAGCATGCCCCGCAACTTCTTCATCTTTTTCTCTCTTTTGGGCCTCGAAAATTCCACCAGATTTCCCAACTTCGACGTCCGAGGATGGAGTACCGTCAGGGTACTGCGGAGATCTCTGAGGCCGAGATCTGGGAAAAGGAAGTGCCCAGCCCAAGCTCCATGGAGGAGGTGGATGGGGGGTGGGTTAGACGTTTTGGGCCCGGGGGAAGACAAGGAACATGTCCAACACTTATTTTGCCAAGGGGGAGACACAAACTTGGAGGGGATTTCAAGAAGAAAAACTGGAGATCTGAACAAAAGTCGGGACTTTTGACCAACCGTTTCCATTGTTTTGGGATATTTTGGGGTGCAAATCTGAGAAGTCTACGTGAATATCACTTTGAAATCTGGCGAATGCCTGGAGAGGTCCGCTGTATGACCAACTGGCAGCCTGCCCACAATTTCGTGCCAACAGGCGGAGGAAGATGAAAAAGATGAGTATGAGGAGAAGGCCGAATGGATGAAACGGGGAGTGTTTGAGGGTAAGCACTTGGTGTTTAAATATGGCCAACACTATGTAATAATATGTAATATATACTTTATCTATGTAGTGGTTTGGAAGGAGCTAAGAAGCTATGGAAATTCCAAAATCCTTAGGAAATGGGGCATCAAGGAGCTACGAATTGAGTTTTCCAAGCACATGATAGTTATACAAGTGGAACTTTTCTAGCCCATCCATTGCAGCTGCGGGTAGGTGGTGCTGATTCGGTAGTATTTGTTGGCCAGTGACCGTTCCAAAGATATCATGACACATCATACAGTTGGGTGTTTCCAAGATTTCGGGCACCCAACACACACCAAATTGATTCTGATTACGCGCAATTCGGGCTCATCACTTTAAACCGAATTCCCTAGCATCTCAGAGCACTTGACATGCCTAAGTTTTGATCAAATCCTGCGCCAATATATAGACATATGCACACACACAGACACACACACACACATATATATATTATATAAGTATACATATTTATGTACAATTACCGCATTATATATAGAATATTATGTCAAGGGATGAGTTCGGAGTCTTAGAAGATCCCTAGCTCCAGATTTCAGATTCGGCCCGAGGACATGGTTCTCACCCTGGACCTCTCCCAGTGGGACGATGGAGATAAGGCGCAAGTCACGGTGGGAGATATCGATCTCGAAGATCACGTGGCCATCCGCTCCTTGGAGGATCACTGGTTTTCCCAAGGGTTTACCCAAGGGTTTTCCCATGGCTTTTCCAAGTCCAAATGGTTTTTGTCTTTGACACGAAATGGTGCAATGAAGAAGCTGTTTGGAATGGAATCCTGCCCGCACCGTGAAAGAATATGATGAGAGATGGGGAGAGAGAGAGGTAATATAATATGATATATATATTTATTATATATATATATATATGTATGCACATTAGATTAGATTGGACTAGATTACATAGATATTTATCCAATATTTTGCCACCCAAAAACATGAGCTTCTTTGAAGTCCCCCGTGTTTTGGAGCTGACCAACATACAGCCCCCGTGGCTTAGGAGATGTTTTGATAGCCACAGAGCACATGGAGGAGTTGATGTGGGCAGAGGAGCCACAAGCGCCAGACCTTGGTGGTTGAGATGGGGAAACCATGGGCCAATGGCCCAATGATGGGATGAAAATCTCTGCTGGTCATCCCATCGATGCCCAGCAATTTTAAACGACGATGTGTTTCCCATTCGAAAGGCGGTTTCAGCACCTGACAGGCAAGGTGACCCTAGTAACTTAGTAACCATCTGATTAGCACCTGAAGGAGCCTATCCGGCCTGCTTTGAAGGAGAAGTTGGCGCAATTGGCATCTTGGACGGGAAAATTCTGGTGAAATAAAGGGTTTCACCAGCCAGAATGTGGAGCCATCAAATATAGCGATATTTAACCAGCCCAAAAGGGATTTAACAACCAAAGAAAGGGATTCAACTTTCAACTGATGGATAAGTATTGATAGGGGCTTTGTCATGGTTTGTCCAGACAGGGGGCGTGGGCCCCCAATATATAGACAATTCCAATCGGGAAAATTATGACCAACCAGCTGCTTTGTAAGTGATGAAAGCTCAGCACATTTTTGTTGGCAAACTCCTCATTGTGTGATAGAGAAACGTCCGTTGTACCACGGTTCATAGAATTGGATGATGGGAAAATTTACAGGAAAGCCCTATATTTGATGGTAAAAACCATGGTTTCCTGTAAATTTTCCCTTAAACCAATCCAGTGAACAGTTTCTTTAGCAGCTCACTGCCGCAACTGCTGGAAAAAAACATCATCGTTGCAAGGCCTATGGCCTGCGGGCCCTGCAGCGCGCCTCCATGAAACTTCAGCTGCGCTCGGTGGGGCTCAGTGTTTTAGAGACACGGCGGAAGGCGCGGCCGCGGGGACTACATGGGTGGGGGCTTAGAACCAACTATAACCAACTTAATAATTGGGGGGCATCACCTCAAATACAATTTTATATTTCAACCCCACCTTTCCCAGACCTTGTTTTTTTCCTCCTCCCCCACCACTCCCACACCCCTCGATGGGTGGTGGATGAGGAATTGATTGAGCAATGTTTTGTTTTTTTCTGGCATTTTTTTGTGGACATGTTTGTTATGGCCAGGGAGATTGGGATGGTTTAGTAGGGCACGTGAGGCCAACTTCAAGCAAGTATCAACCTAAGTGGGTAGAGTGGGTACGGACCACGCCCATAGAAGTATGTACATATGTAGAGATATTATAGATAT
The DNA here is from genome assembly GCA_947184155.2 of Cladocopium goreaui. NCBI lineage: Eukaryota > Dinophyceae > Suessiales > Symbiodiniaceae > Cladocopium > Cladocopium goreaui. The sequence goes on along the minus strand of CAMXCT020003112.1, from coordinate 738,331 downwards.
AGTGAACTTCAGTAACAAGTTACCACGTGCCCTAGATTCAACGTGTCAGTATTGGCCATAGCCTATAGCCTCCGGCAATGAAACATGGCACTGGAAAATCCCCACGAAAACAGATGGGTTTTCCCATACAAATCCTCCATTCATAGGTGATCTTCCCATGATTTTTCCCATATTTTTCCCATGAAAAAACATCCATTTGGTTCGGGGATGTCCCAGCCAGCCACGTCCTTTGTCAGGTCCCCAGCACCTCCGCCTCGGAACGCGTCTGGGCTCGTGCCTACGAACGGCTGGGGCGAGCGGACAAGGCTGGGGTACGGGGGTGGGATGTCACCAGAAATTGGACAATATTTGATTCACAACATCATCAACTAGGTAAGACTAGGATCAACATGAATCAACCATTCCCAAGCACATGTTGGAATTCAACAGCCTCTTTTTCAGTCTTGTTGGTCAACCCCCTGGTTCGGTGTTGGTGCTTGCTAGCTGCTAGCTCCTTGTTGATGCAACCCACGATTTTAGTTTCGCTGGTTGATTCCCAGATGGTGCTTAGCATAACTTTGCTGCTTAAATCCAAATGTTTGGCTGTTGACAGTCAAATCCACTGATCCTAATATTTTCCCGAAATACACACCTTTAACATTTACCGACAAAATCCCCAGTTTGACTCAACTTGGCTGGCAAAATCAGACATGTTCACTGGTTCAATCTCATTTTTTGATATCTTTTGTCAGTTCAATCATTGCAATCCCAACTTTCTACTCCTTCGATCCCAGCTTTTGGGGGTGAACTAACATGAACTAACCACTGCCTACCACCGAGTCTATGGCCCTTTACCGCTTATAAGTCAGTTGTAACCCCATGGAATGATCAGCCCAGTTCTGACATACCCGGGAATTCAACATAGATTGAAAACATCACAATTTATAGTTGACCGAGCCCCAAAAATGGTGATTTTCCATGGTTTTCCATGTTTTTTTGTATGTTTACCAGAGGGTAACCCACCAAGTCACTGGTTTTTTGAGGTGGAGGCGCCTCCAGCCGCGCCTCCGCAGCCGGTGCTGCTGCTGTCGGCTCCCGAGAAGGTGCTGCGGCGCCGCGCGGAGGTGCGAAAGCTGCGGCGCCGCGTGGTGCCCAACAAGGCACCCCTGGGCGTTCCTGGGGAGCTGGTGGGGGGCCGGATTTTTTTCAGGTGAATTTTCGGCATGAAACATCTGGATTTTAAGCCAAGTTGAGATTTAAGTGATAGATGATGAAGGATTTTAGATAGCGACATGTGGATTTAAAGCCCAGCACTGGTTGATGCTTTGACCACCCAAAGTGTGGATTTTAGAACAAACAACATGGCGGAAAAAGGGTATTAATAACTGGTGAATGCTGGTTGGAGGTTCAAATCTTTGTTTCTCCTATTTAGAATGAGGATCCAAAATTGACAACTCTTTTTGCTTGGGATTTAGCCACCAATTTGACGAGAGAAAACTAGGGATTCAATCTAATGATTTAACCAAGAAGAAGCGGAGGGATGTAACAAACCGAATGCTTGAGACATGTTTGAGTTGGCCAAGGAACACCACGAGATCTAGCCCCATGGAAATTTGGGGACTTGAGCTGCAAAAAACTTGGGCACCCCGAAAGGCTGAATGGTGGATACAGCAAATGACCAAACTCCGTGGACACCAGGGTGTTACTTTCTTTGCCCATACCCACATGTCACTGTGATATAATAATAATGATAATAATTATATATATATATAATATAGTATTTGCTGTTGGGCCGCTAAACGTTCAATTCGATCCCCATAGTTCTAGACCTCCTTCCACCCGAGAAACCCCAAATACTCTAGTGGCGGATCTATTCAGTTTGGGGCCAACATATCCCCGAAAAGACCCATGTGGGTTGGGTTGATGTATCGCATTAAATCCCCATGAAATCCCCATATATTACATCCCATGCTGGCACTGCATTGTTTTTTCCCCGAAGTTTCGAGGTGGACGATGAGTTTCTTGGAGGCTTCGTGCGGAAACAGTTTGACCAAGAAGGGCCACTGCAGAGGTACTGGGTGGAGACTGCTCAGATCCTTGGATCTCAGGGGAGCATAGCTGGCGACCGACCTCACCATAGCTGGCCTTCGGGGGGACTAGAAATGGCCTCTGAAAAGATGGCGACCAACATCAGGGACTCAGCAACAAGTGCAAGAAAGAGTCTTTGGATTTCTACAGATCTTTGGGATCTGTCATATTTAAAACATGTTAAAACCATATGAAGATCAGGTGACCAGATACCATCCGTGGCACTCTAGGCACTCATCCCGTTGTCCTCAGTGGTGATGATCTGATCAGCTGTCCAAGCCTCCATAGTGCCGTCAGGATGCCATATGCCTATCGACCTTTCTTTCAATCGCCTTCACCCGATATTGATCCTGCTGCCTTGCTATCTCCGGCTGAGAGGAAGTACCTAGTGATGCTTGGGTACCAACATGGGGGAAACATGCTGAGAAGAGAGGCTCCATGGATCAACTGTTTTAGTTTGGGGTGCGTGAGAGAAGGACAAACTTCCCGTCAATTTGGTACCCTCTGGTCATTGGTGCTCCATTCTTTAAAAATCACTGCTGTGCAAAGCATCATCATGCTTGGATAGGTAAAACATGAATGTAAAAGTCACGGGTTTCCAGGAAAAAAACACTTACACCCGACCTGAAAGCCCTGCTTCGGTTCATCATGTGCCATCCCCCCATGGGCCCAATGGGCCCAGCCCTGCCTATGGCATGGGCCATGCTCCCAGGAAGTCGTTCATCACGGACCCCTTCTCTGAGATCCTGGGCCCCGGCGGCACGGTGGACCCGCGCCAGGGGGGCGCCAATATGGACCCACGGCAGCTGCTGACGGATGGCACCATTGCGGAAGGTCTGCTGCATCTGCACAGCCACATGCACCTTGGATATTGTTGGGAAGGGGATAGTGACAGATATCACCAAGAATAGTATAGAATAGTAAGAAATGTGGAAATATAGAATATGGTGGGGAAAGAATGAGATACTTATGGGATAATTTTTGTGGGATGGGTAGTTTAGTGGAACTTGATCCTTTGTTTTTTTTTGTAAATGGCGATGTGTATTCACCAGCTGCGCATTTAATTGGCCATGGGCTGTGGGGTTGGGTTAAGGTATACCTAAAGTTTAAAGGGTCTCCAAAAAGATCGGAAAGAACGTCACGTATCCCCACTTGAACTGGTTTGACGTATATTCGATGGGTTTTACCTGTTTCTAATTTTGCATCATTCTGTGGACCATCCTTTCTTGATTTCAGATGAACCACAAGCCACCTATGAATGAGTCATGAGATTCTGGCTTTGTGGATCAAGGGTCCATCAGCAGCAGCTCAAACCCAGCTATTTTGAGGAGTGCGATTCATTTGACCAATGGCTTTGTATCTTGGCGAATGGGGTCCCATGCGAGATGCCTGCAGGAATGAGGTTGATGATGGTGATGGTGATAATGATGGTATGACCAGCTTGGGGAAAGGCAAGCAACCAGCAGTGTCATCAATAGTTGGTGATGATTATTATATAAGAGGAGCGGAGGGAGGTGGAGGAGACCTCCCTGACTTTTCTGCAAAGGGTCCAACTTATCAAGCCAGATGTCCTCGGAGCAGCACATGCTACTATATTTGCTACAAGCTTCATATAATTCTAGGTCCCTGAGTAGGTTTCTTCAACATCCCCCTCTGCTTAACCGTGGTCATGTTGCCAATGTTTCCCCTCATCAAACAGGCACTTGGCTTTTGAGCATCACATCAAAGGGTGGCCAACTAGTTGTGAACCTTCGAGCAAGGATGTCCCCATCTACAATGGCCGACCCTACTGGTACTCTACACACACACACATTCACATACACATACACATACATACACATATATATATATACACACATATATACTGCCATCACTCGGGGATTTCTAAGATGCATGATCCCATACCTTCATCGTTCTGAATGTTATCCCATGATGTAACAGCAAAGAATGTCATGGTCTCACCGGCCAACAAACATCTTACCCTCTGGTAAACCAATAGTTTGCTCTGGAAAATCACTATTTTTGAATAGGCAAATCGACTATAAGTGTGCCATTTTCAATAGCAAACTGTTAAATTGAGGGTAATTACATTTCTCCAATGGTGTTCCATCTCCCCTGGTTCACTAGTTTTCCCAGGTTTACCCATGGAGACACCGGGGTTGGAAGCATTACTACTTCGTCTCTTGGTGTCGCTGTGACACAGCCCTGGTGTTGCACCTCGGAGACCTCGATCGAACAATGGTGGAAAGCCGGAGAACAATGGTGGGTCCCAGAAACGAATCAAACAACTGGTGTTTGGAAGGCCAGGGTTGATATAAAGAGCTGTTTTTCTATAGAACTTGGTGGTTTTCTATTCTAGCCATATTTGATTCACGAGAGGGTAAGCTCAAAATTCAAGGCACCACAAATTTCAGGGATTGACCGGGTACCAACTTTTTAACCCATATCCACATTGTGATTCGGACACCCCCCAGTTTCAACCATGATTTCTAGATTGCCAGTGTAGGTTCCTTCCTACGACCAAGGCATCATTTTGGCCCCAAGATTGGTAGCTACTTCGATGCTTGGCTGCAGATGGAGTTGCTGAAACTTGACTTCGCACTACCCCTTTTGGTGTACGCAATAGGTCAGACCTTACCATTTCAACATCCGTTGGTATCAGTGAGAGGACACTTTTGGCACAGTACTTCCCGGCTGGATGCACCATCATAGATATTTCTTTGAGGCATCACCCTGTCAGAATTATGTGCATTAGACATACCTGTAAAATGCACGAACCTTAGTAGGGCCATGGGTTTATATAACTACCCCATCGGTAGGAACTGTCATTGGTTTTAGGATTTCCTGGAGACCTACATCACCTTCCTGTTGATCGCTGCCGTCCTGGGTTTGTTTGCAGAGATCAGCGGACCTCCAAACGCTCGCGGGGAATCTGGATTTTGGAGCCTTGGTGAAGAGCAGTTTTACTTGGGATTTAGGACGTGTTTTGTTTTGGGGGGTGGGAAATTGAGTGAACACATATTTATTGGATTTTTGGTGTTTTCTTGGATTTAATTGGACGACCATCAATGAACACAAAAGATCCTTAGATCCGTCAGCTTATTTGGCATCGCCCTTGGGCAGGTCGATCTTGGTGTGTCAGTTTTATGACATGAGGAACTTCGAAAGTTTCCGAAACCCTTGTTTATGAAGGGTTTATAGACCAAAACATATGCATTCCATTAATTAATAAAACACAGAAAACAATAGGCATTGGCTTTTGCAGCCCGTCATCGTCCATGTTCATGGATGATTTACTATCCCTCTCAACGGCATTCAAGGGCGATACAAGCTGAGCATGGTGATTTTCCATGATCCATATTTACCCATTAAAACCTGTGATATAATGTGATATATACACAGCCATGTTGATATGTTCGATTTCCAGCTCCAAACAAACTACCAAGCCAAACCAGCAAGTTTGGGCAACAAAAAACTGACATTTGCCAAGGAAGTTTGTGCAGCCTGGCTTCGGCGTGTGCATGTCCATGTGGGGCACCTTCTTCTGCATCTTCTGGCGTCGACGCTGTGCCTGGCTGAGCCACATCTGGGGCAATGGCTGGATTGAGGCGCCAGGGATGGGTTGGGGGTTGGGGAGGCCCATCTGAGATGTTTCCCATCTTTTTGCGCTCTCATTTTTCATCATTTTTCTTAGTGACACTCATTCAACTACATTCTGCATCCCAACTGTTTTTGGTGACTTTTTCTTCATCCAAAGCTCCTAAGGTGTAATTTATACACGCCCACATGGTTGGTTACTGCAAATCACGCTTATATTCCATTCAATCCCACAATCTTCCGTTCCATCTCATATCTTATCCCCTTATTGGTTGGTATTTGTATGTCTTTGTTGGTTATATCAATGGATTAGTTTAAGGATGTTTAAGGGAAATCTTAACCGGAAACCATAGATCTTCCCATCAAATATGGGGCTTTCCTGTACATTTTCCCTATTTTTCCCTTAAACCAAGCCTTTGGTCCCCAACACTTGGGACCTTCCCGGCCCTTCAACGTTTTCGACGTCTCTTAGGATGGCGAAGACCTCGGGGGTGTCGGGTCCCTGTCCAACGCCTCGGAGCGCGTGCGGCCCGAGTTCGCGCTGCAGTGGCGGCAGAACTTCGAACAGGACGGGAATCATTGGGAATCATTCCAACGGTACCGCAGTGGTTAGATCACTATCTATCTATCTATCCATCTATCTATCCATCCATCCATCCATCGATCTGTCTGTCTGCCTGTCTGTCTGTCTGTCTGTATATATATTAAATGTCAAATGTATATGGTATATATTTTTTCTCAAGGCCATAACTTCCCAAATGGGTTCTCTTGTGGCACAAGTGTTCCCAGAGCCGGCAGGCTAAGCCGGCGAGACAGGAAGAGACCTTGAAGCCACTTGGCCAAAATCTGGGTTGATACATCGGAGTCTGAAGATGGGGGTATGAATGGTGTGCTGATGTATGCTGAAAAAAGGTTATCCCATGATTCCTGATTCCATTTTTTTAAAGTTTGGACAAGATCATGGGGAAACGGATGATGAACCAGTGAGGGACACCCTGTTTTGGGACAAACCCACTTGTTGGTACTGAATAAGGGAATAGACTGAATAGACATATCATATGCTCCCATGATGCAATCAAGCATGGTTTGACAAAATAATTCGGAAATCTTCCGTCAAAAAAGCAGTATTTGATGTCCAATTGGTACGGAAACTTGACAGCTAGATGGCCCTCCGTTTCAGCCTCGCATTTTTCCCCCATGAGCTGAAAAATCTGACACCTGGTCAATCACAAGTGTGAAGGGGTGTCATCAAGGAGGAGTTTGTAGGGGGGGTTCTGGTGGTTTCTGTCCAGGATGTTGAAAACCTTGCTGCGTGCCCCCAACACTCCGCATTGGGATGAGAGGCCGGGCATGAAGGTGTTGGTTGCGTCATCGTATTGGTATGTACTGGTGACGTGATCTTTAGTGTCTGTGAAGAACAGTGAAGAAAGGGATTGAATTCAATCACTCATTGGTATATTGGATTCCTACATCGTCGGCAAGAATTCTTTCTACCTTGCCACTTGATGGTGGTAAAGATAGTTCCGCTTTAGTTGGGTTGTCTTCCTAAATGCAGTTGTGGGCACAGGAAGTAAGGCAGATAGAGTATAGTATATAACATAAAGCAACCTCCCTTTGCGGTGCAACCTCCTGCAAACTTGACAATGAGAATTCCGCCTGTCAAATCGTAAAACCACTTGCGCATTCCCAACAGCAGTGCTTGCTGCGTTTCAATCTCTTGGGTCTGGTGTGCAACGCAGATGTACGACATTCAAAACTGGAACGGAACCCTGGAACCCTTGCTGCTGTTGGGTTGCAACATCTTTATGGCGGATTTGCTGTTTACCCTCTGGTAAACAAACATAGCTATTGAAAATTGCCATTTATAGTTGATTTACCCATTAAAAATGGTGATTTTCATAGTTTTTTGTATGTTTACCAGAGGGTATCTCTTATCAATTGGAACTGTAGATGTCACCCGCATGCCACCTGCCAGGGCGCTCACAAGTGACATCATGCGCTTTGACGAAGCCTGCCCCTTCGCTGCAGTTGATGCGTCCAAAAGTGGAAGCCATATCACAATTTTGAAGCCACACCAAAATCGAGTGTCAATCACATGAAATGTGGATTTGCCTGAAATCTTAGGGGAACTCCCCATTTTCCCCGCGAAAACCATTTCGATCTTTGGGGGTCACGTGCCCCAGCGATCCCATAGGAATCCACTGCATCCCCGGCCACAGGCTACCTCAGCGATTTCGTGCAGTGCCTTGGTGGTCACCAGCAGTGAGAGCGGAGATGGCACGAAGACATGCGCATTCGCTTCGGCATCCTCAAGCAATCCCGTGTTTTTCAATATGTTCTTCCACTACCTCAATACATACACACACACACACAGACAGATGGATGGATGGATGGATGGATGGGTGGGTGGGTGGATGGATGGATAGATAGATAGATAGATAGATAGATAGATAGATAGATAGTGATAGATAGATAGTGATCGATAGATAGATAGTGATAGATAGATAGATAGTGATAGATAGATAGTGATAGATAGATAGTGATAGATAGATAGATAGATAGATTAGATTAGATTAGATTAGATTAGATAGATAGATATATATATATAATTGGTCGAAGGGAAAATCTACCAGAAAACCACATGTTTGATGAACAAATACTGATTTTCCTTAACATTGTCTCGTACTATAAGTCCCAAAAAGATGCAGAAATCCAACATCCATTTCCAAGATCTAAAATGGTTAGTCGGGTTTTGTTTATATACTACAATCTTTATCTCCCAATCCATTGCTCAAAAACCCTTCGAGGTTTTCATCAAAAATGGCAATATCATCCATATCTTGGGGGTTCTGACGAAAAATTCTCAGGTTCTATCGCTTCATGCTGTCCTACCTGGCCTCGGGTTGCTTCATCCTCTTGGCCTCGGGGGCCACCTATGGGGCCCTGGCAGCAAATCAGCTACTGGGTCTCAACGGGAAGACGGCGGGCTACGCGGTGACGGGGCTCACCACCAGCGTGCTGGTGCCGGTGTTGAACGTGATCCACTATCAGGTGGGGGACGGAAAGGTGGTAGGTTGTAGGATGTGGTAGGTGGATGTAGGTGGTAGGGGTGGGACAGATGTTGGTTGTATAATGTTATGTATGTATATAATATATAGTTTATTATAGAACATATGTGGTTATATGACGGGGCTTGATGTTTTTTTGAGGGTTACCGTCCCGACAATTTCATGGGGATGGGGATATGGCACACCGTGGTTCCCCTTACCTAGCTAAGTTGGTCGAATAACTAGCTAAAACACTTGGGTTTGTGATGGATATCTCTGTTTACGGGGTTACCGGGAATTTTTGGTGATATTTGCGAACTACTTTAAAGATTTACGAGCAATTCAATGGGGGATTTAATTGGACAGGGGTAGGGGTCGGGGGGAATGAGATGTGCTGGGAAAGGGTTGCTGGTAGATGTTGAGGATGGTTGAAGGGGTTGGCGGCCCTGGAGGTGGTGATCAAGACCAACAACTACCAGCTTTTCAGGGAAGACAGTGAAAGAGAGAAGGATCTTTTTGAAACTTGGCCGGCTGGGGATAGACAGCTGGAATGTTCTCTAAAGCTGGTAAATTGTTAGTGACTGGCTTATATATATATACATTATCAATACGCGTTGGTCCAGGTATGGCTTATCTTTAGGGAAAAACAAGAAGTGCCAAATTGTTTTGGGAAACTTGGGCGGGCGCACCTTGGTTACCCCCAGGGTTTCCCCTCCAGCCCTGCCTAGGATCGCTTGTTTGTCTTCAACCTCTTCAACACCTACAACAGTTTGATCTGGATCGCCTTTGTGGAGAAGAACATGGAACAGCTCCGAGTGCAGGTGCTATTTCTACTTCTGAGTTCCATCTTCATCAACAATCTGCGCCACGGCTCGAGATTTTCAAGCTGATTTTGATGGCTGCGGGCCAGGTATGGGCCAGGTATGGGCCAGGGATGTTGGGATTCTACCTGTCCCAGCAGATGCGCTGAAGTCATTTTCATCAGACCGGGAGGGATGTTTTTTTTTTCGCGACCTCAAATACCAAGCCCCACAAATGATGATCAGATCGGGACCCCCAGATCCCCCAGCTCCGTGGAATGCCCAGGCTGGAGTTCTACTGGTCCCACTCTGTGAAGCAGCTGAAAAAGATGGGCCACACCGATGCCATCACCAGCATCCGGCAGAATCTTGGGCAGCTGCGAGGGACTGGCCTTTGACTCTGGTAATTTGCTACACAGCTATAATATATATATATATATATATATGTATCTATATATATATATATGTATGTACATATATATATATGTATATATATATATATATGTAACACCGGATATATGAAGCACTGGACTGTCGAATTGGGGGATCATTTGGAGAGAACTACCCGAACTAATCAACCGGGGTGTATGAATCCGGGGTTGAAACAGACCATATTCGCTATTTTGCATGGGGAGCTAAGGAGCTAGGAATAGTTTCCCAAGAAAATGATGGCAACTTGGGCAACTGAAAAAGGTCGGCTCCACCAATCAAGGATCTAGCTGCGCAGCTATCTACAAGATCTTCAAGCATGATCTCTGCCTATGGCAGTGTATTCAATCTATCACTATTTATACATACCCGATGATCTTCTAGTTGGCTAGCTACCTGGGATGCATCCGTCCATCCCCAGTCCGTGTGTCAGCCATGCCCTCCCCCATTTTCGTGGTAAAACGAGACGACCCTTTGGGTGACAACGAAAGACCCAGTGAACTGCAATCAATCCAAGACCCAACCGTTGGCCCAACCGTTCTTCCCGTCATTTATGTAATCTTATGTCATTTATATACCATTTATATATCACATTATATCACCATTTGCAAATCATTTATATTGCACCATTTGCAACCAAATTAATCAAATCAATTTGACATCATTTATTTATTTATTTTTTTTTAAAATCAAAATTTATGGATATTGATTGGTTGTAACTTAGTTATAACGGTTATAAGTCACAAGTTATAGCACGATTCCCACAGGATGCTGCGCTACATCTTGGTGGGTGAGCTGGAGGATGGTCCTATCATCCCTGTGGATCCCATCAAGACGGCGCTGGAGCGCAGCGTGAATGCGATATGACCTGTGTTTGCGCAAAACACACGCACAATGACGCAGGTATCTACATATATATATATAAATAATATGATATATATATATATATCATATAGTAACACACACACACATAGTAACATATATGTACACACTCACACACACACATATCTATATATAATTATATATTATATCTTCTGTATGCTATATACATACCGTTATCACCCTGTCATGTGCATGTCATTTCTCCAGATAGGGGACAGTTCCAATTACTTCCCCGGCTCGCAGGAGCACGTGACGGACGAGATGACGAGGGACGCGGCCTTCGAACTGGTGGATGAGGCCATTGAATTGGTGATCCAGTGCCCTGCGATCCATAGGGAGTCCATGGGGAGGGCTCAGGATTCCGATGGATTTCATGGGGAATATGGGAATATAGTGGGGATGGAAATTGGAATCTCATGGGTTTGGAGGATCGATTTTTTGATGTTACATCGATTTTTGTGGCTTGGGAAGTGATCTTAAGGGGTGTTTCAATGATTTTGTTTGCTGGCAAGATGTTGAAAGTTGAGACCAGGTGGCATACAGGTTGGTGAACTCTAGTTCTTAAAGAATGCTCCTCCTGGATTGGGGGATGGAAGTGATATCTCGGATGGGCCCACCAATCAGAAAGTGATGTGGAAGTCATGCGGAAATGGAAAGCTGGGCCGCAAAAAAACCGCCCAAGAGCACGCAAGATTTTGCGGTGAAAAAAACTGTCCCCGGCACTGCAAAAACCATGAAACCATCGGATGGTTTGTCTTTTTCCCAAGGAAGACAGTGAATTTCCCAGCCGGGTACCGCAACGAGGTATGGCTTGATCATGATGTTCACCGTCGCCTTCCCACTGGCTCCACTGCTGGCTCTGGTGGCTTTGAAAGAGGATTTTGCTGAAGTTGGAAAAGATGAAATTGGATGGAAGGGTCACTTGTTGGGTTCTATCTTGAATTTTGGTGGCCTGCAGTGCTCCTTATTCTCATGATGCTTCTGTGGCATGATTTATGGGAGATGGATAAGCGCCTGCAGTCTGCAGGTTTTTGTTAATTGATCTCTGCTATGCAGTCTGGAGTGCTTTTTGCCAAGCTCCCCGCGAAGGTAAATGTACATATTGAGAAGCGTTTGGATGCGTACAAGCTCGCCACTTGGCACAACGAGGGGCGGCGCTTGGTGAGGTAGGTTGGTTCATCGTGGGTGGTGTGAAGCTTAGGAAATACCGTGACCTTGCGCCTTCCTTTGCATGACCCACAACCCCCCTACCGCCCCATTACGATTCGCGCTTTCGTTGTTGAATGCTGAGGTCAAACTGATGCAATCTCCTGAGCGTCTTGGAATAGGTTTTGGGGCTGCCTGTGACAACTTTTGTGCAGGTTACTTCCCCCTATTCATTTGAGCAATATCTGCCCCAAGCTCTTCAAAGTATCCCAATGTGAGGCGTTTGCATACACACTGTTGCCTACACATTCTGATCATTCCTGTTCTTTGTTGCCCATCCCTTTGTCACTCATTTTAAGACCATGTTCTTGATATATCCTCATTTTAGCTGGTTGAGTTTTCCAAATTTGCCATCCGAATCATCCTGTTTCAATGTTTCCCTGAAGAATCGTCCATTTTTGCCCGGGTAAGTCATCATTTTATCGCTGAAGCACCTGCACTTTTCAACAGATTCCACTTGCTTCAGGCCCAGAATGGTGGTTGGCATGGGTCGTGCCTTCAACGCGTTCGTGGTGGTCACCGGCTGGGCGCCCAGAGTTTTTTTCTGTTTTCCTTGGGGGGGTATGTAAATCAGAATCCAACAGTTCAGTTTCGCATACCAAGGAGTTGATTGTACGCCAGCTTTTTCACATCATCAGCTGTGTTCAAAAGCCTTGGTGGATGATACCCTCTGGTAAACTAACATAGCTATGGAAAATCACCATTTTTCATGGGAAAATCCACTATAAATGGTCATTTTCAATAGCTATTTTGACATAACCAGAGGGAAAAATGAAGGTTCTGCTGTCGAGATCATCCTCGGGGAATTTGGCCCGGGGCTCCAAGGCCTTGGGCTGTTGGTCAGTGGTCTGCTGCTGTACTTCACCCAGTACCCTGGGGGTGTCTGTGCCTTGGGCGCATTGGGCGCAAGACGGTGACAGACTTCGACGGCTTCACTGGGTAGATCAAAGAAACCAAGATTACCCTCTGGTTATGTCAAAATAGCTATTGAAAATGGTGATTTATAGTGGATTTTCCATGATTTTCCCATTGAAAATGGTGATTTTCCATAGCTACGTTAAATTACCAGAGGGTAGATGTGTGATCTATGTGTAAACCTCCTATTCAACCATGAGTTTCTTGGGGGTATTTAATATGAACGGAGGCGGAGGTATTTACTGGTTGGCGGTTTGGAACATTTTTTTATTTTTCCATATATTGGGAATTGTAACCGTTAGTAACCCCAACTGACTAATATTTTTCAGATGGGTTGAAACCACCAACCAGTTTATTTTAAGCTTGACCATGGCGGCTATAGATTCGCTGGGGTGACCTCTCAGGTGATAGCTGCACCATGTTTGGAAACTGCGGGACCTGTGGTGGAACCAGCGTGGCCGCTTGACGTACGAAAAAAAGGCACCGTTGTGACGCAACTTGGTGGTTAGGAATTGCAGGTGGCTCAAAAGCCCGTCCTATTTATTCAACTTATAACTTATAACTGGGATTAAAAGTTATAAACATTTATAAACCACTTCCGGTGAAACACCAAAGATTCAGTTCCGATGTATTGGAGAAATTCAAGACGTATTCCGATGTTTCCCAGCGGAAGTGGATGGCCTAAGGAACTCATCCTACCGGAATCCTCCACTGAAGAGAGGCTCTTCCTGCTGGCCGCTGGAGAGCATGCCATGCTCTTTTTCATGTACGTTGCTTTGCCTGCTTCGAGGGAGAAACACATGAAAAACACACAGGGTTTTCCTACTGCAAAACACCAACTTTCATAGGAAAACCATATGGTTTCCCTGGTTTTCCCTGGAGAATTGATGCCACTGACACACATGCATTGGAAAAGATATCAGGATACTGGCACCAGAGATGAGCCCGTTGACGCCCATTTGAGGCTTGCTTCACATCTGCATCGGTTGGCAAGGACACCACTGCGAGATTTCATGATCTTGGTGCGGTTGAACTCTGAAGTTTGCGAATTGGTCCCATAATCTCCCAGATTTGGGGATCACTCCATCATCTCCGTCATCCCAATCAACAAACATGGATTCCAAGGGAAGTTGAATGAATTTCATTGGTTTCGGCCCCATTGGCCCATTTCCCATGGCTTTTCAGGATATCATTCACGAGCAGTACCGGCAGAAGTTCTACGAGAATCGTTTGCAAAGTATGGAAAGCGCTAATGACCTGCATCGGGCGCGGCGAAGTACCCACGGTGCGGCTCAATGAAGCTGACCCAAGATCAAAATCCTAGGTACCCTCTGGCCATTTGACATATCTATGCTATTTTGATAGATGCTGTACATGATGTACCTGTTAAACATAGTGATTTCGAATCCATTGCTATCTTAAAATTAATGATATTGATCATGGACCCCAACTCATTGGCCCCATCAGCTTCTTGAGAGGCATCAGAGTGTCACATGGGTTCAAGGCTGAAGTCCCTATCCAAAATCCATGTGTGCCAGGAGGGCTTGCAGCATTTCGCTCAAAATTGCAGGGGAGTCAGCCATGAACCCCGTGGATCCGGTGCCAGCTTCGATGTCGCAGATCCGAACCCCCAACCTCAAAGGGGAACGGGGAGTCGTGCTTAAACTCTGGATTGTCAAAGGCAAGTCCTGGTTGAAAGGGTGCGGTTTTGGGATGCGCTTTCAATCCCAGTTGGGACTGTAAAGAAGGTTTCTGGGGCCTGTGACTTGATGTGCTAATCTTGCACCAAATAGCATAGGCCAATGCCTGAATCTTTCATCTGAGAAAGAGGGATGGTTTATGATGGTTTGAGGCTCTTGTTTCGCAATTCTTTCTGCTCAGAAAAGCCATTTGTCTCACCGAAATTTTGCCCAAACCTCCGTTTTCGCGCCAGCTGGATCCTTGGATATTGATTGACATTTGATTTTGTCTGTCTTGAGGCAAGTTCTGTGCAATCTATTTAGAGTAGTTAGTCTACTAGTTCTTGCTTCGACATGTAAACTCTTTTTTTGGTGATGCATACTTATTGGAAGATATATCTGAGTGCTCTAGGCCGACTTCTGGTTCCCACAACTAATGAACACTCAACAAAACCATCAACTCATCACCCACCCCTAAAAATGTATTTTAGGGGGGGGAGAGGTTGGGGAAAAAAAATACATTTACCGTTCTCCAAGAATTTGATTCCCCAGGACCCCCCCTAAATACATTATTTGACCGGTGGGTGTACGTTAAATGTAGGATCCATGGGTCGGGATATCCAACGCCCCCCAGGATCTTTTATTTTGGGGGGGTGGTTTAATACATTTTACGGGTTTGGTTTTTCCAGGATCCCCCGGAATGCTTAATTTTTTTCTGGGAATACCCTTCTTTGAAACATGTATTTTAAGGGGGTTGGGTAGCCGAAAAGCACATCATTTTTGGAAAATGGAGGGAATAGATCTGGCTAAGGTAGTCATTGGTACCCCCTGCAATGCATACATTTCAGAATATTTAAGATCAAGTATATTTCAGCATCCCCCTTGGAATTTCCTCTACAGAATCGGGAACGTTACTTCCTGGAAAATGGTGCATTTTAACCCCCTGACTTAATAAGGGGTACCTACCCAGTGTCAACGCTTAGTGTCAACGGTTTCAATTTTATAGAGGACCTTGGGGCCTCTAATTCTATAGAGATTTCATGTTGAATACAGCACTGAGGACTAGTCAGCAGAGAGTCTTAGGGACTGCGATTCTACAGTGGGATACGTTCTCTTTGGATGTATGTCATGTTCTTCAATTTTATAGAGAAGCATTGGCAGAGCCAATTTCCCACAACAATTCTTTCATCATCCTTCATCATCCTTGATCATCCTTGATCATCCTTGTATATTTTGGAATCATTTGGAATCTTGACATATTTTTGGAAACTTTTGGATACTTTTGGGATATATTGGAGATTTGTTGGAGATCTATCATCAGGGTTTCATCAGTTATCATCAGTTATATTCAGCAAATATCTTGCAAAAGCAGCTTTTTCTTGTTTACAAACTATAAAAGTGACATTTCTCATTTTGCAACTTTTTTCAGCTGTTATTCTCCCGTTGTGCCTCCCTGTTGTAACACCCCCGTTGTGTTTCCCTGTTGTGTCTCACCGTTTTTGGGGTCGAAGTCCTCGGGCCAGCCTTCCCGCCTTTCTAAAAAAGAGCAAACGGATGGAAACAAAAATGAAACAAAAAATGAAATAAGATCTTGAAACAAAATGAAATAAGTTGAAATAAGTTGCCAATGAAATAAATGAGTCATGAAACAGAGCGACTTTCAAGATCTTTGAAATTGAAGGGGACAGTGAACACTTGGAGCCTTTGAACTCTTTGAACAGTGCATAAGGCAAGCTAGGCAAGAGTAACTGGAGTATTCAGGTCAGCTGTCAATGAAGGAGACTTGGGGAACCTGATTTTATAGAAGGCCAACTAACCCCCCCAACCATCTACGAGAGTGACTTGGCGGCATCGATTCTATAGAGATTGTCAACTTGAAAATACCTTGGGGTCTCTGATTCTATAGATGCATTTTCAGAAAGAGGGTCAGGGCCTCCCGGATTATCATTATAAAATTGTCAACACTCTCACTTAATTCAAAGGGGGATATTTCAGCCATTTTATGGCCCATGGGTTCCAGTAGGTTTCCCAGGAAAAAAAGATCAATTGGATTGAGGTGCAGACCCCCCCATGCTTGCATACATTTAGAAAAGTTTATGTATCCATTGGCTCTTGTCAGTGGTGCCCCCCACAAAGCATACATTTTCAGGTTCAACACCCCTACCAATAATACATTTCCAGCATCTGGCACTCATACATGCCTCATTTTGAGGGGTTACCCCCCCCCGGTTCCCATACATTTTTGGCAAAAAGTGAGGGGGTTAACCCCCCCCTTATGTTCATACATTATCAGAAATGTAGGATCCACCCCCCCTACTCCTGAACCAGTTGGGGTCGGGGATATCAACTCCCTATCTCTGACTTTTAGAGCCTATAATTCTGTATGAACATTCATTTTCTTTGACTCGAAACGCCCATTTTGGCACATTTTGGCACCAGGAAATCCCTCGTCCATCACCTTCAGGACATGCAGCTGGCGCCCCGCCCGGGCCTCAGCCACCTGGCCGGCCGCCCAACCTCCACCGTTACCACCGTTGCGGCGTCAGCGCCTGCCTCGGGCGCAACTGGCATCCACCGCTGGGCCCCGGCGACCGTTGCGGCGCTGGCGGTGCGCCGCGCCGCGCGGGGACGTTGCTCGCGAAGCTGCAGGAGGGCGGAAGGAGAACAGGTGGTGACGCCATGGGAAGTGGAAGCTGGGGATGATGGAGTCGATTATGTGCCTTGGAAGATGCAAGATCGAAGATTCTGGGGAAGATCTGAAAACCGTTGGATGGAAAATTGACGATTTTGGAAGACCCGAAGCAAAGGGAAACGTGTGGAAACTGGATGAAACCGGAAAGTTCGCAGGCCATGAGCGGGGATGGATGTTGTGGGTCAAGTCAAGGATTGGATGGCGAAATGTTACGCCCCAAGGGCCAACTGTCAAAACAAATCAGTACTTGGATGGTGCCCTCAGTGTGACAGTTTTCGGCTGGGTAGTACAGTGCATAGTGCACATATGGAAATAAGCCTGCTATATAAATAGTTCTTAGCCTGAATTAACTAACCATTCACCATTTACCGTTATTTAAGGCATCATGCCAGTGGTTTTTCCCCTTCCCAATTGAAACAGCCCCTGCTTAGGACAAGCTCATCGAGACCTTTGGATGTCAACCCATCACTGCAGAGCAGATCGAGCGCATCGAAAAGCTGACGGGCAAGCGAGCGCATAGATTTCTGCGGAGAGGTTTGTTCTTCTCCCACAGGGACTTAGATGAGCTGCTGAACGCCTATGAGACCCTTGGAGCTATAGCAGCTATGGTGTCCTCAAACAAAGTCCGACAAAGTCCAGGGCTGATCAGGCGCACCCCTTAAATTTCAATCATGGAACGCAGGCCTAAGTGCTTGGGTTCTTCAACTTTCTGCCAGGCCTCATGGTATATCCCAGAGAATTCATCTTCCCACTAATTATTTGGAGGATCACAACACTTCGCGACCGATTTGCAACTGGAATGACAGAATTTTATAAATATAACCGGCTTATTACTGGGATAACCTGATTTGTGGACTTATCAGCCAAGGTCATGAACCAGCTATCATTACTGTATAGTAAGTAGCACAATCCTCCAAGTACTTCGCCCTCTGCTGCCCAGGAAGGGCGAAAAATTCTACATCTACACGGGTCGAGGGCCGTCCTCCGAGTCGCTACACTTGGGGCACTTGGTGCCCTTTCTCTTTACCAAATGGCTACAGGAGGCTTTCGATGTACCACTGGTGATCGAGTTGACAGATGATGAGAAATTCCTCTTCAAGAAACTGGGCTGAGGTGGGGGGGCTGGTTAAACCTGCTTAGTCTGGAATGGAGGCTCGATGCTGTTTCTCTCTTTTCAACGGCCTCTTCTGGAAGTTTTGGGATCTATTCACTCTGCCCCTTTCTGAGCTGCTCATCATCCCTTTAGTTCTGGAACCAATCTCAGCCCCAAAATATAGTGCTTGAACAAGATTGGACTCTTGCAGTGGGAAACCCAAGGCCATCAACCTCCGACATTGCATAGATGGGTTGGATTATATATATATATATTATATGTATATTATATGTATATTATATATATATATTATATATATATTATTTATATAAATTTACATATAATCATCCCCAAATGGTGTATGACATTGGCTTTGCCACACACAAACCTGACTTATGCCACCTGCAGTTCCCAGGAAAGACTTGAGCATTGACGAGTCCAGACGCCTTGCATGGGAGAATGCCAAAGATGCCCATCTCGCGCTAGTCGTTTTTCACGACAACCGTCGTGCTGGGTGGTGGTGAAACCAACTTGTTTCAACTACCATACTGAGGGGATGGGTGGTTGAGACGACCAATGACACATATTTTTTTCTAAAACCACCAGCCAGTGTGTGTTTGTGGGGGTATTCCTCCTTTGATTTCCTCCCCAAAACTGGTTGGGTCGTCACGTCCCAGTGCGTGAAAAACCGCAGGGTTTTCTCAGGACATCATCGCGTGTGGCTTCGATCCGGCCAAAACCTTCATCTTCCGCGACACTGACTACATCCAACAGCTGTACCCAGTGACTTTGCAGATCCAAAAACGCGTCTCCATGAGGAGATGCGGACCCAAAGACATGCAGATTTCTTGGTTTGGTCGAATCACTGTTCAGTAGATAAATTGATAAACAGTCAGGTAGACATCTAAAATCATATAAACATGTGTCATATGCACAATATGCACATCCTCACAGAGATGTGGACATCATCCCCGCCCTGGGCATCCCCGGGACGCTGGCCTCGCCTGCGTCCAGGACGGCGCAGAACACCTTCGGCTTCACCCTGAGCGACAACATCGGCAAGGTCTCCTTCGCTGCGGTGCAGGCGTCTCCTGCCTTCGCCATCGCCTTCCCTGACTTCCTGGAACCAGGTGGGGAGATGGTGGGGGAAACATGTGGAAACGGATGGGATGCTTCTTGCGGAAGATATGGTGGACATGACATGTGGTGTCTGAGAGGATTTTTTTCGTCAACAAACTGATGATAAAACAATATATCATGAATTTTACGCTGGAAAGCTAAGGACCCCCCTCCAAAAGGGCGATTTTTTGACTGTTATAAAGAGCATATAGAATATATAGAGCTGAAACCTTCCCTCCTCCGTGGATTGCCTATAGATTAAAGATGCAGAAACCCTCCTCTTCTACGTTTTGTGTGCCGGAAAATCCACCAGCAGTTCGATGATGAGTTCCCAGCAAAAAAACCCTCCCTTTTTTTTTAATGGATTTTCCCACATTTTCCCATGGATTGACCTATGATTTTCCATTGAAACCTGGAGAGTTCGGGGACTTCGCTGATCTTCGCTGCCAGGCCGTCGCTGCTTCATTCCTCAGGCCATCGACCAGGATCCCTACTTTCGGCTCTGCCGCCGGGTGGCGGATGATCTAAAGTGGCCCAAGCCTGCCTGCATTCACTCGAAGTTCCTGCCAGCACTGCAAGGCTGGGGCTGGTGACCCACGGATGTTGCTAGGCCCGCTAGAGGGTAGGCTTCTCAATGTTGGGGGAGATAGGGCGGTTTTTAGGCTCGAACAAATGGCCATCATGAGTTGCTGGCAAAACCATTCATGAAACATTTGCCAACCTAAGACGGCAAATAAGTTTGATTTCTTGGTACATTGGCAGGTCATGGAAGGAAACTGCACTTCCCAGAGTCAATTAATATGAGCTCTGGAAGGAGAACTTGTTGGTGAGCTCTTACATTTTCTCCCCCGGAAAATTTTGCTTCAAGCCGGTCGGGCCCCAAACTGACTTCAGCCATTGAGTGCTTTGAGTGATGACCAATCTAAGATTACGGCAAGACTCTGAGGTTCAGGCCAGGGGATTTTGATATCTTCTTGAAACCCAATAAGAAACCCTAATGATTGTATGGTTAATTCTTCCATGGGCCGGGGGGGTTTTGATATCTTCTTGAATCCATATAAGAAACCCTAATGATTGTATGGTTAGTTCCATATGATATGTAGAAGCGACATGTTCTGGTTATATGATATGTAGAAGCAACATGTTCTGGTTAACACCCTAGCAACATAATTGAATATAAAATCCTTCCCATTGTTTGACCTCGTACAGATTTCCCTGGTATTTACGCTATTCTGACCCCTTAACCAAACCTCGGGGTCTGCGTGTCAGACTAGCTCTCCAGTACGCACACCACAGCAATAGTTAACATTCTCTTTACATACAGTAGTTTTGCCAGTTTCTGGCCGTTTCAATGGTTTAAAGCCACTGGTTTTTGGGGTGCCTTCTCGTTTCAAGGCAGACCAAATTTTATTGCTTCAATGGTCTTTGCACCCAGAATAAACAACCAGTCATACTATCCTAGAATCCAACATTTCTATGGGTCAACTCTCCATTTTCTGGCCACTTGTTCCCCCGAACAAAATTTGGTTTGGTCTGAGAACGGGATATACGTGGATATTACCAAGATATACCATCAATGAGCCATTTTACATCATTTTTCCTGGAACATATGGTGATTAACCATTGAAATTAGGGGCTCCCCCAGGTCATCAGACTAAGATGAGCGCCTCGGTGGCCTCCACCGCTCTGTATATGACGGATACGGAGAAGATCCTGGGCCTGGGAGGAAGCACCGAAGAGCGGGGCGGGGCGTGGAAACCCATGGCCAGATATAGGTGCCATGGGAGGTGCAGAACTGGAGTTGTTTTTAAAGTTTTTCTTTTTGATTGTGGTGATTTCAACCATCATTTTTTGGGGTGTATACCCATGGTTAGAACTCAAAAGCATCATAAGTTGGGATATAAATTCTGTAAGTGTGGCGACAACTGGACACTGATTCGATGGACATGCGCTCCCAAGACCCCCAAGCACGGATCGAAAGCTGTAAGATCTGTAAGCAAGTTGGTTACAACCCCATATTGATATATAAATGGGATGAATGTGATGACCCAAGCCGGGGAACTTGCAAATCATAGTGACAAACCAGTGATGGGCATTTTCATGTCCCTGATGACACAAAGGTAACGGAACACTTTTCTAAGGAGTATGTAGGCCTTAGTTTCTATTTTTTCCATGGACTTACATTTGATATTTCACCTATTTTCACCCTACCTTCAGTCTAGGTACATCTAGGTACCTGAATGGAAAGCATGTGTTTCTGATGGTTCAGGAGCCAATAGGAGCCAGCAATGGTGAGCCTTGGCCAGCTGACTGAGGAAGCTGCGCAAGAAGATCAACAAGCACGCCTTCTCGGGAGGTGGCAAAACTGAGGAAGAACAAAGGGCCAACGGAGCCAATCTGGATGTGGACGTCGCCTACCAGTAGCAGGGAACAAAAAACGATTCGGTTTATTGTGACTTCTTAGGTTTTGTGTTATGCCGCCCGGAGCAAATTAGAACCCTCAAGTGGCTCAGGAATCTAGTTTTCCTAATGGATTGGTCGTCATTATTTGGATTCTGTCTTTGTGCCCTCCTCACAAGGTATTTGAAGATTTGGCTGGAGGATGACGAGGACCACGGCGGCAACACCAGCGGGTTACCCATGGTTATCCATCCACACCTGGGTGATACAGCAACACCAATCTTCACCAGAAATCACCATCATCCTTCGGCAATCTCGGCTGCCATTTTTTCGCAGAATGGCTGCCATTCTGGAGATTTTTGCTGCGGCAAATCCGATAGAAAAATTGCAGATTGACGATGTTTCGCAGATTTGTACATCCCATTATATAATATAATTAATTATGATATGTATATATATATACACACATATATATATATATATATTATACCCATCCCATAATATCCGAACGGTTGCTAAAAAATCTCATTTCTCCTAGTTAAACCACTCACATTCTAGGGAAAAAAATCTCGGGATGAGAGTCCAGCTATCGCCATGGAAAGCCTCGGCAGGAGCTGAAGCAGATCGGCACGGACTACGCTGCGGGGAAGTTGCTCACCGGAGAGGTCAAGAAGAGGTGGCAATCGTGCTGCCGAGCTGTTAGGTAAAGTACCATTAAAAGCATCCATATACCATGATGGTTTCAATACAATATCACCCATAAAATGGTAAAAATTGATAAAACATGGGGATTGTGGATCCTATTGCTTTACTAACATATGATTGATTGAGCAATAGATCGTGATTTCTGGGTATTTCCGGGTATAAATTTCGATCAACTGGGCATGGTTGAACCATTGGACCTGACAAGGCTCGGCGATGTGGTCGCTGAGATCGTTGTGGAGCACCAGAAGGTGCGCTGGGGCACAGCTGGGGATATATATATATATACATACATACATACATACATACATACATACATACATACATACATTACATACATTACATACATTACATACATTACATACATTACATACATTACATACATTACATACATTACATACATTACATACATTACATACATTACATACATTACATACATTAATACATACATACATACATTACATACATTACATACATTACATACATTACATTACATACATTACATACGTACATACATACATACATACATACATACATACATACATACATACATACATACATACATACACACACACACATATATATATATATACATACACATATATATATATACATACACACATATATATATACACATATATATATATATACACATACATATGTATATATATATATATATATGTACATACATACATATATATATATATGGGGAGGGAAGGGTGATCCTAGTTGGGGTTAACGAACATCATCACCCATCAAATCATCAAACTGTGATCTATGGTTCCATTTATTGGGGCAGAGAAAACTATGAGTCCATGAAAACCCAATCATAGACTACCAACTAGTGTTGCAGAATGTCACACACACAGCCCACTGTAGTTTCGTTTGTTTGGGAGGCCACACCTGTAGCTTTCAGGTCGGTAGGGTTGCCCCAAGCCCTACACTTCAAGAACGGATGCACACAAGTTGGTTGTTGGAAGTTAAGTTCGCTCAAAACGTTGTGTCACCCTCAGCCACGGTAAATAGTCTCATTTGCTTGGAAGGCACCATGCACCTATGGTTCTTGAAAATAGCTTATAGCACCCAGATTGATGAACCAATTACGTACCACTCCAGGCCCGTGCTGAAATTGATGACGAGCTGTTGATGAGATTTATGGACCCAAGCCGTGAGGCCTGAGAGCGGACCTGGGGTTGCCATACCTTTGGATCACATTTTTGGAGGCCCCTAAATCCACCCGAAAATGGGCATACATGGGGCAATTTCATGCAATTTCCAGGCGAGGACCGGATCACATTGTGAGTTCGATCTTTGTCTAGTTGACCCACACGCCCAGCCAATCACATTCAGAAGCACGCTGTGGGTCAAAATCATTGTCGCCTCCAAAACTGGTCGGTCTGACACGATACACTTTTTCCCTAGTTTCTTGCCTGTTGGTACCCCAATCTTTGATCCATACTCAGGTGGATACCAATCAAATTGCCAGAACTTTTCATGGGAAAGTCATGTGGCCAAAAATGGGGATGAAATCCTGGGATTTTGGTTTTTTCCCTGTTTTCAGATTCATCAGACCGGCAGGAACTCCGAACCTCCTTCAAGGCTCCTGCCATGGAGGGTGCCTAAGATCTGGGATCCAGTGATGGTTTGCTGGGATCATCAACCTCTGAGTTGCTGCCCCAGCACAAGCTGGGATGGGATTGGCATTGCTATCTGTCTATCTGGCTATCTGTCTATCTATCTGTTCCAATCTATTCCAATCTATTCCAATCTATCCCAGTCTATTCCAATCTATTCCAATCTTTATATTCCAATCGAAGTATTCTACATATTCTAATCTATAATCTATTCCATTTCTATTCTATTTTCATATTATTTCTAGTTCTATTCAATTCCACTTTCTATTTTTATTCGATTCCTATTTCTATTATTCCATTCCTATTCCTATTCCTATTCCTATCCTATTCCATTCGATTCTGATTCGATTCTGATTCGATTCTATTCTATTGAATTCTAATTCTAATTCTAATTCTAATCTATTCTATTCTCTTCTCTTCTCTTCTCGTCTAATTCTACTCTCTCTCTCTCTCTCTTTCTCTCTGCAGCTCTCTCTATATCTCTATGTACGTATTATATTCATGGCTATGTTCGGCACTATTGAACTAGAGATGATCCCAGTGCCGCCCTCATCGCGCCGCGTGAGCCGAAAATGTGATGAATGGATCCATGGTGCCATCAGAGAAATGCCGAAGATCTTCCCGGGGCTGTGTTTGGACCCAAAGGTAAGGTGGTTAACCATGGTTAACCATGGTTAAGTGAAAACTGGAGCAACACAGCCATGAGAACATCTTCAATGTCGAAAAAAACTCTGCAAAAAATGGCCGTTTTCGGATGACGTGGCTTCTTTACCATGGCTGGCATGGGTTCTCCGCACATGGCGGGTTCCTGGCAACTGGGGCGCTCCCAGGGTAGCTGGATGTGACCGGTTGCATGCAGAACTCAGCTGTGGGATCTGATGCCTATAGGAACCGCTAAGCAAGTTGGAAATAAATACATTCTGGTGATGTAACATAGGTCATTCATCTACGAATGGTCCATTTTCGATAGCTATGTTAGTGTACGAAAGGGTAAATGATCAGGAGGCGACTCGGTGACCCAATGTAAGTTTTGTTCAGGTTCAGTCTGCTGATGTCAGAGGTTCCCCTGTTTTGCTGGAAGGGGCCTACCATGCTGCAGTGTTGGCATGTGTTAGCAAGTCCGGGCAAAAAATGGCAAGGCTTCAAGGCCATTCACCAGAGAAAACTCATACACCAAATTATGGCTTTTACCGCTTTACGTAAATTACCATCTGGTTATTTAACATAGCCATGGAAAATGGCCCATTTATAGATGGTTTACCTATCAAAAATGGTGATTTTCCATGGCTATGTTAAATAACCAGAGGGTATTAGAAAAAGCAGAAGATCGGAACTCTTGATTTCCACTAGGTTGACTTCAATCAAGCCGCATGTTCAGTTCGGCATTGAGCCGGGTCGCACCAGATCGACCAATTTTCGACGCGGTGTGAAATCAGCAGCCCACCTTTGACGCTGAAGGTCACAGATCCCCACCATTCCCTGTGTTTGACCTTTACCCCATGAAGCCTGTAGGAGTCGCAAGGGCGGCAACCAATGGAGGCGCCACCGAGGGTGGGACCCATCACCACAAGGGAAGCCTGGAAAAGGCCCTGTAGAGGTTTGAATGGGAAAACCATCGAACTACATGGCTTTTCCAGCAAGCCATGTTTGATTACCGAAGCATCGCAGTCAGAACCTGGGTCAAGGGATATGGATCACTAGTCATGCGCTGGTGCCCTGTGCTCGATACAGTCCGCGGTGATTGGCCGTTTGGGTCGAAGGACAACATGCCACCTTTCATTGAGAAATCATGAGGTGCCTTAGCAAGGTTGGCCAAGTCCTTGTTGTCCTTGTGCTGTATATTTGGTGTGCAATGTGCTCAAAGAGACTGCCACATACATATTGGCAGGTTAGCAACCACAATTTTCCCATAATTCGAATCATGTCAAGTTGCAAGAATCCTACACCCCTTGAATCTGCCCAAGATACGCCAACTTTGCGGCTTTTTCATCTTTTTCCTTCAAATCTCCTCTCATTTCTGACCAGCTGCCACCATGGCAGCCAGCGATCTGGCCTTGAACGATGCGCTGTGGGCCGTGGCGCTGGTTTCCAGCCCACGAAGCTCGAATCGGGATCCCCAGATCATTCAAACAAAACAGGGAAACCACGTGTTTTGGGGCACCCCGGCCCTTAATGTTGCTGCTAGTTTGGTGAGCCAAAAGCTGAGAACCCGGCTGAGGTTTTTAGTGGTGTAATGAACGCTAGGGATCCAGCCGAGGAAGCCTGCGGTCCCTGAGCCACGCCTCGCGTTCGGTGCACGGTCTGCTATCGCCAGTGGCAGAGCGCACGGCGCGGATGACGGAACTCACGAGGGCCCTGGGCTCGCAGCACGGCGGCAGGGGGAGCCATTGAAGATACCGGGTGATTGGGTTATGGAAATAGGGAGTTCTAAGCCATGGTAGGGAAATCATGGGAAATCTATCAACCACCGAGTATGGGTTTTTTGGGGGTATTTTCAATGGCTCACCTGGGTTTTGGGAGGTTTTTATCGGGGATTATTCAGCAAACAAAAAAGTGGGAAGATGGGAAGAGGTTAGGTTTTGGCTGGGTCAAGTGGGGATGGTTTCATTCGGAACATTGCTACCATTTTGTAGCAATCATTATTTGATGACTATCGGGGAAGATCATGGGATGCAACCATCCCCAAATGGGAATCGCATGATCAAAATGTAGTAAACCCGATATCTATATTGGTACATTTTGGGGCTAGCCATGTAAATTGGAGAGTTTGATATATATATATATATATATATCATGGACCATGATTTGGGGGGTTATTGGAATGATTATTGGGATCATTAAGGGACGCCCAATAAACCATCTCCAATTTCAGCAGAGATGGGTAGTGGGCGGTGGGAGTCCGCTTGGCCACATTATACTACTGGAGTTGCTGGCTGGACAGCAAATCTTGATCTTTTCTGAAAAAGTCGCAATAGTTTCCCGAAAGGCGCTACAAAAGACCAATCCAATAACATAGAACAGAACATTTGAATTGGTTGACATTTCCAGTCCTTGGCCGAGGCTTCCACTGCAGTTTCACTTCCCCTTGTCGACCGTGAGTCATGCCGCTTACCAGGCATATAGCTGCCTTCCAAGAACGAACTTTTGGGTAAGGCCTACCCTCCTTCAAAACCCCACATGGACCACTGACATCCATGAGCCAAATGGAAGATGATTCTCCTCTTGGACACGGTCCTTTTTTCATGGAAAAAAACTTGGCTTCGATGCCTTTGTTCCTTTAAAGAGCATATTTTACAAGGGGGGAGGCGTAGACTCAGAACTTGCCATTGGATTTGCCGGGCAGATCCAAGGACTGGCTTTCAGAGGCGGTGCGGTACTTCGGACCGATGAAGATTTTACGCTGGCGAGAGATGCCCAGCACAATTCAATTTACCCTCTGGTTGTTTAACATAGCTATGGAAAATCACCATTTTTAATAGGTAAACTATCTATAAATGGGCCATTTTCCATGGCTATGTTAAATAACCAGAGGGTATGTGATGATACTCTGAGAGAGTGGGAGAGATAAAGCGTATTATTTTTTTTGCAGATGATGCATTATTTCCACTGTTTTTGGATGCGGCATCATTCTCCATAAAGTCTTTTTTTTTCGGGTCACCCTGTTTCAAACATGTGTGGGCCGCAGGGCATTTTTTTTTGCCATGATCGTGGGTCGAACGCACACGTCATTGCCATCTTCAACTCCCTGTGACTTCGGAAGAAAAGCCAGGATCAAAGGACCTACCCGTAAGCACAAGTTGCAAACCTGTAATGTTTTCAGGCCAAACATATGTATATATACATATATTATGTATGTACAATATATCTATATAGAAGATAGAAATTACATGCATATACATGTGTTGGACATATTGAATATATATAACTGTGTATGCAATCTCTCTCTCTCTCTCTCTCCCTCTCTCTGTCCCTAATCTATATCTATATCTATATCTATATGTATATCTATATCTAATATCTATATCTATATCTATATCTAAGTATATCTATATCTATCTACATCGGTAATTTTCGGCATTTGGTTGCATGTACATTTTAGTCATCGCAGCCGAGGAAGGCGGGGGAGCTTGCAGGCTGGGTTCCCACAGAGGAAGAGACCTGGCAGCTGCAGTCGCGCCAGGCGCTGATGAGTGGCGCGGCTGAACCCCTGGGGCTCTTTACCGTTCAAGAAATAGGGATTTAACCATCAACAAGTAGTGATTTAACATGATTTAACCAGTCAAAATAAGGATTTAACCATCAACAAGTAGTGATTTAACATGATTTAACCAGTCAAAATAAGGATTTAACCATCAACAAGTAGTGATTTAACATGATTTAACCAGTCAAAATAGGGATTTAACCATCAAAAATAGTGATTTAACATGATTTAACCAGTCAAAATAAGGATTTAACCATCAACAAGTAGTGATTTAACATGATTTAACCAGTCAAAATAAGGATTTAACCATCAACAAGTAGTGATTTAACATGATTTAAAGTCAAAATAGTAGTGATTTAACATGATTTAACCAGTCAAAATAAGGATTTAACCATCAACAAGTAGTGATTTAACATGATTTAACCAGTCAAAATAGGGATTTAACCATCAAAATAGTGATTTAACATGATTTAACCAGTCAAAATAAGGATTTAACCATCAACAAGTAGTGATTTAACATGATTTAACCAGTCAAAATAGGGATTTAACCATCAAAAATAGTGATTTAACATGATTTAACCAGTCAAAATAGGGATTTAACCATCAACAAGTAGTGATTTAACATGATTTAACCAGTCAAAATAAGGATTTAACCATCAACAAGTAGTGATTTAACATGATTTAACCAGTCGAAATAGGGATTTAACCATCAAAAATAGTGATTCAACATGATTTAACCATCAACAACTAGTAGTTTTTCTTTCTTAAAATGGATTTCATGGACTTTTCACGGGAATCAAACATGGCTGGCCGGAAATCGCACATGGAGGTTTGAACGGGACATATGCAGAAATCAACAAACAAACAAACAAACGAATAAACACATACATAAATGAACACATGCATTGATAAATAAACACAATTTTATGTATACTTATATAATCTTATATACAGATAGATAGGTAGATAGATAGATGTAGATGTATATGCATACTGTATACTTATATGATCTTATATGTACATGTACATGTATGGGATTTTCCATTGCCATGTTAAATCCCCAGGGGGAGGTATCAGGTACCATTTTAGCAGCAAATCATAACTTTTTTCGAGGTGATCTTCCAAAAACCAATCGACCGGGGTTTTAATCCGGGGCTGACATTGGGCTGATCCGTATGGTTCTTTTCCTAGAAGATGTGATTTGACCACCAACAATTCGGAGATTCGGTAAACCGGGGATAAAAATCATGATTTTAAGCACTAAAATGGGGAGCCGCGTTCCATGGTGATCCAACATGGCTGGAGATCATCGGTTTTTTTTCGGGGAAAATATGTGGGCGGGGGATTTCCGTTGCCAGGTGAAGCTCACTCATGAGATTCTCTGATTCACTTGGAGTAGATTGAGCCCCCAGATCAGATGCTGCCCTTTTTTCTGCTAAGATCTGAGGCATCCTCGCCTGTGCGAAATGGACATTGGAGAGGGTGGCACCAGCCAAACCTCTGTTTCTCTTCGCAATTTCTTCGCGATTTTCAGGGGATGATGGGGATGCCACCAGGAAACGGCCCAGAATGAAGGATGAAACATGTAACATTCTTCAGGAACTGCAATCCTACCATGATCATTGATGCAACTGGGCTCTGTTGCCCTTATGCACAGGCATAAGCCTTGTGCAATGTGGAAGAAACATGCTGAGCCTTGCTGCCGAAAAACCTTTCAGATCCTACCAATCATTTCCCATCCAGTTGGAGGTGATGAACCAAGCTCTGAGCCATTCCCATTTTTGGGGATGGATCAAAACCTATTATTACCATGTTTGGGGGAGAACCATCCATTAACCACCTATCTTATGGTACCGTTTGGGTACCAGGGTTTCGATCCATAACAGGCTCTTTGGTGCTACCCTGAGACCGGCGACGGACAGCGACCGGGTGACTTTTGCACCCCTGGCCTTCGAATGGGCCGAGGGGCCGGCGGCGGCTGGGCTTTATCGGAGGTGAATGGAACGTATGGTGATGGAGAGATGCGGATGGAGTTTTGCTTAATCCGCCTATGATTCTACAAGATTCAACGGATGAGTAGATATGGCAATCAGATGCAATTGGATGCAATTAGATGCAATTAGATGCAATTAGATGCAATTATAAATTATAGATACATACTAACCCTCTATCTCTCCAAGTTTGCCAATGAGAATCGAATCATTTTTCGGATGTGGCCATTTGGCGCGGCACCAAGGCAGACCCCTTGCAGCTGGCATTGCAACTCTCCATGTCGACAGAGGAGGTGAAACTGCAGGTTGAGATGATTTCGGGCGGTTGGTCGGCGCCTGGGACCAGTTTTTGGTCAACCCATGTTGTTCCCCTTCCCAAAAGAAGGGGCATTTCAAGTGCAGAACTGAGATATTTCTTCTGCATGGATGTCTTGGATCGCTTGGATTTTTTTTACAAGCTAATTATGGGGGAAAAAACCACATGTCACAACAAAAACCTGTGATTTCTGGAGGTTTTTGCCGATGTTGAAGATCCCCATCACCGAGGATTGGTCCGAAAGCTGGTCCTTGGAGGCAGGCACTTTGCAGGTGGAGATGAGTACAGCCATCTGTGGTCAGGACGGGGACAGAGTCGTTTCGGTGGCCCAGATTCCAATATGGCAAGGAACCATGCTTTTGAAAGGTTGGGAAAATGATCTTTTGAATGGGGGTCCACATTTTTTCTGTTGAATGAATGGAGGGTAGAGTCGGCAGCGTCAAATTTCGCGAATCCTTTTTTCTGGTCCAGAAAACATAGGTTTTTGGCCACATGAAAGCGGAAATCATGGTAGCTGATTAGTAACTTACTCATTTGTCTTTGCCTGGCAGGCGACGTATCCTAAAAGATACCTGGGTTTTGTGCCAAGATGTTTGTGCCACTTCCAGGATGAAGGCGACAAGTTGATGCTGCATCAAGTGCTGGGCGCCGAGTGTTTGGAGGCCTGAACGAGTCAGCGAAGCTAAAACGATAGCCTCCAGTAATTTAACATAGCTATGGAAAATGGATGAACATGGCCCATTTATAGTGGATTTACCTATTGACATGGTGATTTTTCCATAGCTATTTGTTACTTTACCAAACGATACTATATTTTCTTTGGTTGGGCAGATCATCACAGCCCTCGTTCAACCCCGGCTTTCTCCTGTCTTTTCACCAGGTGACGGGAGAAGCTCATCGTGTTGCCACGGCAGAGAAACTCATCGCCGTGGTGTGCTTGAGCCAGTTGCGCTGGGGAGCTGCCTCTCGGTCAAAAAAGGGGGGAAGCAGAGGGATCATACGGGATCAAGGATACAAAGCACCCCCGAAATGGGGCTTTTAACCAGCCCAACTGTGTCCGTTTTCTTTTTTGGGAAGGTATTGATCATCCATCCAAACTTCTGTGATGTGTTGGACAGATACGATACACTCAGTATGCTGAACTTAGGATGTACCCACCATGGGTTCTTTATCCCAATTTCGTCCAACAGGCTATTGTCATGATAAACAAAACGCTTTCTTGCGGGTGCCTAGTACTTTTCCTCAAGTAGATCATAATACCATACCAAAACATAATTCTTAATAACCTGGACTGCAACAACTTAGCCCGTAGCAGAAATGAAACATGTTGCAATGCATTGTTGCCGTGGGATGATGATCATTCCGACCCCTACACTAGATAGAACTTATGATTTCCAAAATTTCGGAGGGCAGATGCACCAACAAGACTTGCCAGAGTTTATTTGATTTTGTTCATGTTTATCCCAAATACATTGTTGCAGGTATACGCAACAGTGTATATTTATTTATGTATGTATAAATGTAATATGTGAAATCATCCTGAAGTAGATAGAATATGGAATCTTCAAAGGTATTCCCATTCTCAGTGAGGATTGACTTGTTCATATTCTATCCACTCCAGGATGGCTATATATTTATATATTATAGATGTGTGTATATGACATCATTATTGTATGAATAAATAAACAGATAAATCAATAATAAATAGATAGAACTACGCATATAAATATAGATGCAAATATAAATAAATGAACACACAC
This sequence comes from Cladocopium goreaui, assembly GCA_947184155.2. Classification (NCBI taxonomy): domain Eukaryota; class Dinophyceae; order Suessiales; family Symbiodiniaceae; genus Cladocopium; species Cladocopium goreaui. The sequence continues at coordinate 705,801 of CAMXCT020003112.1, read as the reverse complement.
ACATATACATATACATATACATATATATATGTCTAAAACAGTATATAAATAGATATGTTCCTAGTGTAGATGCCCCGTTCGACACGGCGCTAGGACGCACCACCGTGGCGTCCCAGGGAGCTGCGGCGACTTGAGACGCGAGCGCGCGCTTAGCAGCATCAACGTTGAATGGGAAGAGACCAGAATATGTATTGGCTATATATACACATAGATTTCCATTGTAGTTATATCCATTGTAATAGCTATATATCCATTGTAATGTAGTAAAGCTATATCCATTATAGTATATATATATTAGTATATCTGCAGAATTATGATAGTGATGTAGAATATTTATCCAGTATGTATAGTATAGATATGGTATATGTACACTTGGTGTGCTATTATATATATATATGTGTGTGTGTTAAATCCAGAAACATGGGTTGGAGAAAGGAAGTTCACCAACCATCTTGGGACTTGAGCAGTTTTTCTTGTTGTCCTTTTGGTTGGTTGGTAAACAGGCATGTAGGACAATATGTTATGCTCGTGGAACCTCCAAACTCGTACATCTCGTACTTTACCAGTGGAAAAGGCATCTCCAAGTGCGCCATTTGTGAGGGTGCTAGCTAGCTTAGTTTCGAGCAAGGGAACCCACCCATTCTGAGCATCTCAGCGTGCAGTTGCGGAAGATGTCACAAGAAACCAATCTGGAGAAGCAAAGATGGCTGAGAAAAAAATGTTCAGTTCAGATGTGTGGTTGGCATATGGAGTGCAAGATGGGCACTCCATCTTTGGCATGGCATGTGCATCCCATGGTTGCAGTCGTCTGATGGTTTCTGCAGGTGCTGGGTGGGACAGCCCCAGAGGAGCGAAGTGGATGAGAAGAGACGCTGCTTGTGGTGATGTCTGCCGGTTGGGTAGCTAAGCTAGAAGCGGTTGATGTGGATTTTCCCTGCAAAAATGGGCCAATAGAACTCACTAAAAAGGCTTCAGAATCCTAACCCACTCCCACTTCCCACCAGTTCTGGCGGGATAGGGGTCAAAAAAAAAACGGATCAAAACAATTCGGGATCAAAAAAAAACGGATCAAAATCGGGTTAGATAGGAATGAAGGAAGGCAAGAAGGAAGGACGGAAGGAAGGAAGGAAGGAAGAAAGGACGAAAGGAAGGAAAAACTAAGGGCGCAAATGTTGCCAGAAAAGATGCCAAAGATAATGGCAAAAAATAATGCCAAAGAATATCAGGTAGGATATCGGATAAAGAAAGAAAGAAAGACAGACAGACAGAAAGAAAGAAAGAAAGAAATAAGGAGGGAAGGAAACAAAGGAGGGAAAGAAGGAGGGAAAAAAAGGGGAAACAAAGGAGAGAAAAGAAGGAGGGAAAGAAAGAAGGAAACAAAGGAGTGAACACAGGAGGGAAGGAAGGATGAAAGGGAAGTAAGGAGTGAAGGAAGCAGGCAAGGAAGGCTGAAGAAAGGAACCGTGCAACGAACAGTGCAAGGAAGGAAAGAAAGAGGGCAAGAAGGAGGGAAGGAGAAAAGTAACTGATGTGGAACACGGGAAAAGAACAAAGAACACAGGAAAGAAACAAAAGTATGAAAGAAAGCCAGGAACGAAAACAAACAGGAAAAGGCGCGAGGTGAAACGACAACAGATAGAGAAAGAGCAAGAGAGCCACAGAGAGGTTCAGATGTTTTTTTTTGGTTCTGGTCTTACCCAATAATCAGCCGGCCATTGCCACGACACATTGCTTTAGAAATCACGTTTTTTTTTGGTTGGCAACCGTGTTTTTGGTTGCTGCTGTTAGTTCAAAGTGATTGACTCCCAAAATGCTACGTTTCAGTAGCATATGAGCATGTTAGGAATTACATTGGTAGGGCTTTGCAAGAGGCGAAGGAGATATTGCACGTTAAACAACAGCGTAGTGAATAAAATCCCTTTTGCATGACGAAAATCACCAATCACCAAAATTTGACGAACCAGGGTCCGCGCACTTTCCACATCCTTCGTTTCCTCCCCCAAGAAAGAAAAGGGCAGTTCATGATGAAGAGCAGCAAGTCCACATGCTCTTGCCCTCCCAGGCTCGTTCTGCTAGTGCCCCATCTCGGCCTGTGTCAGAGAAGCGTTCGCGTAGCAGTTCTGGTTTGCACCGGCTCCTTCAGCACTTGGGCTTATCACGCTGGGAGAGTCTCATCTTGGCTGAAGAATTGGATTTGGACATGCTGGCCTCCATGCCTTTTGCTGACCTGAAAGTTGCTCTCCCGACGATTCCCTCTGGTGTCCTCTTCTCATTGCAGCATCATGCTGCAGAATGGAGCACTGATTCCGGGACCCCATGCGTGCGTGTCTTGGTACACCATCCCTACAGAAGCAGCGAATTAAACGAGAGCCATTGAGAAGAACGATTCCGGTACTGCTAGATTAAAATGGCCGATCCATATGTATGCATGTCAGAAACAAGCAAGAACTGATTCGATGTACGGCGCTATGGCCATCTCTTCCCCTTATCGCGATGTAACATTCTCTTCTGGAAAACAATGAAATATTTTGAGCTAAGCTTGTGATTGCTCAGGACGTGCAACCTGAGGGAGCCGACGTGGCCTCAACTCTCCTAATGGGCGTGTACAGTTTAGCTTGCGCATTGTAGCGGTATCTTGCTTGTTCATTTCCGTCTTCCACGCAGATGAGAATCAAGCTCGTGATGTTCCATGCTCGGCCCAGGGAGAAGCTCTTGCTCGTCCAACAAGCTCTGCTGTCCAGACCTCAGTGTTAGAGAAGCTTCGTATACACATGTTGCAGGGAAGCCTCTTTTTTCCTCCCTATAGAGAGGTTCTGCAAGAGAGGTGCCGAAGCGTGTGCTGACCTTAGCCACAGTCAGAAGAGTGTATGGCAACCGGCTTGCGCATACCTAGACCATAGCCTTTTCCAAACGATGTCGCCTCCGGCAACCTCAGGGTTCCAATTTTTTCGGCCAAGGAATTGGCACATGTGGTAGCAGCGCAAAATATGACACATCTGCTTTCTGATATGTCGCAGTAGCACGAAACTCCTTAGCATTCTTCGGCTGGCAAAAAGGGAAATTCGAGAATAGCTGTGCCCCACATGAATTAGGCTGGATGAATTTCTTTGGCTGCACGTGTCCATGCGATGTCGGCCCGTCAGGTGATTGGTGTTGAAATGCCTCATGACCAAAAAAAGGAGACCGTACCTGGTCACACCTAGGTAAATTAATTACGGATGTCAAAAGACTTTCGGGGTTTCAACCAACAAAAAAGCAGCAAACTGAATGGTTAGACTGCAGCTGCATGCCATTGTTGAACCATCAACTATCTGAAAGCGTTTCCAATAGGAATGTGAAACGATTAGTGGGATGATGTGTACACTGTGTACACCAGAATCCATGTGAATTCCACGTGTTGAAGCTTACTTCTTGCATGGAAGATGATACTGTGAAGGGGTTTTCCTAGAAATTTTCCGTCCCTCGTTGCTGGATCAAAAAAATTACTCTGGATCAAACAAATATTCCTTGTCAAAGACTAAAACATATTTGTGTAGCCAATTTTTTTTGATCCTACTGATTTATTATTTTTTTGATCTGTTTTTTTTTGATCCCTCACTCAGTTCTGGCGATGACAATGGTCACCTCATCGCTGCCCTGGATGCTTGCAAAGCTGGTGTGTACCCTCCAGCAATTTAACATAGCTATGGAAAATAACACAATTATATTTATACAGTAGATGATTTACGTGATGTTCCATGGCTATGATGAATTACCAGAGGGTAGATAGACACACACACACAGATAAATCGATAGATAAACTAAACTAAGATAGGATAAGATAAGATAGATAGATAGATAGCTAGGTAGGTAAGTAGGTAGATAGATAGATAGACAGATAGATAGATGGATAGATGGATAGATGGATAGATGGATAGATGGATAGGTGGATAGATGGATAGATAGATAGATAGATAGATGTATAGATTAGATTAGATTAGATTAGATTAGATTAGATAGATAGATAGATAGATAGATAGATAGATACATTGATAGGTAGATAGATAGATAGATAGACAGACAGACAGATAGATAGATAGATAGATAGATAGATAGATAGATAGATAGATAGATGAATAGATAGATAAATAGATAAGATAAGATAAGATAAGATAAGATAGATAGATAGATAGATAGAAAGAGATCATATAGATAGATCGTCACTTAAAATGATACACATACCATGTTAATTATGTGGTTAGGCATGCTGTACACCAATTCATTGGATGTTTCGAAGCCGTTTCACAGCAGACCTCGCGCCGGAACGGCGCGCAGAGTTTCAGCTGGCAGCGCTGGCATGGCGCCGGGGGCGGGGCGGCAATGCCAGATACAGGCGACGGGGTGGACGGGGTGGATGGGGAGGCAGGGGGAGGGAAACTCCACAAGATGCAAAATTTCAAGTGTCTCATGAATGAAGGGTAAGTTTTGGGTAAACCATACTAGATGATGTGTTCCAGACCATGATATTTAGTCATATTTATACTATTTTATACTAAGTTGCTAATTGTATCCCTGGTATACACTCCGAATTTTGTACGACTTGTTCTCGCACAGGCAAAGGAGGACTTCCATCTGGAGAGGATGGAGGAACGGAAGGGGTCAGCATCGATCCCTTGGCAACAGATGCTGGGTGAATTGATGTTGAAGTGGCTTACTCACCAGAGCCTCCTGTTGGTCCAGGAGTCCATGGTTGATCATGGTTGTTGGCCTTGATTTTTTAAAAATTTTTCTTCCATGGATGCTGCAGGGAAATTTGCCGTGCTGCGAGACCCCTGGTCAGTAATTAAGTTCCGTATGGAGCTGCCTCCCAGCTGCCCGAGGTGAAACTAAACATGGCCAGCACTGTTCCTGAGATGAAGATCTAAGAGTCTTTAGAAAAACTCTGTGGATCTCAGGAAAGATGCAGCCAGCTTAGCCATGACGCGGCCTTCATTCCAACCAGTGGCTGCGGGACTTTCCTCTGCCGCTCGGTCCAACGGAAAAGTCATTGGGCCATGGATTGAACACTGTTTTTTTTTTTGGGGGGGGGAAGTCTACTCGTCCAATGGTTGGGGTGGCCTAACCGTTGGTTTTAGGATGTTTGAGGTTATTTTTTTCCGGAACCTCAGCCCATCCAATCATTGGGTTGCGAAATTCAACCTCCGTGGCATGGTTTTCACTTGATCCCAGCCCAATTCAGAGACATGGCTACGGCGATTCTTGACTCCTTGACTTCCAAAATATCCAACTTACATGCCTCAAGCATGGTTTAAGTAGAATGATTCCGAATGATCAACTGGAATCCCCTTTTTGGACCGCCTTTTTATGGCTCCACAAGTAGCCGTTGAACCCCAGGACCGCCGCCCCGGTGAACGTCACGAGATCGACCAGTTGAACCGACGTCGCAGCCCAGCGCGACGGAAGGAGGCTGGTGCACAGGCCTCGCCGCGAGGTGAACCGCAGGGCTACTGGAAGGCCTTGAGTACCATGCAGTGCTTGGGCCATGTGTTGGTGGATTTTCCTGGTGTTTTTGAGTTCGTTAATGTTAGTTATTTTTTGTGCTTGGTGTCATGTTTTCTTCTGGGTGGCGGTTGGAGGTTTCAACATGTTTTTTTTGCTTCGCGCGATTGCGCGTTCTTTCCTTGTGCTGTGGTCAAGGTGGGTTGAAACAGTTCCACAAATAGCAGATTTTCCATCCAAACCTGAGGAAATTACTGTAGTAGTTGGTGCGCAATGTGCAAACGAATGGAACATATGAAAGCGGGACAGGTTGTTGCCATTCTGGGCACCTGAGGCCAAAGGCATGTGACATCTCAAGCGTCTCCCGGAAGCGCCATGAACATGCTATCAGCTACGGTTTCTCTCCAGCCTCCCCACCAGCAGCGCCATCAGCCCAGTCAGTGCCAAGCCCAAGGGGTGTGCCCAACGATGCTGGAAGACGGGAGGAATACTTTGAAACCGCACAATCAGCAGTGCAGTCCCTCAACCGCAGTATCAAAAATGCAAGGATGGGAACAAGGTCAACATAGGTCAGCTTTGGGTGATGGATGCTAATGGTGATTGTAATTTGGATTTATGGGCTTATTCTTTGCCATCAATTCAAATAAATTCAGGACGATGGAGGCACATAGTAGTTAGCCCAACGAATTTAAACTCCCTTGAGGGGCATCCACATATGGTCCACCCTCCACCACCTTTTCTTCCAGTTCAGCGTCCTAGGTTTTCTCCGGACTGCACCTTCCACTACGAGGTCATGGAGCACCGCCGCGACGCGCGGGACTTCGCCAAGACCCTGGGCCGCCCCAGCGGCACCGGCCTCCGCGCAGCGCGCAGCACGCGGCCGCGCAGCGCGGAGGGCATGGCCTCGGAGGGGTCGTTGCGCTGGGAGCCTGGACGGCGGGTGAAGCCCGGGCTGCCGGAGGCAGCGCGGGGCACGGTGAGGTCGCCCAGTCCCAAAGGAAAAGGTCGCACGGTGGCCGACCGGTGGAGGTTTAGCAGAGTTTTTTTTTCGATTTGTGATGGTCTTTTTGAGTAATAAGGTTGGTTGTTTGGGGGGTTGAAGGTTGAGCTCGGGTTGTGTTTTTGGAGGGTTTGGGTAAGCTTTTAGAATTTTTGTAATCGGGAGACTTGGGCACTGGGCACAGTTTTTGTGCCAGAAGTGCCACCAACCAGGTTGAAATGCTCGAGAAGGTGGAGATTGATCCAAGGGAACTCATGCTGAAGGATTTGAAATGCAGGGTGTCTTGGCTTGGTCTTGTTCCCATCCATTCCGCCCCTGTTTTTTTTCCTTCTCGGGAGGAGTAAACCGAATTGGCTCATCTTTTTGGTGTGATTTGAACAGGGATTTTCAACGTTCAACTGTTCTTGGGTCGTTTTGAACACCAACTTTAAACAGTTGAAGGGGATGACATTTTTAAGGGGACACCGCCCCTGTTGGTCAATGATTTTGATGAAGGTCGATGAGTTGGTGAAGCAGACCACAGTGCTTCACCAACTGCACAGCTCCCCGCGCTGCGCCACCGCGCCGGCGGCTCGCTCGCCGCGGACGCGCAAGAAGCGACTGGGCGAAGAGGAAGAGACGCATGGGATCCCATGCGAAGCCTTGGTGATGAGTTGTTTTGATTGGTGTATTTGTAATCATTTTGATTGAGCATGTTGGATCTCCACTTGGATGTCCCACTGAACATCCACTGATCTCCAGCACCTCTGCTGGGATCCATCGTCCAATGAATCTGAAGCATAATACTGGAGGATTTAGCGGGCGCATTTCCAGCCGTAAATTGCAGGATTTACTGTGCTGGTAGCTAGTAACCTGCAAATTCTTGGCTGGAGACACATGGTCGTCGATGCGCTCAAAATAGCGTAAGAAAACAATTTGCCTAAAGAACGCCAAACCTTAGGGGGATAGCATGGCAGGATGGTGGTTCCAAATTACTTGGGATGAGGACCCATGTTGTGGAGGCAATCGTGTTGCACAGGAGGATCCATGTTTTTGAGATGGTTTGCAATCACCAACTAGATAGGACATCTCCGCTTCGCCTCATCCAATTCTTGTTGTCTCCCCAGCTGCTAAAACCTCCAATTTCCTGGTAAAACCAAGGGCCGCCTCCCCCACCAGCCCTGGTGCCTCAGTGTCCACAGCGGCGGCGTCGCCGCTGAGCACGTGCCGTGGACCTGTTGGAACATGATGTTGCCAATCCCCCAGGGATTCCTCAGAATTCTTCAAGATTTCAGGGTGATTTTCCATTGCTATGTTAGTTCACCAGAGGGTATTGTTTGAATTGCCGGGGGTATCCTTTATTTTTAAACACCGATGCTTATGGGGTATCATCATTTAAATATTGCATCATTTGCCCTGCAAAACCTGCAATTTTCTGGGTACCCCCGGGTACCCCCTCCATATTTTTGGGCAAAACCACTTCCATTGTCTGTTGGTTAGATCCTCGTTTTGAATGTTCGAATCCCACGACCCTGGACGGTTTTCCCATTAAACACTTTGATTACTTTGCCCTCAGCCGTTGTTTCCCTTGGCCCTTGGCACGGTGATAGCCTCTGATAACTGAGATCCCTGGCCCCGGCAGCTCAGCAATGGTGAGCAGATCAACGGCAAGGTCATGCATCATGAGGGGTTCAGAGTAATCAACTGGTGGACGTGAAAGGAAAACCAAAGGGGGCCAATGTACATGACCATTCTGGAGAATGACATAGGCCATCCTAGGATTCTACCTGAGATTATGTGCAATATTGACGAGCTGCGGACTGCGTTTTCAATAGCGTTTAGACACATTTATTCCGGATTTGTGGGTTTTGGGTGGCCTTGAGACTCACAAGGATGTTGAGATATGATATGTATATTATACATATATATACATATGTATACATATGCATGTATTCAGTTCAGATCGGGACCATCCAACTGGCATGAAACTGGGGCTGAAAATACGCTGGTTCCATCAAGCGTCCACTGGTTCGGACCGAAACTTGCTTGCATCCGATACGTTTACGAAGCAAGGCTTTGTCGCCTGTCGCCACTTGGAACCTGGCTTCAAATTCATAACAGTGACACTGACCCATCAATCCCTCCAGGGTTTATGCCAAAAAATAGTTGAAGGGAAAACCTACAGGAAACATGGAAACACTCCCACAACATATCCCTAAAACTTATAAGCTTAAGATGGGTTGCGGTAGTGGAGGCGGCAGAGCTTTTTCAGCGCTTAACAGCGCGCCCAGCTGTTTTAGATTAGATGCTGTCAGGGTTGGTGCGTTTGTTTGGCGCCTTCCCTGGCCAACCATGTTTCACCTCAATGGTCATCTCAAAATTGGATATGGTTGGACCCTGGTTGAACCTGAGCAGGATGGTTTGCGTCAAATTGAACTTGTGAAGGCTGCGGGTAGCCGTTGATTTTGGGAAGTGAAGCGTTGAAAACAAAGCCGGACCATCAGAACCAGCTGATCGAATTTTGAGAAAACAGAACCAGGTTTCACGCCGTGACCAGACCGCAGAGGCGACAAAGTCCTGCCTGGTGGCATGGTGCCCCTCATTCCTCCATGCCCCACATGGATATTAGTGGCATTACTTGGATGTGCGGAAGATGAAATGGGGAAGCTAGTAAATCCAGCTATAGGAAACCATTAGTAGCATTACATTTCTATTTTCTCATGGGAAACCCACTAGAAATGGGGAAGCCATAGGGAATACCATATCTATGTCCATTTTTGTTCTTGGGTTCCTCAAATCCAAGGCTCCATGAGTTGACCCAGGGCCAAAGCTAAATGATGAGCTCGCTATATCTTATAGATCTAGGACGATTGAAACAGATTAGATGAACAAATACATCTAAAAAAAGCAGGTGCATATGGATACATCAAAATCTGTACTAAGTACACATTTAATCATATAGTCATATTCATTCATATTCATCAGATTATATTATTTTATCATTATGAAAAAAATATGTATCATATAATCATATTATACACACACATATATATATATATATCTGTATCATATTCATCAGTATTCGGGGCAAAAAAAAGCCATTGATTGACTGCAACTTCCATGTGGTCCCATGGCTGCGCCATGGCTGCGCCATGGGCGACATGGGCGATATGGGCCCTGGGCGTTTTTCTGTGCGTGGAAGGTCAGCCCAAGACGTTGCCTTTTCAGGTGAGAGGGATGGTGCACGAAGGTTGGCCATCAAAATTGGGAATATAAGCAGCAATCTGACTGCACCCGTCACACGTGTATATATATATGTATATGTATGTATATATATATATGATTATAAACTTACATATATAATTATGTAATTACACATGTAATTAATATAATTATATAATTGCATATATAATTATATAATTACATATATACATATATAATTAATTAATTATATATATAGTATATATATATATATGCATGCATACACAGGCATACACATACAGTCATGCCATGCATATATGTATACACACACAATGGAATGTGTTTCAATTACCAAACATATGCCAAGCAACTTTCATATGGACAGAAAAATAGTGCTAGGCCCAATTTAACCCAGGCAAGTCTTGTCATGCAAAGTCATGCAAATGAATGTTGCATAATGTTTCTATCACCCGATCGACACCAACAACCACTGGCTACGCAGATGTCTGCAGAGTACGATCTTTTCAATCAGGGCTCGGCGGTGAGATACTTTGAGGACTGGCTTGGGGGGTGGAAGACCGGGCTTGTGATATCATTCTGAACCAACTTCCCTCAGGTTCGGCTGAACTTAAGCACGACCCGCAACCAAGATGTCAACTCGCTTGACTGGATGAATTTCTCAACATTTGATGTAGTCCATCTTGCTCCACTTCAAGTTTTCCTAGTGATACCACTTTCAATCATTGGAATCCCCATTGGATCCCCATGGTTTGTCGGTCCCCAAGAATCCCCAGGGATCGCCCCGGCAGGACTTGTTCTACGCCGAGAGCGCTTCCGGCGGCGAAAAGAAGCCCTCGCTGAACGAGACGCAGATGGAGGAGGTGCAGCTGCTGCGACGCACGGTCGAAATGGGCGGAGCGGCGGAGAGTGATCGAAGCCTGGAATCATGGTTATCCTCTGGTAAACTAACATAGCTATTGAAAATGGCCATTTAAAGTGGATTTTCCCATTAAAAATGGTGATTTTCCATAGCTATGTTAATTTACCAGAGGGTAGCAATTTTTAGGGGAATCATCCAGAAGAAAGTTCAGAAAGCCTTATTTCAGGATAGTGAATTAACATAAGTTGCCTAGATATGTGACATATCAAATCAGTTGTCAATAGCTGGATGGTTTATTCCATGGAAAATGCCATGAATAAATGGATACCTGGGGGGAACCGTTTTTTTTTTCTCCGGAAACCTCCATATCCACCATCCATCCATCAACCATCCATCAACCATCCATCAGCCACTGCGGGCCAAGTCATTTGTCTTGAGGACACCAGGCCTATGCGCATCCAGTGTTGGCCCTGGCCGGAGCGCAGGCACCCGACTTCAGGGCGGGTTACGAGGCGAAGCCTCCCTTTTTCGAAGTACCCCTCCTGGTGATGCTAGAAAAGCAATTGATAGCTAAGTTGGTTTATAACTCCAATAACTATGGTTTATGGTACCTATAACTATAGTTAATGGGGTTTATAAACCATCTTATAACTGGGGGGCCCCACCTTGTGGGGAAAGAGTCCGAAGATATCCTTTCTCCACGGCTTAGCAAGGAGATCATCTTAATCATGGCGCTTCGCGAAACCACAACCAGAAGTGGCTTGATCATTCCCATGTTTTTTCCCTCATCAAACTGGTACAACTGATGTAACTGCTGGATGAAAGTTTCTGAAATGATGGCCGTTTGTGGAGCTTTACCTAGGTTCAACTGAATCTAAGATTTTATAGCTTGAACCAGTCTAATCTCATGGGTTTAAATATCTTGTGAGAAGTCTATTTTCTTTTTGTTTTTATTCTGAGCAATATTGTTCATTGGAGAATCATAATAGCATAATTATAGCAGTGAAAATGAAAACACCGACAATACAAATCAAGATCAATCATACTATATTGCTACATCAAATCCTATGTGTTCTTCCCCTCATATTTTTTTGCCAACAATGACAGCAACAACACTGATACTGATAGTAGTCATAATGCTAACAATGCGGCTATTACTAGCTTTTCCCCAACAGCAAAACTTTGCTATTGGGTCTTTAGCCCAGATTAGCTCCGGTGCGATCCGGTGCAGCTTCAACACCAGGTTCCGGACAAGGTTCCGGAGGGTTCTGGTGCAGATACCTCGTGAGGTTCCGGAGGGTTCCGGTGCAGATACCTCGTGGTGTTCCGGAGGGTTCCGGTGAAGATACCTGCTGAGGCTCCGGAGGGTTCTGTGCGCTTCCGGAGGGTTCCGGTGCAGATACCTTGTGAGGTTCCGGAAGGTTCTGGTGCAGATGCTTTGTGAAATTCCAAAGGGTTCCGATGTTTTTATGGCATAAACACTCAATTTTTATTGCATAAACATTTAATTTTTATGGCATAAGCGCTTAATTTTTATGGCATAAGCACTTTTTATGGCAAAAACGCAGAAGCTTTCAAGCTGTTGGGGATAGCACCTGAGTTTATTTTTTAAATGTTCTTTTTCTTTTGCCATCATTTCTAACCCAAACGACACCGTACCACAGGTCCTCTACAAAAAACATAGCAACAATAACCGAGGCAAATAAAAATCATACTGATAACATTTGGTAACCTAATTGAATAAAATTGAATCTGTTGTTATTGTTGGAATACTAGCACCAGTCAAATCAATCGCCATATGCCAATAGTTTCTATTGTTATGATCATGCTGCTCATATTTGTCTGTTCCTGTCATGTCCCATTATATACCCACCTGAATATTCCCATCAAAACCATCATGTTTTCACGCCCAAAAAACCCAGCCATTTGGTCACCTGAAACCGCAGCATTTTGAATATATACGTACATGTATGGATATCAATAATATCCATTATCCATCATTGTAGATTCATCATCCATAGATCCATGATCCATCCTCCATGGAAAATCAGTATGAGATCCATCATCCATAAACATTCTCCAAGCACTCTCCATTGAATGGACATCTAAAACGCCAGTTTGATCCATTTCCATCATCCATAAACATTATCAATTGTGGATATCTGAAAACATCCACCATCATCCATTAAAATTGCTCTGAAAACAGGTCAACATGATCAGTATCCCCAACAACCACCATTAAAACGCCCTGATTTTCATCTTGAAAACAGCCTGAAACCAGGTCCTCTACATGTTCGCCTGGTTCCGCAGCAGCGGCGAGATCTTGCGCGAAAACATCGTGTCTTCCGCGGAGCTCTTCGAGCAGAGCATCCAGGTGAGCGACTGCCAACCGGAGAACGAGTGCCGCGGCGTAGACGGGGATGAGGCTATAGGGCTGGGGGGGCTGAAAACCTCAGATTCTACAGTAAGGCAAAAAATGGTGATTTTGATGGATTTGGAAGAGATTTTGAATAGATTTTGGGTTGGGAGTGGAGTTTGAGGCTGAATTGGCCAGAAATGACTTAGACTTAATTAATTACATCCTTTTTGTGGGGGGTATAGTTACATGAATACAGCATATTAGATCCCTCTATTTATTGGCCGAATCCACATCTTGGTGCTGAGGTATGAAGTGTGGCATGACAACGCCTGCGCCGCTTGGCTTCTAATGAAACAATGGGGACAAGCGGCGGGAACCAACACAAGATATGATACGGGGATGGATCATGATGGATCAAACCCTATTATCTTGGCATATTTATAAGAAACATATGTAGTCGAGTAAAATGGAAAACTTGACATCATGTTTACTTTAGAAACGATTCTTTGTTTTTCTTTCTCCACCACTGGAAAACTATGGGGATGGAGGATGGGTTCCTTTTTTCCCCCAGCGACCTCACTGGCTGACCTCAAAGAATTTGAGGATTACTAGGATTGAGGGAGCAATCCCAGAAATGGTGTTCATTCCGAGCTTGTTTGCAATTTGCCCTGACAATCCCTGACATATTTACTCTTCGAAACTTCACATTGGGATTTGGCAGCCCAAACCTGTTCCAAATGAGTTTTTTGCAACACACATGGGGAGTTAATCACCAAGAACACGGATTTGTCTCTGTGTGTGCTTTTTGAGCGATTTGTGCGTCAGCATTCACGAATGGTTGTTGGACAAATGCCACAGGCCAGGGCGGTGTTTCGATGGAGCCAATACCATACCCCTTTTCAGGTGACGTTTGAAGCGGTTCTATCTGCATGTCTGATAACCTTCGTTGGAACATATCAATACAGTGACTACAGTGACTATTCTGCTGAAAATTTGGAAACTCTAGTTTTTGTACCGAAAACATGAACAGTTCGACCAATGCTGACACTGCTTTCTTGTTGACCTGAAGATGTTCGATGGACACACGCCATCCTCCTCTACCATTGGTTGGCCAACACCGAACCGCTGATGTCGAGCCGGCAGCTGTACCAGCGAAAGTCGGAGGAATTGTTCCAAGGCATCAGAAGAGTGAAAAAGTACAGCAGCTCGGAGGAATTCAGGATGCCGTTGTACATACATGTGCATATATACATAGATGATACATGTGTGGGTATATACACATATATGTACGTATAACCCCCGGAGAACATTCTGAGTATTTTCGTACACCAGGAGTTTGGTTCCTAGAGGTGTCTTCCTAACGGACCCAGATACATTTGGAGAAGGTACTGAAACCCGCCAACCCAAACGCACCATCAGACAAGGCCCTTGGATTCATAGGACTTGGATATGATAAATGGATATGGAATCATGGAACATTTTCCCATTCCCTTAATGTACACCTATTTGGGTAATTGGGACCATGGGATTATGTTGGGGATTCCTCTCTTCGAGCAAGAGAGCATTCTTTTGGATTTCACGGGGCTTGGGATTTGAGGAATTGACACTGAGGATGGAAAGCACCTATCTGTAGATGAAGTATCGATCGAACACAAGGCCTTCATTGCCATATTTGATTGCCAGATGGGCATGGTCCCACATATAGCTTGGAAGATGACCCCGGCCCATTCCTTTATATTTGGATGGGTTGAACACCGCGAGACAGAAACCGCCTCCCGCAAGAACGACGTTGGCTTAGGATGTATTTGATTGGAAGCTGCAGAAAAAAGAAGCAGGGTTCAATGCTCAACACGCCGTCTTGTGACACCATTCCAAGTGATCCATTGCAAGTGTCTCAGGGGGCCTCCCAAGGTGTGGCTGCTGATGTGTGGAAGAGCCCTGCGCATATCAATTTCAATAGCACCTTGGTAGAGCCTATATTTTTGGTGGTCGTGGTCGACCATCATGGCACCTGGGGTACCTGGGGTAAACCCAAATAGTGAACCATCACAATCAGCAGAAACAGCAGTTGGGCATTGAATCATATTGAATCATATTGAATCATATGAAATCATATTAAATCATATTGAATCATATTGAATCATATTGAATCATCATCAACCTGTAGTTGGGGATAGTTCATGGCACCCACATTCCTGGTGCTATAGGGCCATTGGGCCATTGGCTTTCCCGGTTCCAGGCATCATCTTCGCCGGCAAGCCCTCCTTCCCCGTGTGGGACACCAACGCCTTGCCACTGGGACGCTGGTTGGAGCAGATGCACCCCATCTTCAAAGCCGAGTTGGAGGCGATCCTCAATGCACCTGGTGAAGCTTGGCCATGGCTGATGGGTTGGGGAAGAGATGTGCATCCCAGGTGTGGAAATTGGCCACCTGAGCAATGGATAGATAGATATATATGTGTGTGTGTGTGTTTGCCATAACTTAGATTTGCCGAAGTTGCCTTTTTCATTGTTCCACTGTTAAATCCACCGGAAATGGAGAATCTACTCGGAATGTTTAATGTTCTGGGGCAAACCCTAGATAATTCCGGTGTTATCCACATACTATCCCTGTTTTGTAATATCAATATCCCTATAAATATCCCATAACTGTTTTCAAAATCCTTGATGATATCGCCATCAATGTTCTATACATCCCTGCTAGCCCACTTTCTAAGACTATTTGAACATAGGAACATGCCCCAAGTCCATCCAACACCGGAAATGAAAGGAATCCTTTCATCAATCATCTTTCGGTGGCAAAGGGGTGGGCCCCTAGTCATAAGTTGGTTTATAAAATTTTATAAACACATCTAACTTTTGTTCGAACTTGCAAACTCCCCTTATATAGACCCTAGCTCAGCTACTTTGTAGCTCATCCCACTTAGCAACTGGGTTGCAACCCAAGTTATAAGCAGGATAAGTAGGGTGAATTATCCACTTAATCCACTGGGGTTATAAGCCACAGTGGGATGAGCCACCACTGAACGAAGCCAACGTTCGCCTTTTGGATGCAACGAGCGAGGACCTGTTCGGCCAACTGATGCAACTGGACCCCTCGCGGGAACACCTGGCAACGCCTGGAGGATGGGACACCTTGAGGCCTGACCATCAGATTCCTCTGGTTTGTTGGCCACAGATTTTCTTACTGGTGCTTAGCAGGGAATGAGGGAATGGTCCATAATCACTAGTAATAATCATCCCAGCAACCCCCATTCCCATCCATTCCCTACTGAGCACCAGTAAGTTTTTGACCATGGCAGCTTCGGGTCTCACAACATCAACTCGTTGATCTGCAACATCATGGCATCTCCCCGGGAGGATCGTGCGATATCACCACTGGTACGAGATCTTCTGCCAGCTGGCGCCGCAAACCTGTGAACTCATCAAGACGCGGCCGGAGACCCGGCAGAGGGGATTTTTCAGTGGACAAACCCAGCATTTTGGGAGGGAAAAGCCCCAGAAAAAAAGAGGGAAGATCCATGATTTTTGAGTGCAACACCCCAGCATTTTGGGAGGGAAACTCGCAGATCCAAGGAGATCAATGAGTGCAAGTTCATGAATGTGAACTATGTACCTGGGCAAGTAGCTGGATGTTGGAACGAAATTGTGGGTGGCCTTGGGCCTTGGGCCTTGGGTGGCCACATATCATGGATGTGGGATCATCCTGCGAAACAATATGCTGCAAGACTGGTAGTTGTTGGGTTTGCCACATCTTCCTGGGTCTTCATATCATATTGTAGGTATATAATATAGTTGTACCCCATTGGTTCCCACATTATATCTCGTAAAAGGCAGGTTTACATTCACTTTTCCCAATCTTCCAGCTACCTATCGAACAGGTCGCAGTGGATAGATTTCTTGAAAATGGTGATTTTCGATGATTTCCCAGCTTTCCAGTAAACCCTGGCGCCCTTCGCCAGGTGCGCCTGAACCCCGGCACTCACCTGAAACCGCACTTCGGCAACGGGCCTCGCTTGTCGGCGCACCTGTCGGTGAAAGCCCCAGAGCCCATGAGGGCTGGACTTACAGCGGCTTGGGTAACGAACCATGGGCAAATGGAGGTTTGACATGGTTTACCTCTGGTAATTTAACATAACTATGGAAAATCATCATGTAAATGGGTGAAATTTCCCATGAAAAATGGTGATTTTCCATAGTTGTGTTAGTTTACCAGAGGGTAAACCATCCAACAAATAGGGATTGATTTGAGACATGGGGATTTGACTATCAACAAATAGGGATTTGGTGGGATTTCATTGTTTGATTCACGGGGATCAAACATGGCAGGCAATGGAAATGGAGGTTTAACCATTGTTAGATTTTAATGGGATTTTGTGGATATTCATGAACATATAGTAGGATAATCAACCATTGCTAGCTGGGAAATCCCTTTCAGAATAGGGCTTCAATGAGAAATCATCTAGAAATGGGGGAGTTTCAATTGCCACGTTTGATTTTGAGATATGGGTTTGCCTGAAGCTTTAGGGGAACCACCCCATGTCCATCGACTGGTTTCATTTTCCCCATTAAATGGTCAGTTATTGGGTGCAGCATCCACATTTTCAGACCCCATATATTTCTAGTTTTCGTAAATAGGGAAATCCCTGCATTCATAGGAATCCCTGAAATAGATGAACCCCTTACAGTCTGACCTTGCAAACTGCCAGCGATATGGATGTGGGTCAACGCCAGAAAATTGGGCGGATGAAATCCCTAAAGCACACAATAAAACGATGAACATCGCACCATATCCCAACCTCCATGGCAGCATATTATCATATAGTCATATAGTTACGCCATACTTAGCCATACTTGTATATTAGATTCTTGGATAAATGCATATATTATATGCGTCGACATATTCACACGTTTGTAGAGAATTTGCAGGTACATGTGTGCAAATCGGAACAATGCATACAACACACATACATCCAATACTGTCACTGTTTCAACCAGCACTTTCCAAGAACCCGCAGCACTTCACCAGCCCCTGGAGGTGGCCGATCAGAAACGGCTGTGGGTGGAGGGCGAGGCGATCTTGTTCGATGACACCTATCCCCACATGGTGAGTCATTGGGGCGAGCAACCGCGCTATGTGATCCTGGTCTGGTTCTGCCACCCTTGTGATGGCGGGAATGCGCACAACCAGACCTGTCCGGACAGCTAGTTCTGACCGTAGTTCTGACCGTAGATGGACCGAGTTCAGTTCCCTCTTTGGGGGTTCCTTCGCAGAATGAGGCCCCTGACCGTTCAGGTGGCTCAGCCAACAAAGTCTTGGTTGGTGTCGTGGCCCATGTCCATGGCCAAGGTGTGTAGAACCGAGAGGTTGAATCTTTCAATGGAAGAAATGGGAAGTGCTGCTCTGGTGCCCCACGTTGTCATGAGATGGTCGGTGAACAGGGGTCAAGGTCCGGTAGATATTTTTGGAGTTGTATGTTACTCACGCATGCTTGAAGAGTCAATCATTGTGACATGTTTGGCCAGACTTTCAGGGATACACTCGTTCTTGGAAGTGACAGATGTGGATGTTCGGGCCCTACAGCTTCCAGGGTGGCATGCGGATGTCAAAGACAATTAGCAAGAGGAAGCGTTAGCAAGATCAGTCAAAATCCTTGGACATACCCGACCTAGGTGAATCAATGGTAAGTACCCAAAAGGTATGCCCTCTGGTACTCGAACATGGGCGATGAAACGGGATCCATATTGCGTTGATGGGTTAATAAATCTGTAAATGGTGGACGTATCCCAATTGTTGGTGTGCCAATCATCTGCACCATGAAAATCATCAATCAATGTGGTTCGTAAATGGTGTCGGGTCCTTTGTTTAGTTTTAAAGATATCCTATTTTGTTGAACTTTAAAGACATTATATTTTTGATCTATAACTGGTTAGTTACCCATGATTTTAATATACTTAGATAGCCCACAAAGGACCATCAGCAGAGACCACCATGAAGCTTGGCGCTTCCAGCCATGCCGCGGGTAGCGCAGCTGGCGCAGTTGGGGGCCTTCGGGCCACCCAAGGAAGGCTACAAGGCATGGTTGGCGGCTGGGAAGTAAAAAAACAAGGGCAAGGTGGAGCAAGCCCTAAGGGCCAAGTTTGGATTTGAATATATACTTGGATTGCTTTATATCAGGGAAAATCTGCAGGAAACCCGTCGAAAGTAGAGGCTTCCTGTAAAATGTCCCTTAAACCGAACCAACGATTTACATGATTTTCGCATATTTTAGCATGACATATGCGGATTTGAGCAGCCACATGTTAAAAATCAAGTGGATTGAAGCATGCTTTTACAATCAAGAATTGTGATTGAAGAATGGAACTTTCTTTGTTTCAAGATATGGCCCCAATTTTATGGGGCACCTTAAGGATGTTGGGAAATGAGGTCTTCAAACCGGTGAATTTAGGGGTACATACCCGGGTACCAGCCATGTTGCTTTGTCCAACCGTGAGGGATACACCACAGGGCAAATTTGATTGGAACCATGACAATCAACCATGAGGTGATATGAGGTGCCCAATTTCGAGTCATACCTGTTACATCCTGTTACAGTATGTATGGGGTGGTCATTATCCTGCCATTTTTGCTTTAGATTTTAAACTTATCCTTGGATACACGGACCGAAACCAGCGACCACCTCAAAGCGTATTGTCTACCCCAGGTGACCTCAGTCGTCCATGGAACTTTCACGGATTCTTTTGCATGGGGATTCAATCCCCCCAATTTTGTGACCCTTCGAATAATGAAGGGCTGATTAAAAATCATAAAGTTTCATAAAGTAGTCGTTCACCTACAAGACCTTTACCAAGAGCTCATCAACCATCTATGAACTATTATTGGTGGGTCATCTTTGGGCGGTTGAATCCCATTGTTTCATCTGATTCTTGATGGTTAATCACCAGTGTAGTCTAAGCCCTATTCTTCATATGGGTAAATGGTTAAATCATGAATCCTGATCTTTCTTGTTGGATTGGTTGAAAGAAGGTGCCTCTAACTCTAGCGGTTTTTCATCATTTTCTCAAAATCCCACAGTTTCTCTTGTAGCCAATCCCTTCCCCTTACTGTAATAGTAAACAGCCCCTAAATCCCTTACATCCACCCTGGTGTCTGGGGGGAACTCCAGGTGCCAGGCAGTGCTGCCACCTGCGCCCTGGATGATGGCGCCTTGGTGACTCCGACCTCGCCCAGTGAGAAGTGCGAGCTGAAGGTGGGAGAGCTGGTGATGGGAAAATCATGGAAACCTCCATTAAACATGGAGGTTTATAGCTGGAAAAATCAAGCAAATCATCTTTTGGTGGGTGATCTGCCAGCCACGTTTGAGTACCGGAGGGTATATGGTATGGGGGATATCACCAACCAAAAAAGGACATATGGTTTTGGGATATAAACAACTGAGGGAACTGAATCCTCAGAAAACAAACAGATTGAAATTACCCAGCCGAAATGGAGATTGAGCCACCAAGATTGGGGGAAAGACAACGGAATTCTCCTAAGCATGGGGCTTGAACGCCAAAAATGGGGACTCCAAAAAACCAAAAAATGGGGGGCCTACCCTCTGGTAATTTAACATAGCTATGGAAAATCACCATTTTTAATGGGAAAATCCACTATAAATGGTCATTTTCAATAGCTATGTTAAATTACCAGAGGGTACTGCAAGAGGAATTGGAAAAAAACTGGGCTTCAGCGGGATTCTGAGACCAGGACCTGGATCCGGAGGATCGTTGCGAGGCAGGCTCGAGCTTCGAGGGCAAGCGCTGGTTGGAGCCGCAGCTGGCGCTGGAAGCGGTTCCTGGAGCTGCAGGGGTGCGACGTCACCATAGATGGTGAATGTATAGGGGAAATCTGCACAAAAAAAAGCGAACTACTCAACTTAGTGAATCAATAAATATGATATAATTTGCCCAGATATATCCAATAGTGAAATATAATCAATATCTTTAGGAGATCACTTTTATACATTTTTCAGGATCCATGTGAATTTTCGGGGATTGTACTCTTGTGAGATGTGGATCTATTGGACTCCACTGAAGTGGCAGATTCACACTTGTGAGGATTATAACCATACACACAGACATATGTACATAATATAATATAATACAATATAATATAATGTAATATAATGTAATGTACATATAATATAATATATATAATATAACATAACATAACATAATATAATATAATATAATTTAATATAACATAATATAATATAATATAATTCAATATAGTATATATTTTAATTTAATTTAATATAGTTCAGTTTTGTTACTGTATAATATATGATCAGCACGATCCATCACCATAGTGATGAAAAAGGAGTGGCACCCTTTTTGACAAGCAGTCTGGGTACCCAGGCCTAGCTCCCCACAAGGTCGCCATTGAGCATAAATAGGTTTTTCCATGCGTTTCTTGCAAAAGTGGGATGTCACCAGCATTTCTCATTTTCTTGGAGGTTTTCCGCGGCCGAGGTACAACGCTTGAGCTCTGGGAGTTTTTCCCTGGCGCCCGCGCGCAAAGCTCCGCCCTTCGGGCAGCGGCGCTGCCGTTTACTGGGCTTTTGGGGCACGTCCGGCGAAGAAATCAATGAAGAGATGCGCTGGGATGGGATGCTCAGGTGAGAACCAGAGAAAGTTTGCCTAGTCGGCCTTGCCTGCCGCCTCATCGAGCTTCGTAATATTTCCGATTTTACCAGCCTGTTTTTCCCGAGAGCGTCTGAGCGCAGGGTTCTTCCAATAGTGGGGGTCTGTATCTCATCCTCTCATCTTCACATCTTCTCTCACACCTTCTCATCTTCACATCTTCTCTCACACCTTCTCATCTTCACACCTTCTCATCTTCACATCTTCTCTCACACCTTCTCATCTTCACACCTTCTCATCTTCACATCTTCTCTCACACCTTCTCATCTTCACACACCTTCTCATCTTCACATCTTCTCTCACACCTTCTCATCTTCACATCTTCTCTCACACCTTCTCATCTTCACATCTTCTCTCACACCTTCTCATCTTCACATCTTCTCTCCCACCTTCTCATCTTCACATCTTCTCTGACACCTTTTCATCTTCACATCTTCTCTCACACCCTCTCATCTTCACATCTTCTCTCACACCTTCTCATCTTCACATCTTCTCTCACACCCTTCTCATCTTCACATCTTCTCTCACACCTTCTCATCTTCACATCTTCTCTCACACCTTCTCATCTTCACACCTTCTCATCTTCACATCTTCTCTCACACCCTTCTTCATCTTCACATCTTCTCTCACACCTTCTCATCTTCACATCTTCTCTCACACCTTCTCATCTTCACATCTTCTCTCACACCTTCTCATCTTCACACCTTCTCATCTTCACACCTTCTCTCACACCTTCTCATCTTCACACCTTCTCATCTTCACACCTTCTCTCACACCTTCTCTCACACCTTCTCTCACACCTTCTCATCTTCACATCTTCTCTCTCTCTCACTCTCTCTCCTTTCTCTCTCCTTTCTCTCTCTCCTTTCTCTCTCCTTTTTCTCTCTCTCGCCTTCTTTATCTTTCTCTCTTTAGGCCGAGGGTGGTACCGGCGGTGAGTCACGAAACGTCAACCCTTTCGCACGAAATGATGGTCGATCGTCAAAAACTGAGGAAAAATTGCGATTTTACTTGTGCTAAAACAACCCTTTCGCACGAAATGAGGGTCGATCGTCAAAAACTGAGGTAAAATTGCGATTTTACTTGTGCCGGAGCAACCCTTTCGCACGAAATGAGGGCCGATCGTCAA
This sequence comes from Cladocopium goreaui, assembly GCA_947184155.2. Taxonomy (NCBI): domain Eukaryota; class Dinophyceae; order Suessiales; family Symbiodiniaceae; genus Cladocopium; species Cladocopium goreaui. Next base: position 683,093 of record CAMXCT020003112.1, on the reverse strand, counting down.
AAACTGAGGTAAAATTGTGATTTTACTTGTGCCGGAGCAACCCTTTCGCACGAAATGAGGGTCGATCGTCAAAAACTGAGGAAAAATTGCGATTTTACTTGTGCCGGAGCAACCCTTTCGCACGAAATGAGGGTCGATCGGCAAAAACTGAGGTAAAATTGCGATTTGACTTGTCCCGGAGCAACCCTTTCGCACGAAATGAGGGTCGATCGGCAAAAACTGAGGTAAAATTGCGATTTTATCTGTGCCGGAGCAACCCTGTCGCACGAAATGAGGGTCGATCGGTAGAAACTGAGGTAAAATTGCGATTTGTCGTGTGCCGGAGCAACCCTTTCGCACGAAATGATGGTCGATCGGCAAAAACTGAGGTAAAATTGCGATTTTTCGTGTGCTGGAGTAACTTTTTCGCACGCAAAGAGGTTTATGTGTACGAGTGTTTCTGTGTAAAGATGTTTGTGTGTAAAAGTGTTTCTGTGTAAAAGTGCCTGTGTGTAAAAGCGTCTATGTGTAAAAGCTTCTGTGTGTACAAGCGTTTGTGTGTAAAAGCAGCTCCGGTGTGTAAAAGGGTCTGTGTGTAAAAGTGTCTGTGTGTAAACGTGTCTTTTTGTAAAAGTGTCTGTGTAGAAGCGTCTGTGTGTAAAAGCTTCTGTATGTAAAAGCTTCTGTATGTAAAAGCTTCTGTCTGTAAAAGCTTCTGTGTGTAAAAGCTTCTGTGGGTAAAAGCTTTGTGTGTAAAAGAGTCTGTGTAAAAGCGTCTGTGTGTAAAAGTGTTTGCGATGCAAACTATTGTCTTGCACTTCTCACTATTTTGTCTTGATACTCCTCTTCTCGACTGCCTATAACACAGCTTTCATATACCGTTTCTAAAATTGCGTCTCCATACTAACAAGAGAAGACCCTGCTCCTCTACGCTCTCGGGCCATCCGTCGTCTAGTTTTTTTGCAATCCTTTGCTCTCACCAAGAGGTAGATTGGTATTTGCTGGCATTTGTTGAACTTGTTGGCCCCAAGAGTTCAGCAAGATTCATCAAAAATGATTTGGACTGGGAACGGCCCCCCTCAACTGCGATGGTTGCAACTCAAATGGTGGAGATCTGCTCCAGAGCACCGACCTCAGGACAACTTATTCCTGCCACTTAGAGATCCCCGCGCGCGAAGACGCAATGTTCCAAGTGCTGGTGGAAGGTTTGGGGCGGATGTATCCCAGCATCGAGGGGGCCAACCTCAGCATCCGACATGAGCTGCTGGGGCCGGAGGAAGCTCATCATGATGCAGCATCTGGATGGATGAGTTCAGTGCAATTTCTTGTTTTTGTGTTTCTGTCATGTGTTCCAGCCTGTCAAACTGGATAAACTAGATCTTTTCAGCCGAAGAAATGAAAGATGCGGTTAATTCAGAAACCGGGAAGATCAGCAAGCAAGAACAAAGTATAGGAGAACACTCCCAAATACATGGGAAGATGATCCGAATTGCAACATGTGGTTCTATATCTTTGTTTATTATATACATGTATAAATATAAAAAAATAATATTAATAACATAAAGCAACATAGAATGACATAAAATGATATTAAATAATATGATATAACATCATATAATTGAAACATGCATAGATATTTACTATACTACACACATATATATATATAGACTATTTAGAAAATATATGAGCTCTCTCTCTCTATACATATATATATATATTTGTATACTATATAATATATACTATATATACACTATTTATTTACTATTATATACACTACTTATACACTACATATACACTATATATATATATACATTATATATATATACACTATATATACATTATACTGTATATATATACACTATACTATATATATACACTATATATACACTATATATATATTCATACTATATATACACTATATATAATATATATATGTACACTATGTGCACATATATATATATACATAATATGCATATATATACATATGCATAATATATATATACATATGCATAATATATATATATATATATATGCATATTATATATATATATATGCACAATATATATATATTGTATATATATAAATATTGTATATAATTTATATATATATATATATTGTATATATATATACAATATATATAAATTATATACAATATATATATATAGTATAATATATAGATATATTATATTATATATATATATTTATTTACACTATATATATGCTGTATATATATATGTATACACACACATATATATACACACTATATATCCAATATTGCACCTATATGCATCTATTATATACGATATATGTATGTATATATATATGATATTTCCCCCGGTTGAATGGCATCATGGTTGGAAAATGGTTCAGTGCGCAGGCCTGGTTTCTGGATTCGGCTCGTTCCAAGCGTCGCGCCTGGATTTTTGTTGCGTGTCCACAGAGCTGTGCGGTCTGCTTGGGCTGGAAGTTTCAGGGAGAAGAAATCCCAAAGGAAACCGAAGACTGGCGTGAAATGGGCCCCTGGTTGATCTCCAGTCACATCGGTCAAGGGAAACAAGGCCATGGCTTGGCTGAAAAAGGAAGGTCGTTTTTGGTTTGGAAGTTTTGTTGGGGGAATCCGGGACTATTTGTTTCATACTTTCCAGCCGATTCCGATTCCCACCAGGTGCCGTGGTTTGCACTGGCCGTTGGCCTTCAGCTGGCAAGGGTGGGGTGGCAGCTGTGAAGTACCCCGTGGAAGCCGAAGAATTGGAGCTCTACGCTCGGGTGCACGACATCCCTGGGCTTCCTGATCTGCTGGATTTCGGGCGGCTTCCAGGGCCACGAACTGAGACTTGGAGTGGTGATGTCGAACTGTTGATGTCCAAATTGGGCTTCATCTACTGCTGGAATCTGGGGGAAAATGTGTATGCACGTGGATTCACACACACACATCATATATATATATACATATACATATATACATATATATATATATGTATAGAGATTACCGTTCGTGTAGCTCTGGTTTTTTTGAACGATGGGCAGGGTCCGTTTCTTCCTCATTTTTCTCGGTGGCCTTGGCCCAAGGAGAAGGGTGAGTTCTACATGGCCATGTCTAAAATCGAGCCCTGTCTGGACATCTTGCTCCGCGGTCAGCTTCACATCCACGACACCTCCCCCCAGACCTTGGGTCGGATCTCCTGGCCCGTCGTGGCTGGGATGGGGCTGCGACTGCTGCGCACCTTGCAAGCCATCCACAAGCGAGGTATCTTGGTGGGTCCCGGGGATGGTCTTTGGGGGGGGTTGAGGCGTTCATGAATCTTCCAGAATCACTTTTCAACAGGTTTGGATTGCAAGACGTGGTTGAAGGATGTTGAAGGGACCATCCGCAGGAGTACCCGTATATTTACTAGGAACACGACGGTTTCAACCAATGATTGATGGAATTAGAGGCTCTGTCGGCGCAGCCGAGGCATCCTGCACTGTGACCTGAAACCTGGGAGACTCGAACTGCATCACAAAGAGGGGTTGATATTACAGTGATTTAATTTACACACACATCTTGCTACTGGATTATCTCAACTATGCATTGGGTTTCTGTATCTCGTTTTCCAAGCACCGCCAGGGCAGGCGACCTGACAAAGAGAGAGAGAGAGAGGTGGATTATCTACTTCAAAAAAATATGACCACCCAATTGCCAACTTTGTTGGAGTATTTTCCGATTATGTTGAATCCGGATCCATTGCAGGATAGGGTTGAAACCATGGCTAGCTCCTATTTCTTTCAGAAGGAAGCTTGTTCTCAAGTTTTTCACACGTTGCAATCCAAACAAGTCTCGACCAGTCTGAACAGAGTTGAAATCAGTTTTCACTTCAACTTTGGGCGCTCTCCAACTTGGGGTGCTTGATGATGGACAATTGAATGGTGATTGAATTGATGCCAGTCACTCAGTTTCTCGCCCTGTATGGGTCAAAATTATCACCAATCAAAAGGGACGGTTTGAGACCCAAAAATGACCAGCCATTTCTAGGTTCACAGTGCCCGTTCACCTAACCTGCTTATACATACATACATACATACATGCATGCATGCATACATACATACATACATACATACATACATACATACATACATACATACATACATACATACTAACATACTAACATACTAACATACTAACATACTAACATACTAACATACTAACATACTAACATACTAACATACTAACATACTAGCATACTAACATACTAACATACTAACATACTAACATACTAACATACTAACATACTAACATACTAACATACTAACATACTAACATACTAACATACTAACATACTAACATACTAACATACTAACATACTAACATACTAACATACTAACATTACATTACATTACATTACATTACATTACATACATACACATATACATATACATATACATATACATATACATATACATATACATATACATATACACATACACATACACATACATACCTACATACATACCTACATACCTACATACCTACGTACCTACATACCTACATACCTACATACCTACATACCTACATACCTACATACCTACATACCTACATACCTACATACCTGCATACCTGCATACCTGCATACCTGCATACCTGCATACCTGCATACCTGCATACCTGCATACCTGCATACCTGCATACCTGCATACCTGCATACCTGCATACCTGCATACCTGCATACCTGCATACCTGCATACCTGCATACCTGCATACATGCATACCTGCATACCTGCATACCTGCATACCTGCATACCTGCATACCTGCATACCTGCATACCTGCATACCTGCATACCTGCATATATGCATACCTGCATACATGCATACATGCATACATGCAGACATGCAGACATGCAGACATGCACACATACATACATACATACATACATACATACATACATACATACATACATACATACATACATACATACATACATACATACATACATACATACATACATACATACATACATACATACATACATACATACATACATACATACATACATACATACATACATACATACATACACACATACATACACACATACATACACACATACATACACACATACATACATACATACCATACCATACCATACCATTACATTACATTACATTACATTACACTACAACATTACATTTACATTACATTACATTACACTACACTACACTACATTACGTTTACATTACATTACATTACATACATACATATATATATATAGGTATAATTGTTGGATATTGTTGGTTCGAACATATGCTAGTTTCCCATGAATTCGTTGGTTAAATCACCATTTTGTGACTGCAAATTCTCAATCTTCTTTATGTCAACACGTGAAATCATCGTTGTGGTCAGTTGATCCCGATTTTTCTTAGTTGTGCTAAAGCCAATGATCCCAGTGCCATGAACCATCCCCAAGTCATCACCATTCTTATGGGTAAAAACCATCCCCAACTGGATCCCCATGGATCCAGTCCTCCACCTGGCTCCACCTGCCAGGAACATCCTGTTGCACCGGCGCGCGCCGCACGTGCAGCTCATCGACCTGGGCCGCGCGGGATATCTGGGACGCACCGCATTCAAAGCCGGGGAGGGGGGGATGAGGGACTATATGTCCATCAAGCGCCTTGGAGTTTTTGTTGGTGGCGGATGTTTTTTTTTTTTTGGGGGGGGTTTTGTGGAACCCCCTTAAATGTCAACTTTGACGTTTTTGGCACCGATTTTTTGGGAGGCTTCAGTTTGAATTTTGAATCTGTTGTAGATTTGGGTGTCTTGAATTTTGGTGCCCATACCCGGTGCCCACTTGTGTTTTACTGAAGGCCGGACAGGGACCCCATCGTTTGCGCCTGAGCCAAGGGCTGGCCTGGAGGGTGGTCAACGCACCAGCGCTGATGACGTGGAGATCTTGGGATTCAAACGGAAAGCTGATGGGGGACTTAACCATCAACAAATAGGGAGTTAACCGTAGTTTAACCATCAGCAAATGGCAATTTAGTTGAGAGTTAACATGAGTTAACCGTAATTGAACCATCAGCAAATGGCAATTTAATTAGTTGAGTTGAATGGGATTTAATGGGAATATGATTGGATAATCAAACATAGCTAGCTGGGAAATCCCCGAACTAAGTGGAGGTTTAATGGGAAAATCATGTACAGAAGGAATGTTCCATTGCGATGTTTGATTACTGGAGGGATCTGGAGGGTATAGCTGGGTCAACTGGCGTTATGTCGGTACTTTGGAACCAACTGTGGGGCTATTATAAGTCAGCGTCCGAACATATTCTTTGCTTTACCTGCCTACCAGTATTTGGAGGGTTCCTAAAATGAAGGTACCCCCAAATCATACATTTTGGCAGGATTTTCTTTCCATTATTATAAACCGCCAATTTTTGGGGTACCCCCATTCGAGGAAACCCCCTACGTGGCATGATGACAGTTCTTCCAAGTCTTGTTCTTGTCCTGGTGCGTTGAAACCCAACCAGAGAGACAAATGTCACTAAGTGTAAGACCAGGGACTTTTTTTTGGCATCTTGGTATTGCTATTGTTATGTCTCATTAACGTATCCTGATGTCCAAATTTGGTTGATGAAATGCACCTGGTTACTTCCACTAATCAGCCGTAAACCCAACATGCCAACCTGTTGGATACACCGGCGGGCCAAAACCCGATTCTAATTAAAACACCTCATCCGCATCTGATTAGTTATATTCTGCAGTGGCGTGGGGTACTTGGATCCCATCCCAGATGGCAAGTGGTTTAAAACTGTGGTTATAAGCATAGTCCTGCGTCTCAATTTCTTGTGATATGGGCAAGATCATCAATTTCTTGATCAGTTTCAAGACCACCAATCTTTCAAATCTATCCATGTGACTATGATATACATATTTAAAATATGAAATAGTTGATTGAATCTTATAAAGAAACCATATCTTTCAGGTGGCTGATAGCCTCAGCTAGCCACAGGTGATCCGCACCAAGGTCCCTGGGCTGGTTCTTGCTGCGGCTCCTGCTGGGGAGGTTCCCATGGAGTGCCAAGGTGAAGCCACATCCGGGTGAAACGTGGCTGGAAGGAGACACACCGGGTGGGGGGGGGTGATGGCTGTTGGTTGAACTTGGCAGCTGGGGGATGGGTAGCATGGGTAGCCACACTTGGGACATGCAAATCGTAAAGATGCTGGTCAGTATGTCATTGTGATTGTTGACTATCCAGCTTTTTTTTGTTTGGAGGTAGCTAGCCAAGTCTGACTCCCAACCTGAAGCCCTGGAAGGTGATTCAAACATGTTTGATTTTGTGGGCAGCTGGGACAACCACCCAAAGAGGACCCCATATGGACATTATGGACATCATTGGCAGCTTGTCGATTGCAACTTGCCACTTCTGTTGATGAAGTCAAGAAGTCAATGCTAAGTCCCATTTTTGTCCAGAAAAGCGTCTGGATCCCGTTGAATTCCCATTTCCGTTGGTTAAAATCACCCAGCACAGTCACCTTCCATGACACTTCTCCTGCGCACGACTTCCGCGCAGGAGGGGTGCGGGTGGCTCGGGACAAGCTGCGCTTCCTTGAAGAGGGTGGCGTGAAACGCTTCGCCCCTGAGCCGCTTGGAGGGCATGACCGAGTAACGGGTGGGTTGGACCTGAAAATGGGACCGAGCATACCCCCCAAACATAGGGAAATGCTACGAAACCATGGAGGTTTCGGGGAAAAGCCATGAAGGTTTCGCAGTGATTACTGCATTTTCAGAGACAATTTCATAATGGTGAGTTGAGGCTCAGGATGAGGATGAAGCTTACTCGTAGCTTCCATTGAGCCACCAAGTCATACCAGTTTCTTGGTAATTATATATATATATTAAAAACATCCCATGTAAGTGTATAGGATAAATATTGGTACACACGTTTGATATTGATATCATCCCATCATTGGGACCGTCCCAACGTTTGTGATGACACGGATCAATCATCCTTCTCATGATTATCACCGTTGGTGGTTACTAGATCAGTACTTTGATGTTCTTTGTCATTGCCAGAGGTACTATTACTAATAAATATACTATTACTAATAAATATACTATTGCTAATAAATATACGTCCTATTATATACTAATAAATATACTATTACTGATAAATATACGTACTATTATATACTAATAAATATACGCTATTATTGGTAAATATGCTATTACTAATAATTATACTATTATTACTATATAAGTATATAATACTAGTGTTACTATTAATCATTACTACAATAACCATATTGAGTATTACCATTCTTGTCATTACTATATGTTTATCATCAGATTTACGATTATTTTATTGTATAATTACAATTATCAATCATTGCCATACTATTACATGATTACTATTACATTATTACTTTTACATTATTACTATTACATTCTTACTATTACATTCTTACTATTACATTATTACTATTACATTCTTACTATTACATTTGCGAAGCCAAAAGGGGCTTCCCAAAGACCCTCTCGGTCCCAAGCCCTTTTTGTCGCGTCGGTCGAACCTAGTGCGTCTTGAGCCAAAAGAAAGCGGTCGCTCTGCAGTGGCACAAAACGACCTAGTGAGGGATCACTAGGCACTGTACATGGAGCATGCACTTTACATTCGCCCCTCTGCCTATGATCCCACACAGAAAACCTACACACAAGTTCCGCGCTAAGAGCCGCAGGAGCACTGAGCTTCCGCGCCCTATAGCCGCTGGAACCCCCCTGCGCAAAATGCCACAGGGTTAACCATGTTGTCGCTGCCTGGCAGATGCACTGATCTCTTGAAGATCCCATTCATCCAATGTCTTCCCGTGTCGGGCTACTTCAGTAGCCCATCGGATCAGATCTTCACCTGCCTGCGACTTCTGGTCAACTTCCAGGAGCATTGCCAGCTCATGATTGCCCCTCGACGCCGTGGTCCAGTTCACCGAACCCAAGATGGCCAGAACTTTCCTCGGCTCCTGCTTCTGGCCTGGCAGCTCTGCAATCAATGTCTTGGCATGTAATGCCCCGGTAAAGTTCAACCTGCCACGCCCTGCTGCTTGGTAGTGCGGTCCCAACGGGTTCCCGTTGGCGAACAACACCGCCACTTTGCAAGGCCTCTGACCGCCTCTCATCCACTCGATAGCCGCTGGCATCTATCTGCCGCGCTGCCGCATGACTCATAACTCCACTGTTCAGGTGGATCTCAGTGATAATCCGCTGCAGCGGCACCTCTTCTTGGACTGGATGGGAGCTCGGGATCAGAGTTTCTTCCTTCGTAGCTTCTGACAGATACATCTCCTTCCAACGGACCCTCAGTCTTCCGTCCGCGATAGGAGTATATCGGTGCACCAGGAGCACTTGTTCCATAGGTCGGATTTGCAGGATCTTGCCGACTCGGCATCTCTTCAAGTGTTTGTTGGCCGGCACATTGGCCTTGATGCTTTCGATGGCATAGGCCACATAGCTCCCGATTCTCAGGCTGGCTAGTCTGCCCTTCTTTGTTCTCCTGTTTGCCCGCTCCGGCACTACGCCTGCGGCTCCTGCGTCGGGATCTTCTCGCTGCTCGACCATCAAACCAGGCGAACGAACCGAGCCTGGGTCATCCTGCCCGACTGGCAATGGCAATTCCACGTGCGCTGGGCGGATCGGAGTTGTTGCAGCCGCATCTGGAGGAACCAACAGAAGGTCCTCTACGTGCACGTCCTTCAACGTGCGTGGGCGACCCTGGGTTGGGTCCGCAACCACCGGTTCTAACTCCACACGGTTTCCTTGTTTGGCCGTGATGCGCATAGGTTCGGAAAGTTGCTTCCTCCAGGGTGTCCGCCCCCCAGATCGGAGTCTGGGGTCCCTGTAGACCACCAGATCGCCGATCTCAACCACCTTGACTTTTCGGAACCTGTTGGCTCGATCCGCTCTTTGTGCAGCGCTAGCTGCTTGCCAACCCAGCACCTTGACTCGGATTTCTCTGTAAGCCTTGAAGAGCTTTTTGGTAGCCTCTTCAACTGGCTCAAATTCCAGCGTCTCCCTTCCAATCAATTCTCTTTCCAATGGGCTCGCCAGACTCCAACCTCTTTCAAAGTCGCGCGGTGCAAACCCTGATGGACCAGGCGTCGTGTCCAGGATGTATTCCACGACTCCCAAAAGTTCCGTCCACTCATGCGGCCTGGATCTGCACACGTCGTGTACCAGTAATCCCAGGACTTTTTGCATCTCCTGGTGGATCCTTTCCGTCCTTCCCATCTCACACGGACGAAGAGGTCCGCTGAATTTTTGACGCACACCGAGAAGTGCGCAGTATTCTTTCAGCAGCGTACTTCGGAACTCCTGTCCTCGGTCAGACCGCATCATCTTTGGGAGCGTCCGACTCCGGAACATCAGCTTTGCGAAGGCTCTTCTGACTTCTACTTGAGACAGAGCCTTGCATGGTTCCAGCATAATCCCTCCGGACACGCAACACATGTACGTGAGGATGAACCTGTTCCCTTGATGATCTTCTGGGTGCATCGGCCCCTCAAAGTCGACTGCGATTTCTTCCCAGCACTCTAGCCATGACGGCTTGACTGGAACCGCTAGCTGTTTCACGGGCCTCCTCCTGTTTCTAATGCACACCAAACAGCGGTCCGCATACTTCTCAAGGTCGCTTTCCATATCATCCCACCAACATGCCTTTCGAAGAATGGCGAGCATTTTCGCTCCGCTCCTATGAGCTCCCATGATCCCAGTGTGGACCTGACGACAACAAAACTCCTTCCAGCTCATCATCGAATGGGCTTTCCCATCTGGTACCACCGGTACCCAGAGCTCTCCGTTCTGCCCATCTCGTTCCAGCAGTCTTTCTAGTAATCCATCTTCTGCCAGCCGGAACTTGTTTGTCTCCTCCGTTCTCTTCAGGCATTTTTGGATTACTGACATCAACTTATCGTCGCTTCTCTGTGACTTGAACCAGTCGCTCCGCAGGTCCGCTCCAACCGCGAGCTCTGATTCTTCTTTCAGCTCCTCAACCTTTTCTTTCCTTCTCTTGAGGTGTTCATTTAACCATTTCTCTGCTGTTCCGCTGAGTTCTTCACGCCCGGTAACAGGATCCCTTTCAATAAGCGGCTCGATCTTTGCCGTTACATCCGGCCCTCCTTCCAATTCAAACCGCCTTTCCACATTCTGATCTTCTTCCTCAGCTCCTTGGTCTGCTCTTCGTTGGACTTCCTCAGCATGCTCTGCTTCTATGCGCCGCATGCACTGACCGAAAAGCCGCGTCCTCCGACCGCAGGCGCACTGTCCTTCGTGCTCCCACAGTTCCTTGCTGTCTCTTTCCAGCCAGGAGCTCCACATCACAGACTCCAAACTGTTCACCTGCATAACTCCTGCGCAACTCAGCAATTCTTCAATCTCTTCTCTTACTGGCACGTATTTTTCTACCATGCCGAGCCTGGGCAAGCACTCCAGGACGTGCGGAGTGAACCATTCCGGGCACGCCTCTTTCAGCAGCTGCCCCCCTGGTTTCGATTTTCCGATCCTCGGGTTGACCCCAAACATCAGCTTCACCTGTGCCCAGGCACTCGCTACCTTGTGTGCCTCTGTGATATGCACGTTTCTGGCCAGCAACACCGACTCCACCACCACTGGTGAAGCTGCCGCCAAGCACACTATCGCTCCTTGACCGGCACCGACCACGAAGTTCGGCATGTGCTTCGCGATCTCCCGAAGCAGCGTGGCCACTGATGTCAACAAGTCGACCCGCGTGGCATTCACTAGTCTTTTCCCAGTCAGGTGCTGTTTCCCTTGCCTTTCAAAGTGTAAGGCATTTCCTTCTGGATCCTCGAACGGCGGCTCAGCAAGAGCCACTTTGACTTCGGCTTCGGGAAAGATCGTCCGAAAGAGCTTGCTGAGCTCCTTGGTTTGGATCCACCGATCGTTCCTAGCCACGTAGTCAGGAACGTAGAGTACGCGGATCTCACTACTCACGCCGGCTGCGAACATGTTGTTCCGCAAGGACCGGTTCAAGACCCCTAGCCCCCCTGCTACAGCCGCGACTTGATCATTCCCGGCACTCCTTCCCTGTTCAGGATCTGGCAACACCCCGTCGCCGACGGACCAGGGCAGCGCTACTTTCTCCGAAACGTCCGAGAGGTACTCTTCCAACGAGAATCCCCTCAGCTGACCGATCAACCCTTCTAGGTCTTTCGTTCTCTGTTCCAAGAGCTGATCCCGTTCAGGAGGATTTCTTGAGTATCCATCCCCAAGCCTGGCGCTCCTGCCGGCTAGGCTTCTCAATTCGGACCCATCTGCGAGGATTTCGCTAAGCCACCGCAAATGCTTCGGTTCGACTTGCTCCAACGTTTGTTGGCGCGTCCAGTTTGCGTGATCCGTCCAGCAAATCGACTTGATCGGACCGAGCTGCTTCTTCACAGCCCGCCGAACTTCCAGTTGCGCATACCCTTCGAGGGACAATGGCGCCCATGCCTGTTGAGCTGGAGTTAAGCCCTTGCTATGGACGGCCAAGACTTTAAAGGATCCCAAGTCCGCCTGCATCTGGAGAGCGGAGCCTCCCACTGCATACCCCGAGCTATCTGCTATTTGCTCCAAGGGCCTTTCGCCAGTGATCGCTCCCGCTTCATCCAACACGGCCAGCTCGATTGCTCTTTGTGTCATGAGCTTGATCGCTCGAACAGCCTTGTCCCCTGAGGTGTCTCCTTCTCCGAGACCACTCTCCGGGAAAGGAACTGCTCCCTTCATGTACTCTCCCAAGAGCTTAGCGCAATGCGCATACTCCGGAGGCAAGTAATTCCGGAGGAAATTCGTACAACCCAAGAACTGTTGAATGTGCAACTTTTCGCGTAAGGCAGGAAAGTCTTGAACAGCCTTTGTCTTTTCTTGGCTGCACCTTGCTCCGAATCTTCCGACACAGTGGCCCAGGAGCTCCCCTTCGATCACTCCTATCTTGGCCTTGTCGATCCCGAACGTGACTCCTGCCATGATGCTCTTATCCAAAAACGCTTCAAGAGCTTCAAGGTGATCCAACAAATGCTCTGAGGCTGCTGGATATCTCTCACTCAGATCTGCCCTGAGCCTTTGGTAGTACTTGTCGGTGGGGCCCTCCTCCGCCAACAAGTCGAGTGCTCCCGGCGTCTCCACGATGTGGTACACCTTGTCTGATGACACCCACTCCCGCCGCCACGAAGCACAACAAGCCTGCCAGAAGCAACGCCACTCCGCTGCATCCTCTGCTTGAGCTGCCCTTTACTTTCTTCTGGCAGCCTCCAAGTTCACTTCGAAAAACCATTTCGCCACAGCGCTGGCACTCGGGACTCATCTTCCTGAACCCAGCCGCTGGGCATTCGCACTCACTGCAACAGTTTTGTCCTCCAGTCCAGGCTACCGCGTCGAAATGACCGCAGGACCTGCAGAACTGCTGCTCTGCGACCGCTTTTACCGCTACGGCCACTTCTTCCCCTTCTTGGACGTACTTCTCGTCCTCCTTTGGCGTCACGTAAACGTAACCTTCTGCTTGGTCCCGGCTCCAAAGCCCAGGTACCACCTCTAACTCGCTGTCGGCAAGCGGGAGAACAACTTCCACTGGGCTTACGCACGAGCTCATTGGCGAAGCTTCACGACCGGCGCGCCGAACCGGCACCCAATCTCCTTCCTCGCCAATCCACTGCTCGCCAGTGGCTTGCAAAACTTCTCCGCAAACCTGCTCGACTTCTTCTCTGCTTCCCGGCGTTTCCCGCCCAGGAACCGAGTCCCAAGCCCGATCAAACATCGACGCTTGGACTGCCACATGCGGATATGCGTGATCAGTGTACTCCTCAGTTTCTTCCTTGCGTGGGAGCTTCAAGCTCAGTCCATCAAAAATGTGGGCGTTGGCTCCAGGCCTGAATCCGAGTCCTCCTCTCTCAACGGCATCCAAGGCTCTTCCGCCCAAGATCAGGCCGTGCCATGTCGAACCCCCATTGGCGATCACCTTTGCCCGCACCAAAACTTGGCGGTCTTTTCTGCCGCTGACATCCGGGAAGGTGACCCTCAGCACCGCAGCCCCTTTGAGTTTGATGGGCGCGCCGTTCGCTAATCCCATCACAACTTCTTCCTTGGGCCACCGTTCGAGCTGAGCGACCGGAAACTGATCTGAAGACGGGTCGATTCCGGAGCGCAAGGCCTCTCGGATAGCCCCTACTACCACTTCTTCAGTGATCGAGTTGCACCCAGCACAGCCATCGAGCAAGCACCCGACGTACCTATTCATGATCTTCACCTCAGTCTGGTACTGGTACCCGCCCTTGGCATTCTCAACCTGCTTCCACCATTTTCTAGGCATCTGATGCAGAGACTTCAAGTCACCCCACTTTTGCAACTCATAGAGCGGCTTTTGTCCTCCTTTCTGTTTGCCCTTGGCTTCAACAGGTTTGGTCGCGAGCACTGTCTCCTTTTCGAAGGCAGGCGCTCCGCTGACCACCGCGGTATCGAAACAGCCGACAAAGGGGTTATCCTTCATCATTCCCCCCTCCTGCTTGACGCCAGTGAGGTCGGACATGTTCGCCAGCTGTAGCCCAGGACCGCTCCCGCTCCCTTGCTTGGACCCTCCGGGCCCGTCGTGGGAGAACTGGCACCGCGATCCTTTATGGCATCCTCCTACTGAGTTGAAGAAGCGGCAAGGCTTTCTTGGGCTGTCGCTCGATCCTTTCCTTTCCGTCCGTCGTACTTAGCCAGGTCGTCCGCCTTTGCCACTTTGTTCTTGTCTTGCTGTGCGGACTTTTTGTCCCGCGACACACGTTTTCTGGCCTCCTCGATCACGGCACGGTCGTGAACATACTTGCACTCTTTCCCTCGGGAACATGTGCCTCTATCCCGCATGTCGAAGCACACCTTCTTCAATTCTTTCTCAAGCCGTTCCCCTGAGACGTCGTCCTGGGCATGGATCTTATCCGCCTTCTTCGTCTTGGTTGGCCTATCCCTTCCGCTCCCGTGGGCAAAGGTCGAGTTGTTCAGAGCGCGCTGTCCCGCCGCTGTCTCTTCCAACTCTTTCACTACTTCATGCGCTTCTTCCCAAGTAGCGACACTCCTGAAGACAGTGCCTCCACTTCCATCCGGCCGAAATCTCTTATCCCGCCGAACGTCCTTAGACATGGTTGGGCCGATCTTCCTCAAGTATTGGATCAGAGCTTCCTTGGAGCTAAGTCCCAATCCAATGCTGTCCCGATCGGCCAGATGAGACTCCCATCTCACCTCCCACTGGAAGGCTGAAAGCTTCCCTTTCTCCAAGCCGTCACCTTCTTCCAGAATCCTGATTTCCTTTTCCTCCGCTGTCTCTGAAAACAGCAGGTGCTTGTCACGGATCTGGCGGTACACCTCACCTGGGTTGTCTCTCACAAGCCCCGAGGTGAGATGCCTTCGGTAGACCAACTCGTAGGTCTTCAACCTGTGCTGCTTGAGGCACGCTTTCAGAGTGGTCAACTTTTCCATATCTGTCATTCCTTCTCCGTCGTTAGCAAGCCCGATCGTCGCCTCAAAAGTGTCGTAAAACTCTTGGACCGACCTGTAATCACTACAGTCGTCATCCAACATGGGCCACGATACCTTTGGACTCACTTGGATCGTAGAACGTTTGCTCTTCTTGCCCAGCACCTCAGCCATGATCTGGGTCTGGCGTTCCAAGGCTTCAGCAAAGGTGGCCACTGCGTCTACAGGACGGCTTCCGTCGGAACGCGCATCCTCCTCAAGTTCCGCAACTCGCCGTCTCAGCTCAGCCACCGCTGCTGAGCCTCCTTCGGCAAGCCCTTGATCCGACGGCTTCCGTTTCCCATGGCCTCTAGCTCCGACTTCCTTACTGTCCTTCGCTGAACCGTCAGGTCCTCCGCGCAGAGCCGCTGGAGCCTTCTCCGGAGTCCCTTCGGTCGACGAGAACAACTTCTCTGCTGTCTTACTCAAACGTCCACCGCGCGCTTGGATCATGGCCATAAGCACGTCCAGCCGCTGCCGGTACTCCTCTTCTTGGCCCTCTGGCGGATCTTCCAGTACCAACTCACGGAAAGACCCTTTCAAGAGCACGAGTTGCTCCTCCTCTGGCTTGCCGTGCACCTGTTTCTCAAACAGTGCTTGGGCAGCCCTACGCTCCATTTCCTTTTCGTCCACAGCCTCTCCTTCCAGGTCCAAGGCCTCGGCTAAGCGGTACAACCGCTTTGCGAACTTCTGTGGACTTTCTTTCTCAGGCTCGTACGGTCGTTTGAAGACCTCCTTTAGCTTCTCGACTGATGGATCCAGGAAAACTGACTCCTCACCAACGGTCGAAGAAGCTCCGGACGGCGCTGCCAGAGCCGCTCGTCCACTACCTCCATCGCCCCCATGGCTGGGACCAGCCGGCTCCGGGCCTGGTCCTGCAGCGCTTAGAAGTTCTTCGCCTTCTTCTTCTTCCTGTGGCTCATCTTCTTCTTCCTCGTCATCGGGAGCCCCATCCCCGCGGGCCAGCCGATCCTTCCAATCGGCCCCGTAAAGGGCTTCCATGATGTCTCGCCACAGTTGCGCTTCTTCTGTCGTCGTCGTTGTTGCTGGATCACCATGCCGAACCTTGCTTGGCCGCTGCCCCTCTTTGGCGCGCCAAGAGTTCCAGTCATGGTACCCTATCAGCCCTGGGCGTGGTACGTCCCCATCCGCAATGGCTTGTAGAAGAGGCTTTGCTGAACCTCTCACTTCTCGTGCCATCTGGCGGTGAGCACTGGGCCTCGACCGCTTCGAGGTGAGCTTCTGGCCTCACCCTTCACAGGTGAGCCGTCCGCCTCGACCTCCTGGGTTCACCCTTAAAGTGAAGTTCCCAGAACAGCCCCCAACTGCGAAGCCAAAAGGGGCTTCCCAAAGACCCTCTCGGTCCCAAGCCCTTTTTGTCGCGTCGGTCGAACCTAGTGCGTCTTGAGCCAAAAGAAAGCGGTCGCTCTGCAGTGGCACAAAACGACCTAGTGAGGGATCACTAGGCACTGTACATGGAGCATGCACTTTACACATTATTACTATTACATTCTTACTATTACATTATTACTATTACATTATTACTATTACATTCTTACTATTACATTATTACTATTACATTATTACTATTACATTATTACTATTACATTCTTACTATTACATTCTTACTATTACATTCTTACTATTACATTCTTACTATTACATTATTACTATTACATTCTTACTATTACATTCTTACTATTACATTATTACTATTACATTCTTACTATTACATTCTTACTATTACATTCTTACTATTACATTATTACTATTACATTCTTACTATTACATTATTACTATTACATTCTTACTATTACATGATTACTATTACATTCTTACTATTACATGATTACTATTACATTCTTACTATTACATTCTTACTATTACATTCTTACTATTACATTCTTACTATTACATTCTTACTATTACATTCTTACTATTACATTCTTACTATTACATTATTACTATTACATTCTTACTATTACATTCTTACTATTACATTCTTACTATTACATTCTTACTATTACATTCTTACTATTACATTCTTACTATTACATTCTTACTATTACATTCTTACTATTACATTCTTACTATTACATTCTTACTATTACATTCTTACTATTACATTCTTACTATTACATTCTTACGATTACATTCTTACTATTACATTCTTACTATTACACTATTACTATTACATTCTTACTATTACATTCTTACTATTACATTCTTACTATTACATTCTTACTATTACATTCTTACTGTTACATTCTTACTATTACATTCTTACTGTTACATTCTTACTATTACATTATTACTGTTACATTCTTACTATTACATTATTACTATTACATTCTTACTATTACATTCTTACTATTACATGATTACTATTACATTATTACTATTACATTATTACTATTACATTATTACTATTACATTTTTACTATTACATTATTACTATTACATTATTACTATTACATTATTACTATTACATTCTTACTATTACATTCTTACTATTACATTCTTACTATTACATTCTTACTATTACATTCTTACTATTACATGATTACTATTACATTCTTACTATTACATTCTTACTATTACATTCTTACTATTACATTCTTACTATTACATTCTTACTATTACATTATTACTATTACATTCTTACTATTACATTATTCCTATTACATTATTACTATTACATTCTTACTATTACATTATTACTATTACATTATTACTGTTACATTCTTACTATTACATTATTACTATTACATTCTTACTATTACATTCTTACTATTACATTCTTACTATTACATTCTTACTATTACATTCTTACTATTACATTCTTACTATTACATTATTACTATTACATTCTTACTATTACATTCTTACTATTACATTCTTACTATTACATTCTTACTATTACATTCTTACTATTACATTCTTACTATTACATTCTTACTATTACATTCTTACTATTACATTCTTACTATTACATTCTTACTATTACATTCTTACTATTACATTATTACTATTACATTCTTACTATTACATTCTTACTATTACATTCTTACTATTACATTCTTACTATTACATTCTTACTATTACATTCTTACTATTACATTCTTACTATTACATTATTACTATTACATTCTTACTATTACATTCTTACTATTACATTATTACTATTACATTCTTACTATTACATTCTTACTATTACATTATTACTATTACATTCTTACTATTACATTATTACTATTACATTCTTACTATTACATTCTTACTATTACATTCTTACTATTACATTACTTACTATTACATTCTTACTATTACATTCTTACTATTACATTCTTACTATTACATTCTTACTATTACATTCTTACTATTACATTCTTACTATTACATTCTTACTATTACATTATTACTATTACATTCTTACTATTACATTCTTACTATTACATTCTTACTATTACATTCTTACTATTACATTCTTACTATTACATATTACTATTACATTCTTACTATTACATTCTTACTATTACATTCTTACTATTACATTCTTACTATTACATTCTTACTATTACATTCTTACTATTACATTCTTACTATTACATTCTTACTATTACATTACTATTACATTCTTACTATTACATTCTTACTATTACATTACTATTACTATTACATTCTTACTATTACATTCTTACTATTACATTCTTACTATTACATTCTTACTATTACATTCTTACTATTACATTCTTACTATTACATTCTTACTATTACATTCTTACTATTACATTCTTACTATTACATTATTACTATTACATTCTTACTATTACATTCTTACTATTACATTCTTACTATTACATTCTTACTATTACATTCTTACTATTACATTCTTACTATTACATTATTACTATTACATTCTTACTATTACATTCTTACTATTACATTCTTACTATTACATTCTTACTATTACATTCTTACTATTACATTCTTACTATTACATTCTTACTATTACATTCTTACTATTACATTCTTACTATTACATTCTTACTATTACATTCTTACTATTACATTATTACTATTACATTCTTACTATTACATTATTACTATTACATTATTACTATTACATTATTACTATTACATTCTTACTATTACATTATTACTATTACATTATTACTATTACATTATTACTATTACATTATTACTATTACATTATTACTATTACATTATTCCTACAGCTGGACCCCCCAATATGGCCATGGCGTTGCAGGTGTCGCTACTGCCCCCCGTTCCTCCTGGCCTTCCTCCGCCGCAGCCGCGCGGCCGCGGGGCACGTCTTGGCCGACGCGGAGTACGATACCCTGGCGGAGCTGTTGGTGTCGGAGCCGGGGAACGGAAACCAGGAGCCTTGGCCGATGGATCTTGTTGGGCAAAACCCAACAAGGGGGTGGTCGTTATATAGTAGCCATCATATAGCAATCATATAGGATGTTACTGTTGGTGGGTTGACATTTGTTTGTTTACTTATGTCTTTATTTACTTTTTCCCTTCAGTTTCCATCCTACCAGGATGATAATCCCCATTGACTGGGGGGTTGAAACCAGAAACCAGACAAGATCAGACAAGAATGGAATCAATGTGGGGATATATGGCATCAAATCGAGTCGGGATTTATTACAAATTGTTTACATCTCATGACCTCTATGATGAATCCAGTGGTGGGGTTCAAGCACGCTTGGGAATTTTACACCAACAACATTGGGACTACATGATTTAACGCCTCAGCAAATTTCGGAAATTGCCTAAGAATCACGATTCTGCGAGAAACTATTTTGTTAAACTTGGTGACTAATGTTTAAAAACCATAGGATTCCAAGTGGATGAATCCCATTTCAAGATCATCTGGGCCATTGGGTGACCTTTTCTGAGTGACACCACCTTACCAGAGACGACCATCCCGTACAATCTCTCTCTGGCAACGGTATTTTCACTAAGATTCACCCTCAAAATGATTCAAATGTAGCTCAATCAACCATATTTGGAGCATATTCGTGGGTACATCCCGCTGTTCGTAAATGGGTTATGGAAAACCCCCTGCTGTTTTTTTTGGAATAATGTTCCCTATTACATATATGGGATATGAGTTATATATGGATTATAAATGAGTATAAAACACTTACCCTCTGGTAAACTAACGTAACTATGGAAAATCACCATGTTTAATGGGAAAATCCACTATAAATAGCCATTTTCAATAGCTATGTTGACATAACCAGGGGGTACTGAGTGGGATACACATCCAGCTCCCAGGAACCATCTGAAGCTGCAGAAAAGAAACTGGAGCAGTTCGTGTCCGGCTACTTTGCAGCTCGCGACGAAGGTATCCTCCGCAAGGGCATGTGGCCCTATGCAGGCGCCATGGCAGCTGCCAGGTGGGATGATCTCTGATATCAATTGAAATCTGTAGATACTTGCCCTTTCTTAAATATATAAATAAAGAGAGAGGGAGAGAAAAACACACACACATACGTATATACATATATATATACACATGTTTTTTTAGTTTCTCCTTCTTCTAACAATCATTATTAAGGTCTTTGGAATGTATATATATATATATGCATGCTATGCCGATTTTAGTTGGTCACCAGGACCAGCTGGACTACATAACTGGACCACACAAAAGCGGACTAGAACCAGAACTATAACGCTCTTTCTCGTTAAAAAGATCGTATGTACATACGTATGGATATATTCTACATATATATACATGTCACACACAGATATGAATATATTTATATATATATATATGGTCAAGACATACCCTAGTTACTAAGTGTCTTCTTCATGCCAGGGATCATCGAAGTTGTTCCGTGCCAGCGTGTTGCCAGGAGGCTGCACCCTCCATTGGTCTCTGGGCCTAGCTGGGTTTGTCTGAAAACTTAGAGAGAAAAACCATCGACATCCATGGATTAATCCATGGAATTTCACTATTAAATGGCTATTTTATGAGTATACAGTATACCACACTTCTTTTTTTTGACAGATCCATTTTGATATACTTGATATCAACTATTCCCTCATACTTGAGGTGCGGATGGGGCTATTAATGGGCATAACCATGGCAATAACCCTCATCAGTTAGGATATGGGGCCCATATATATATATAATGTATATATTAATTATGCATACATACATGTACATACTTATTGGCGGAACTGCGCCCCAAGTAGATCAAACACTTGGAAATTTGGTCGAAATCTGTGATAATATCCCCATTTTAACTGAATGTTACCCCCTCATATTCCCCAACTATTCCATCAACTCGGAGTAACCCAGGCTGTTCTTGACCGAAGAGTTTCCCAAGACGGCAGCCGCCGCTGGTATCAAACGGCTCCAGGCGCACGGGAGGTGTCGGCTCGACTGGAGCCATGGTCCGGCCATGGCAACTTTCAACCCTGGATATTCTCGTAGAATTCAAAGAATTAAATGGATGGATGAACATACCCTCTGGTAAACTAACAGTTTGCTATGGTAAATGGCCATAGAAATAGTGGATTTACCCATGAAAAATGGTGATTTTCCATAGTTATGTTAGTTTACCAGAGTGTATCCATGTTTCTCCCGATGATTAGCGATTCTGTAACTCATCCCAGAGAGTTCCTTCCGTCGCGATTTGATGGCAGGTCTCTCCAGGTTTACTGCTACGCCTCACTGGAGAGAAGGCAGGGCGGCTGTGAGGTCTTTTGGGGGGCCTGTTAGTTTGGAGATCTTCGATAGTCCAGGCCCTTTTGTTGATTTTGTTGTTCAATTTGTGGAAGAATGGTGATATCATACACGTTTTTTTCGTTCGATTCCTAT
The DNA here is from genome assembly GCA_947184155.2 of Cladocopium goreaui. Taxonomy (NCBI): domain Eukaryota; class Dinophyceae; order Suessiales; family Symbiodiniaceae; genus Cladocopium; species Cladocopium goreaui. The sequence goes on along the minus strand of CAMXCT020003112.1, from coordinate 660,744 downwards.
TTTGGAATGCTGATCCCACATATACAGTTAATTTGTTTGGTGGTTACACCACCAACCTGGTGGCACGCTTAATCTTTCTGGGCAAGGTCTAGGCAACACCATTCCGAACTGGGGGAACCCTGGCTGATGAGTTGATAAAGGAATGACATGTCAGCATGTCGAAGCATGGGGTTTCCTAAAACAGGGATACCCATGGATACCCCAAATCATCCAAATTTGGAACACATTTTTCGTATTGAAAAATCCATGGTTTTTGGGGTTCCCCATGGTTCCCCGTTTTTAAGAACCCAATAGGATCTCCAAGTGAAGCTTGGGTGCCACACGCTCCAAGGTGGAGATCGATGACTGCGTCGCTTGGTGATGGGCAATTTTACGTGGGGTTTCCATAAATGGGGCGTACCCCAATAGCTGGATGTTTTTTTTTTGAAAATCATGATTTGGGGGTAGCCCTATTTTAGGAATATACATAATTATATACATATATATATATACATACTTACTGACACCTTCTACATTGCTTAAGCACAACAGCTGCTGGATTAGGTGTGGATGGAGCTGGATCCTGTGTGGAGTCCTGGAGTGCCCGAGCTGCTGCTGAAGCCTGGCTGGGTCTTGGCCATCGGATCGTCTCCTCAAGGCGCAGGGGTCAAGATCTTGGGTGATGGAAGTTATGGGCAATTAACCATGAAAAATAGAGATTTAACCACCATCCCAAAATGATCAAAAATGGGGATTTAACATGATTTAACCATTCAACATAGGGATTTACCCATCAAAAAAGGGGATCTAACATGATTTCACTTTGAAACATGTTGAGGTATATAGCCAACAATGACAACGACAACAACCATCGAAAGGGGATATCATGTGGATATTTTATGACCAACCAGATGACATTGGTGAGAGTCAGTGCCGTCCAGGCGGTCGTGTGGAAACATGGGTGGAGTGGGGCTTAGAGTTCCCTGTGGTGGAGCATGTGAAGGGCGTTTTGGACAAGTCCGAGTGAGTCGATCGATGACGGAGATTTCGGCAGAAAACATGGGAACTTTCGGCAGAAAACATGGGATGGCACTATGATTCACCTAGGAGTTGAAGATATTTTGATTCACCATTTGAACAATTTGGAATGGCACCGTTGAAACCATCCAGATAAGAACCATCATCTTTACCCATGCAGCCCATGCAGAAGAACCAGTGGATGTAGACGTCCCCTTTGAGCGACTCGTTAGCTGAAAAGCGATCCCGGGTCGGAGAAACACGGCTGAAACGCGGGGAGTTTGAGCGGCAGAGAAAAGGGCGCTGCGTGACAGAAGCACATGGGTTTGTCCGGAACTGGGGGAAGGGGCGAATCAGTTCATTTCATAAACTGCGTTTTTTTTTTGGGTATGCCACATTTTTTGGAGACCTTCACATGGAACTGTGACATTTTCAGATGATGATGGGCTGTCTGGGGAGATAGATAGCCGCCAGGAGCTATCTCAACAGCGGGCGCAGGCTGATTTGGCTGGGGGGACAATCTGCTTTTGGATGTGCTATGCACGAAATCACCCAGAACAAAATGGAAGAGCCGTGATGTTTTCTGCCGCACAAATGTGTCATGCATGCAGAGTTCCACATCTACCATGGACGAAGGGAACTGCTGGCTAAGCATGGGTATATGTATGAATGGATGAGGTAATCATGGACGATAATCTGGCCCATATCCGCCATGATGGCCTCTCATATGCAACCCTTAAATGACCTGAATAGGCTACGGCCAAGTCCTCTCCATTTGGGCATGGGTCAAAATGATCAACAACCCCGCAAAGATGCTTTACCCTCCGGTGTCATCAGTCACATGGCTTGCTGGGAAATCCACTGGCAATAGTTCGATGATTCTCCCAGCAAAGCTCCACGCTACGAGGGGATCTTCCTCCTTGCGTCGCGATGACCCAAGGGTAACCGGGTAACACCAGTGGCCCGCAGCTGGGATGGCCCGCAGGGAAGATGGATATCCTGAGGATTGGTTTTGGAGGGTTTTGGAACATCTTCACTGGAAACCATGATTTTCACCATCAAATAGGGTTAGGTGTTTCCTGTAACATGAAAACCCTGAACACATTCAAGCCGCAAGATGGAACATATGGATCCTGGATTTTGGTCAAGGAACTTCTTCGAATCCTGCTGTGGGTTCAACTTTCCAATGGCGGCTGGCCACAATTGACCGGGCTTGCCACGGTTGATATGAAGACGAAATGCAGGATACCCTCTGGTAAACTAACATAGCTATGGAAAATCACCATTTTTTATGGGTAAATCCACTATAAATGGCCATTTTCAATGGCTATGTTAATTTACCAGAGGGTATAATGAGACTTTTCCTTCCCATTTTGACGACCCCCCCAACAGTCAAACACTTTCCACCAGCCACAGCCACAGCCCCACGCAGCGCATGTTGTGCGATGGCGGGCGGTGCGGCGGTGGAGAAGCAGGTGGGGTAAGTGACCGGTTGACTCCTGGTTGATCAGTGATGAAAAATGGGAGGTTACCAACCTACCTGGGATTCTCATTTTTTTTAAAACACAATTTATTATACCTGGTTAATTGGGGATTATCTGAATAGGTGGTTAACTTTTGTGAATGGATTACGGGTCTTGATTCTTTTAAGCTATATATTCTGATGATTTTCGTGTCACAATTTGGCATGTTACGTTTGCGGCGATGCAAATGCAGGATAGGACGTGGTTGTCACACGGGTGTCTTACACCAAGACTGCCCAAAGTGGGGATATTTGTCAATAGAGATGGAGACATTGTTCAACAATGATGAGGTTACTAGCATTCACCATGATAAGGACCCAACAACCCGCAAGCAGCATTTCTATTTGCCACATTCACCAGCTTGGGCAGCACATGTTGCGCAGAGATATAGGATAGGATGAAAATTCATAGGCTTTCCAGCGAGAATCGTTTGGTGGGTGCCCTCCATGCATTGCCAGACATCGAGTCGGAACGTTGCTTTTTACTACCCAAATGTCAGAGTTTCATACCTCCCAAACCAAACCGAGAGAACGAGAGAAAGAGGGGGAAGTGCAAGACCACCGATACTCATGACTCATGTATCTCAATTAGATTCTGGGCCGAAATAAAGCACAAAAATCAGCTGAAACCCGCCCCCCTTTTGGGATGGTTTCATGCGAGGTCCTTTTCGTTTCGGCCACCGTCTTGGATGAACCGCCAGGCCCAGGGCGATGAATTTTGAGGAGTTAACTTGATTTGATCGAGAAACATGTGGGATGTAACATGATTTCACCACAGTTACGATACATAATTAATGATGAATGAGTTTATATAATGAGTTTAATTTTTAATGTTTATAATTATGAGTTTAATGGTGGGATAAGATAGAACATGATATAACTATAACGACTATAACCAGCTATGGGCCTTTAAAGTGTATGACTCTTTAACAAACCAACATGGGGATATACCAGAGATGGGACACAATTACCGAGAACTCCAGGACACTTGTGCCCGATTTTGAGAAGTCGCTATCCTTCATGCTGGGTGATCTCCAGTTTGGCACCCACCTGCCTGAAGGAGTCGAGATCCTCTTGGGCGAATACCGTGAGATCGGGAAGAATCATGGAAAGCCGGTGTTCCGGAGGAGTGATGCGCACCATCATACCGTGGCCACAGATGATTGATTCATATTGGATCCAAATTCGTGGTCATATCAAGTTTCATCCACAAATTCGTTGATTGTTTCTCGCCTTTTGATATATTTTTGAAGCGACATCATCCAATTTTCTCAGCCGCAGCCATGTGTGTGCTACTTAACTGGCTCATTTTCCCACCGGAAGATTTTTCCGCATCTGGCAGGAAGAGGAACGAAGACCAACCGGACATCTACATCTATTTCTGGGACAAGCGTGATGGACCCGAGTTCACCGGCTGGTGGTTTGGCGAAGCTGTTGGAACCTCACATGTCTCTTAGCGGCGACGGATGAGTCGGGTTGAGATCGTTGAATCCGCCGGTGCAGCCAATGATTAACTCGTGGTATCTCGTGGTTTCGGTATGGTGGTCAACGATTATTCCAAACTGCAACATTCTACACCCTCTGGTTATTTAACATAGCCATGGAAAATGGCCCATTTATAGATGGTTTACCTTTTTAAAATGGTGATTTTCCATGGCTATGTTAAATAACCAGATGGTAACTTTTGCATTATGAGTCACGAGCAGTATATAATTGGGCTTGGTGAAATGGCTGCTGAATCCCTCCATTTTGCTGGCTCAAAAAATCCACGCTTGCAGCTGGAATCCCAAATTTGAGTTTGTCAAATTGCAATGTGTTAAATGCACATTTCTGTTGATGCCATTGTACATCAACATTGATTAGTTAAGAGCCTACTTCTGCTGGTCATGCCATGAGGTTGGCGGTTTAAATCTCCACATTTTTGGTGAAGGCACTACACTCTTTGTTTCAATATCCATATCATCAGCCACTCGGAAAACAACATTAAAGACTGGTTGGCAAAATTTCAATCTTAGAACTTAGGGAACCATCCTAAAACTACCCTAAAAACCAATTTCTAAAACCACCCTAAAAACTGAGTGAACTCACGAAAAAATCATTCTTCATCTTAAGTCAGCAATGTCATAAACATTCATTCCAACCATATTTGGATGGTTGGAATTCCATAAAAATCCATACATCAATCCATACATAAATCCCATAAACATGGTACCCTCTGGTAAACTAACATAACTATGGAAAATCACCATTTTTAATGGGAAAATCCACTATAAATGGCCATTTTCAATAGCTATGTTAGTTTATCAGAGGGTAAACCTCCATTTTCCTATGGTTTTCCTATGGTTTTCCCATTAAAACCTCCATTTTTCCTAGGGAAATCCCCCAATGACACGATCAGTGAGGTCTGGAGCCGCTGCGAGCTTCCCACGGCTTCGATACCGGCGCCGGTTCCGTCGCCACCGGCCCAGGGATGGCGGATCCCGTGGGACGGTGCGGTGAAGGCGGAGCCTTGGACACATATAAATTGTACACACACACACATATATATATATTTTTATATATTTACATATATCTATATATATTTAATTATAGCTATATCCATATATTTAATTTAGACTTATATTTTAATATATATGTATATGTATATATGTATAATATACCTATATAATGACATTTAGCTGTTAGTCATCTATAGAATCTATAGATGCGTTTTTCGATGTCGTATCTGTTTTTTGTTCCAAGCAATGTGTTGAGTTAAACCCAATGGTAAGCCCCTGTTTTGTTGGAATCATGGCATTGTGAGATTACTGTAGGGATGGTTTGTCTATCACAAATGCCCAGGAGTTGGTTATGGACGACGAGTTTTTTGCACATGGGTGAGACGTTTTTTTTTTTTCCAATTCCGATGCCATCTTTGATTTCAGGCATCACCAGGCAGAAGTGATTTGAATAAAATGAGGAAGACCAGGAAGACGATGGACACCTGAGAAGGTAATTAGCTCGGATACCTCAGATGGTGTGATGAAGCCAAGTGGTGAGACACATTATAGATTATAGATGACATACAACATGGTAGCACCCACTTGGCTGGGTAACCCGGGTTTATCCTCGATCCAAAGGGTTGTTTGATCTTTCGATCGCCTCAGTGCGCTGAAGTTGGAGGATTCCCCTTCGATGATTTCCAATTTCAATGGCTGACAGACTTCCCAGCTAGCCGCTAGCCATGTTTGATCACTGGAGGCTACAGTACTTTTCTCTTTCTCGGTGTGTATGACATGATGGACCCACGAAAAATTCCCCAAAAAGGGCCCCGGAGACGCCTTAGGATCTCCGGATACGCCGGGCGAAGGCTGAAGTGAAAGAGGCCTAGCTGGGAATCACGGTGGTATGAGTCTTGGGTATGCAAACGCACACGCAGAGATGGGTGGATGGATGGACGGACAGAAAATGGAGATAATATACACACCACACTACACACTCACACACACACACACTCTCTCTCTCTCTCTCTCTCTCTCCCTCCCACTGCAAGCCATAGATCCAAAGCTCAAGCGCTCCTTTCGCCCCGTTTCTCGCCATGCAGGAGCGACTGTCGAAGGACGAGTTGCCCTTGGAGCAACAGGAGCAAAAAATACGACGTCCAGCAGTTCCTCCAAAATGTCATAGCTTGAAGCGTAATCCCGTCCCCGGATCATATTCATAACAAGATAAGCCAATACATACGGACGTACATACATACATACATACATACATACATACATACATACATACATACATACATACACACATACACACATACACACATACACACATACACACATACACACATACACACATACACACATACACACATACACACATACACACAGACACACATACACACATACACACATACACACATACACACATACACACATACACACATACACACATACACACATACACACATACACACATACACACATACATACATACATACATACATACATACATACATACATACATAAACATACAGAAACATACAGAAACATACAGAAACATACAGAAACATACAGAAACATACAGAAACATACAGAAACATACAGAAACATACAGAAACATACAGAAACATACAGAAACATACAGAAACATACAGAAACATACAGAAACATACAGAAACATACAGAAACACATAAATAATGAATAGATACAGTGAAGCACACGCACACACATGTATGTGTGTGTATCAGATACCTTCATTTTTGACCCCCCCGCACAAACAGATCCGGGTGTATTTTATATTAGAGGTAGGGATTAACTTGAAACCTTGCCAGATGGGATGGACAGGTGATTTTCCAGGTCATTGGGCCCATTATTTCGTATTGAAACACGCATGGTGGCGACTGGGGATTCTGCAGATTCCCCATGACTTTGGAAACCATGGGAAAAAAAACAGTCATATCATGTTATATCCCCATGAAAAATCACAATTTTTGTTAGTTATATTCCATTTTCACCATAAATGGATGGTATAAACCATTCCCAAATGGGTGGTTTTCACATATTTTCACATATTTTCACCACATTATCCCATTTTTGCCATGACTTAAAGCCGAAAAAAATCGCGCCGCAGGAGGAGAAGCTCCTGGTTTGCATGGATCAGGTGGCCTTCGCGGAGGCGGAGTCCACGGAGGTCTTAGACTCCGCAGTGGCGATGTTGGAAGGCGAGGTCACACAGGACGCGGGGCGTAGCGTAGCGTAGGGCTGGTAGGGCTGGGATGGGCTGGGATGGGCTGGGATGGGGGGATCAACTTGTCAACTTACTGGTGACCGGTGCTAAACGTAGGGAATTTTCGGGAATGATCCATTTCATCACTAGTAATAATCATCCCAACCCCCATTCCCATCCATTCCATACTAAGCAGCAGTTTCAAGAATTTTGAATGGGGAACTCGAAAATAGAATAAAAAAAAATGGGGGGAACCAAATTCCACTATGCAAGTTTCAAGAGTTTGGAATGGGGAACATGATGAGTCACCACTGGATTTTCGGCTATGCTTTTCAGAGAAACCATATTTTTCGGAGTGCTCATCTACAGACGCATCAGGTGGATTGCATGAATATAACCGTTGACTGGGGTTGTATTGGGGATGCTTTTGGGACCGTAGGTTTTTAGGAGTTTTCCAGATGGGATGGAACGGCCTGGATGCCACCCAAGATCAATGTATTATCTGGTAATCAAACATAGCAATGGAAAATCCAGAGAGAGAGAGAGAGAAAGAAGAGAGAGAGAGAAAGAAAAGAGAGAGAGAGAGAGAAAGAAAAGAAAGAGAGAACAGAAAAGAAAGAAAGAAAGAACAGAAAGAAAGAAAGAACAGAGAAAGAAAGAAAGAACAGAAAAGAAAGCCAGAAAGAAAGAAAGAGAAAGAAAGAAAGAACAGAAAAGAAAGAAAGAACAGAAAAGAAAGCCAGAAAGAAAGAAAGAAAGAGAAAGAAAGAAAGAAAGAAAGAAAGAAAGAAAGAAAGAGGGACTTGGCATGCCTGATTTACCGGAGGGTACTTGGCATCCCAGGATGCTGCTGAAGCAGTCGTGGAATTGGTCCAAACGCAGCTGGAGGCGCAAACCCAGGGTGTGAACTGTGGGACCAGCCACTTTTTCAACCAACATTGTTTGTCACTCCTTCTTTCCTCAGTATTTTGGAAGCTTGTCTTTTCCTCCATTCCATGCCCTAAATTTCTTTTGAAGTTTTCGATTTTGTTGGTTTTTAAGGCCACCATTTTTTCAGACCAACATTTTCCAACAAAGCACCCGCCTAGGCAATGCCTTTGGCGAAAACAATTCAACACAGATATTCATCGGAAAACCTCAAGCCGACCGAAGCGGGGTCGTCTCCCCACACCATCCGCATGGCCCGAGGTGCTGATGCAAGCGCATCGTTTCGTGGCAGCGGAAGCCTGGCCTTGGGCACGCGGAAGGGGGACATGGCCTGACCATGACATTTTGGGCAACCCCCAAAAAGATAGAAAAATTAAATCCCAATCTAGAATAAGTGGTAGATATTTTTTCTATTTTTTTGGGGGGTTGCTATATATACTATATCTCCTTTCTGTTTCCTCATCGATTTTCGGTGGTTTTTCGATGTTTTTCAGCCACGTTAGCGTTGAACCGCTGGGACGGTCACCCCTGTGTCCTCAGGAAATCATCATGGCCAGAAAAGAGGCACCCAAGGTGCCGGTGCTGGGGGTGATATAGAACTTTCCGGTGGATCATTGATATCATTGGACAATCCTAGAAAGTTGTGAAAAACAAAGGCTCTGGCACAGAAATGATGATGAGACGTCTGCATGTTTTGTCATATGTCTTGGATATTTGAAGAAAAACGAACAATTTTATGATTTTTATGGGCACCTTCGCAGCACGGTCACAGCATACTCGCCAATGGTTGCCTAAATGAGGTTAGCTTCCCATTTTTTGAGTTGTAATGAGTTGTATAATTCCCACTACAGTAGTCACTAATTACTCCAATTTTTTCATCTTTTCTTTTCTGAATGTTTCATCAAGCCCACATTTTCGATCATTTTCCCCGTTCGAGAGTCAAATCATCTGAGCTCCAAATAAAATTCGATAAATTCCAAAAAAATATGGTCAACACCCACTTTCCTTTGTTTCCGTTTTTTTTCCCGGGACGATTTTCCACCCCGTCCTTTCGCCGTCCTCGCCGTCGGCTGCAGGTGCTGACGAGGCTGCAGAAGCTGACGCCGCGCGTGCGCGCCGTGCAGGGCGGCCTGGCGCAGGTGCTCAAGGAGGCGAAGACATACTTGGCGCCGCAGGCCTGGCATGGTGTCCCGGTGTATCGCAAGTGGGGTAATACGGTAATGATAAGCAAATGAAAAGAGAGCCAGTAGATGGAATATCTATGGAATATCTATGGCTTACTGGTGCTTAGTAGGTAATGAGGGAATGATCCACAATCACTAGTAATGATAATCCCATTCCCCCATTCCCCCAGTAAGAATGGTTTCATGCCAAATTTCGGGAGCTGCACCGTTGAGGCCGCAAAGAAGCCCCGAGTGGGCTGATGGAGTCGGAGTTGACGCGTCTGAAAAACCTCGGTTTTTGCGAAAGGTGACCGTTGCTCATTTTTTTCCACGTAGAAAAAATAACCATAACATGCGAGAAATTGGGGAACCCCAATGTTTGGACAAAGTCATATGACAAATGACCTATCTACCTTCCTGTACTTATCTTTATTGATTAATTACTTCTGATCGCTTGAATCAAAACAACCATGGGAGTTGAAAGGTCCCTGTTTTTCAAATTTTTCAAACGTCATGTGCATATCGGGTTTTCATATCCAGTCATGGGAGGATTTTTTTGGACGGACCCCAAAAATCAACAATGGGGTCCCTTGGCCCTAACCCTTGGCCCATCCTTTCAGCTTTGGGCTCAGCTCATCGGGTTTGCAGCTCAACGGCGTCGTTAAAATGACAAGGTGCCTGGATCAAGCCGTGGTGGATGGTGGTTCATCGGAACATCGGAAGCCATGGATTCCGGACGGCCAAGACCAGGGGATTTTTGATATGCCAGAAACCCTCTATAGCTGGCCTCAAACTTTGGCAATTCCGATCTTCAAAGTGTGTGCGAAGCATTCGAATATGGTAGGAACTCGCACGTCAACCATTTTGCTTGGATTGATGGTGAAAAGCACTGGTGCCTTTGCGGAGTTTACGATGCAAAACACCTTCCCAGCAGCGATGGGGTCATTTCTGGTTTTCCCGACCATTTCCCGATTTCCGATTGCGCCAGTCCCGTGACGAACATCTGTGGCAAAGGTTTCCAGCCCTGCGTGTCTCGGCGTCAGGTCCAAGCCCTGGTAGTTGACAGGTTTAAGCCATGCCTCCTGCACCTTCTTGGGGGATTTCCAATTATTTTTCGGGGTTCAGCTATGATGCTCCCGTTTTCGAAAGTGATTTTGTCAGGATGCCTGACTGTCGCAATTCTCGTTGAAACATGTTGAAACTGTTAAGTTTTTGACCTTTTCATTTTATTCAGAAAGGACGCTCCATATGTTTTGGTGTACTGCCCTGGAGCCAAGGGAGGGAACCAGGGACCATCCAATGGGTGATTTTTAGATTTTAGATAAAATCATGTGAATTGTGAATTTGAGATAAGATCAACATAGATAAACATAGATAAACTAAGTGCAAATTCACAGCGTTCGCATCTGAGCCCAAAAGCGGATGAAGTGAAACGCCGGAGACGATGAGACTACGTGGATAGGATTTGGTCGGGAAGATCACCCCAAACCATCTCAAACCTGGACTCCGCCCAACCCACATGTGGGAGTGGTTGCGATTGCAGCTGGTGCCCCACCCCAATTGCTATGAGGAACCAGTGACCTTGCCATGCTGCGGGATTGTGATCTTTTGCAAGAGCTGCATGGAAACTTGTCAGCACAGGGGCTGCTTTTGTGCGGCATCGATGACCCCGGAAGTAGCTGGTTAGTAAGGGTGGCATGCCTTAATCTGTGGCCGTGGGTCGAGCCATTTGCACCAAACAATTTGAGACCATGGGGTGGCCAACCCCGGTCACGCTGTGGCCGGACATTGAGCTGAATGCGGTGTTAGGTTGGTGATTCCCAAGCTTGTTATCCCCGAATCTTTATGTTTTACAGTCTTATATACACAGTATATACCCAGCTCAAGGTTTGATACACTGATTTGATTTTTAAATACATGTCAATCGGCCATATGATCATAGCCAATCAGCACCTTCTGATTGAAACTGATCGCTTCAGCCGTGCAGATGACAGCAATTCAATCCTGTTGGTGCGAGGAAAACAGGCAATTCACGCCAATGTTTGTGGTATGTCGTAGCGGCGCACACACACACACATATATATATATATGTATATTATATGCAGTACATTTGACCAACAGCAAAGGGGCATGATGAACACTGGCAACAATTTCATGTCGTTCCCTTCTTCTATGGGTCAAATGTTCTGAACCCCAGATTTGTTTGTTCCCAATTTTGTGGGTTCTCATTATAAACCCGTCAGTCCCCCAATTGGGCGTAAACATCGGCAAATCCGACTTCCTGACCTCTCACGTAGGCTTCAAATCAGATATCTAGATCCCATGAAGAATTATGCTTCAAATCAAATATCTAGATCCCATGAATAATTATGAAATCCCATGAAATCCCTATTTTCACAGAACAAAATCCGACTTCCTCATGTCCTCCATGTTGATCCCAGGAGACCATTTGCCTGGGAGACGGCCGAGGCCGCTGTCCCACCTGCAATCAGCACTTGAGAGTGGCCTCTCAGCTCTCGACCTGGGCCGTCCTGGGGGACTGTCACAGTGGGTCCGTGGGAAAATCTGAGAAATCTTGAGGAAATCCCAGGGAAGACATGGGAAGACCTAACATGGTTGGAAGGTAAAGATCAATAAAGATTGTAATTCCAGCTTTGGGGTTGATAGATCCAGGGCTGGGTCACTGGGGAAGTGCTCAAGCCCCAAAGAGATCCGAAGAGGGGAAGCATTTTATCCCACTCGAATTTGATGGGCCAAGTCGTTGGGGCCAACCGTTGTGGGAGACAGTGGTCGCCTTTGCTATCTGTCTATATCTGTCTATTACTATGTAGATCTATGTAGACATTTGCCGGTTCAATAACTTGGACTCGGACCCAAAGGTCGATTTTTTTTTGGGGACTTTCGGCTAGTCCCTGGATGTTCAACAGGTGTTTGATTTCGAGCCTATATTGTTGGGGGTGATGGTTCCGGCCTCATTTCTGGGATGATCTCACCCCCAGCAACCAACCAGCCCATGCTTTTCATGTTCACAAACAGCCCAGCTGAGGATTCGGTGGGTGTGCTGTCCGTCGAGCATCGTGAGGAGGGGGACCCCTATATGTAACTTACATTTTCTCAATACTTCAGGTGGCAGAAATGTAATAGTACATTTTTGACATATGACCTAAAATGTAAGCCTTACATTTTTAGGTTTTACGGAAGAAATTGTAATATTACATTTTCTAGGTAACCTTTAGGAAATGTATACTATTACATTTTGTAGGTGTTCGATGGTGTTGGGAAAAATGTAAGCTAGACTGCTTGAGGTGTTAAACATACTATTGGTTTGCAACAGATTTCCATGTCCAGGTGTGTGCAGGTGTCATTTTGCTTATTTCTAGGTAAGTTATGTCACAACACGGCATATTTTGCAAAGCATCTTTCTGCTTGCCTAGGCTGACGCTGCACCTGAGCTCGCATCTGCTGAGAACCACGTTGGGCACCTCAATGACTGTAGATGACTAGGATGATATCCTATGTAATTTTTTGATAATTTTTGTGCATATGTGCGTATCATTGTGCACTTTGCCTGGAATTGCCTGGTGAATGGTGGTGTTTTTTGAAAAATGTAAGCTAGACTGCTTTAGGTGTTGAAAATGATGGTGTTTTGCAGAAGATCTCCATGTCCAAACAGTCAAGCTTACATTTTTTTTACTACTACTTATTCCATCTTCTTTCCACATCTTTCCACTTTATGTCACAATGTTGCATATCTGGCAACGCATTTTTCTGCTTGCCTAGGCTGGCACTGCATCTGAGGGAGCATCTGCTGAGAACGATGTGGGGCACCTAAATGATTGTAGATGACCAGGGTTGGCATGGGTTCACCAACATTGACAAGATCCTTTGATATAGTTTCTTGAAGTTTCTTATGGTTTCCAGTGGTTTCTTGGTGCTCCCTATCTAAGCGTGAAAGATGTAAGTTGATGCAAGATCATGCCAAAAAATGCAAGATCCTATGTTACCTATATATATATATATGTAAATATAAATGGTAAACTGTTTGGGGGAGGGTGTTTGAGATCGTGGTGGGCTGCATGGATTCTGACCCCTATTGCTTTCAGCTTACATTTGTGCAGTTTGCCTGGGATTGCCTGGTGCATGGTGGTGCTTTTGAACAATGTAAGCTAGACTGCTTTGGGTGTTGAAAATGATGGTGTTTGGCAGAAGATCTCCATGTCCAAACAGTCAAGTTTACTTTTTTCTTACTAGTTCTTATTCCATCTTATTCCCACATGCCATAAGGTGAGATATTGTATCAGAATGTGACATATCTTGCAACGCATTTTTTTGCTTGCCTAGGCTGGCACTGCACCTGACGGGGCACCTGCTGAGAACGATGTGGGGCACCTAAATGGTTGTAGATTCTAGATGGCTAGGATGATATTCTATGTCGTTTTTTGTGCATATCTGATCATATGTGCGTATCATTGTGCACTTTGCCTGGAATATCCTGGAATTGCCTGGTGCATGGTGGTGTTTTTTGAAAAATGTACGCTAGACTGCTTTAGGTGTTGAAAATGATGGTATTTTGCAGAAGACCTCCATGTGCAAACAGTCAAGCTTACATTTTTTTTACTACTACTTATTCCATCTTCTTTCCACATCTTTCCACTTTATGTCACAATGTTGCATATCTGGCAACGCATTTTTCTGCTTGCCTAGGCTGGCACTGCATCTGAGGGAGCATCTGCTGAGAACGATGTGGGGCACCTAAATGATTGTAGATGACCAGGGTTGGCATGGGTTCACCAACATTGACAAGATCCTTTGATATAGTTTCTTGAAGTTTCTTATGGTTTCCAGTGGTTTCTTGGTGCTCCCTATCTAAGCGTGAAAGATGTAAGTTGATGCAAGATCATGCCAAAAAATGCAAGATCCTATGTTACCTATATATATATGTAAATATAAATGGTAAACTGTTTGGGGGAGGGTGTTTGAGATCGTGGTGGGCTGCATGGATTCTGACCCCTATTGCTTTCAGCTTACATTTGTGCAGTTTGCCTGGGATTGCCTGGTGCATGGTGGTGCTTTTGAACAATGTAAGCTAGACTGCTTTGGGTGTTGAAAATGATGGTGTTTTGCAGAAGATCTCCATGTCCAAACAGTCAAGTTTACTTTTTTCTTACTAGTTCTTATTCCATCTTATTCCCACATGCCATAAGGTGAGATATTGTATCAGAATGCGACATATCTTGCAACGCATTTTTCTGCTTGCCTAGGCTGGCACTGCACCTGAGGGAGCACCTGCTGAGAACGATGTGGGGCACCTAAATGGTTGTAGATTCTAGATGGCTAGGATGATATTCTATGTCGTTTTTTGTGCATATGTGATCATATGTGCGTATCATTGTGCACTTTGCCTGGAATATCCTGGAATTGCCTGGTGCATGGTGGTGTTTTTTGAAAAATGTACGCTAGACTGCTTTAGGTGTTGAAAATGATGGTATTTTGCAGAAGACCTCCATGTGCAAACAGTCAAGCTTACATTTTTTTACTACTACTTATTCCATCTTCTTTCCACATCTTTCCACTTTATGTCACAATGTTGCATATCTTGCAACGCATTTTTCTGCTTGCCTAGGCTGGCACTGCATCTGAGGGAGCATCTGCTGAGAACGATGTGGGGCACCTAAATGATTGTAGATGACCAGGGTTGGCATGGGTTCACCAACATTGACAAGATCCTTTGATATAGTTTCTTGAAGTTTCTTATGGTTTCCAGTGGTTTCTTGGTGCTCCCTATCTAAGCGTGAAAGATGCAAGTTGATGCAAGATCATGCCAAAAAATGCAAGATCCTATGTTACCTATATATATATATGTAAATTAAATGGTAAACTGTTTGGGGGAGGGTGTTTGAGATCGTGGTGGGCTGCATGGATTCTGACCCCTATTGCTTTCAGCTTACATTTGTGCAGTTTGCCTGGGATTGCCGGGTGCATGGTGGTGCTTTTGAACAATGTAAGCTAGACTGCTTTGGGTGTTGAAAATGATGGTGTTTTGCAGAAGATCTCCATGTCCAAACAGTCAAGTTTACTTTTTTCTTACTAGTTCTTATTCCATCTTATTCCCACATGCCACAAGGTGAGATATTGTATCAGAATGTGACATATCTTGCAACGCATTTTTCTGCTTGCCTAGGCTGGCACTGCACCTGACGGGGCACCTGCTGAGAACGATGTGGGGCACCTAAATGATTGTAGATTCTAGATTGCTAGGATGATATTCTATGTCATTTTTTGTGCATATGTGATCATATGTCGGTATCATTGTGCACTTTGCCTGGAATATCCTGGAATTGCCTGGTGCATGGTGGTGTTTTTTGAAAAATGTACCATGAATCGCAATAAATTCCCTTCTGAATGCTGCCTGCGTCGCGTCGCCGCTCAGGATGGTGCAGGTGTGCTTTCCATCTCTGAGAACCGCCAGCAGTGCTTGATGTGCTGCCAAATGCATATCATCGTGGGCCAAGGCGCTGGAAGGGTCCGGAAGGGTCTGGAAGGGTCCGGAAGGGTCCAGAAGGGTCCGGAAGGGTCCGGAAGGGTCCGAAGGGTCCGGAAGGGCGGAACGAAACCAGTGGAACCAGCTTGATACGAGGTGAAATTATGTATACACACATGCATATACGCATGTGCGCGCATACATACATACATACATGCATACATACATACAAACATAAATACACCTATCTCCCTCTCTCTCTCTCTTTATATATAATATATGTATCGATCTATATCTATATCTATGCCTATATCTATACCTAAATCTGTATTCATACCCAAATGTATATTTATATCTACATCTGTGTCTATATTTGTATCCATATACCAGTCGTACCGCACAAGGCGGTGGCGGAAGTTTTCAAAATAGGAAACCTATAGGAAAGGTTGGTTGTTGTGAATCCGGGATGGCAGAGCGAAGCCACTGATGGATCGAAAGGTGATTGATGTCTCCTCTCTTTCTTTCTCTTTCTCTGACTATCTACCTACCTGCCTATCTATCTTCTATGTATCTATCTATCTATCGATCTATCTATCTATCTATCTATCTATCTCTCTCTCTCTCTCTCTTTCATCTAATTACCAATCTATCTATCTATCTGTCTGTCTGTCTATCTACCCATCCATCTATATATCTACGTATCTATCTCTCTCTCTCTCCCTCTCTCTCTCTCTGTCTATCTGTCTATCTGTCTATCTGTCTAGCTGTCTATCTGTCTATCTATCTATCTATCTGTCTATCTGTCTATCTGTCTACCTGTCTATCTGTGGTGCAGTGCCATTCAGTGTAATGTAGTGTAGTGCAATGTAGTATAGTGTAGTGGAGTGTAGTGGAATGTAGTGTAGTGTAGTGTAAAGTAGTGTAGTGTAGTGTAGTGGAGTGTAGTGTAGTGTAATGTAGTGTAGTGTAGTGTAATTTAGTGTAGTGTAGTGTTGTAGTTGTAGTTGTAGCTGTAGTTGTAGTTGTAGTGTAGTGGAGTGTAGTGTAGTGTAATGTAGTGAAGTGTAGTGGAAGGTAGTGCAGTGTAGTGTAGTGTAATGTAGTATAGTGCAGTGGAGTGTGATTTAGTGTAGTGGAGTGTAGTGGAGTGTAGTGGAGTGTAGTGGAGTGTAGTTTTGTAGTTATAGTTGTAGTGTTGTGGAGTGTAGTGTAGTGTAATGTAGTGTAGTGTAGTGGAGTGCAGTGTAGTGTAGTGTAATGTAGTGTATTGTAGTGAAGCGAAGCGAAGCGACATCTGAACCTCCAAAAGTGGTCCGAACCCCTGGTGTTTTTAACATTTTGACTTCGAAATGTGCTTCGCGCCACAACGGCATGCACTTTTTCGACATCTGAACCTCCAAAAGTGGCGCGAACATGTGGTGGTGTTTTGTACATTTTCACTTCGACATGTGCTTCGCGCCACAACGGCGTGCACTTTTTCCACATCGGAACTTCGCGAACATGTGGTGCTTTGTACATTTTCACTTCGACATGTGCTTCGCGCCACAACGGCGTGCACTTTTTCGACATCTCAACTGCCAAAAGTGGTCCGCACATTGTGTGTTTTGTACATTTTGACTTGCAAATGTGCTTCGCGCCACAACGGCGTGCAATTTTTCATCTCTCATCTGGCCAGCTGGCTCCGCACCCGCCGCTTTAGCAAGCCTACTTTTCGACCCTCCGGAGCCCCAAATCATTGGAAAAACACAGTGTTTCGCGACTTTCCTACCTTTTCTCGCATCTGCATCTTCTTTCTTCTTACTCTTTCTCTTCTACTCTTCTTTCTTCTAATCTTTCTCTTCTCTCTGCCTCTTCCCTGCTCTGCTTTTCATCTGTCCATATTGTTGGAGGTTTGACTTCTAAACTTCCTTCGGTGACGCACATGCCGCATGCCAAACAAGTAAGTAACATGAAGGTACACATACAGCCACCCCATACATTTTCGCATCCTACCAGCATGATCCAGCATGAACATGTAGATACAAATCACAAAAGATAAAGTAGGACAACTTACTATATTTGCAAACATATCTGCAGACATTTTTAGCTTTCAATGACATTCTTTTTAATATAAGAATAACAATAAGTATATACATCATCAAGGTCTTGAACGAATCCAGATCTCCCTGGTTGCCAGGTATGTGTGAAGCCTGCAATTTGGGACGCAGATTTTGTTTTCGCCGCTTGGCAGATCCGTAGTGGTCCCAGGGCGTTCGTAAAAGATAAACGCCGACCGTTGTCCTGCAGATTTCCCGGTAAATCAATCCATCGGATTGCGAAAGGAACTTAAACAACACAAAATCATGCAAAGCCTGTCAGCACTCCATGTGCCCAGCATCCGATCTGGGTTACATTCTTCAGTTGAGGGATTGCCTGTTCTCCATTACTCTCCTATATAGCCCAGTCAGGGCAAGATCTGGCTTAGCAAGCGGGGATCTCATGGCTCACGGATCCGCCAGTGGATGCTTGCGCTTGCTCCGAATTTTCGGATTTCATGGAGGTCTTCAGTAGCAGAAACCCCAAGAAAAACGTGTGATGATTCATTCCAGTCTGATAGTGAGGTTTGGATGGCGTGGCATGTTAGGAAGTCCCTGCCTACGGGTTCCCAATTTTGGTTCCGCGCTTCCCAGCCCAAGACAATCCCTGTATGGACTACTTACACAGATATTAGACAGATTTTTTGTGCCCTTGGTTTTCCAATCGACCGGTGCCGAGGCTACGAATGTGCAAGATGCCATCGCATTCAGGAGATTCCTCATCCCATGTGGCGTTACCAGAAGGGTCCCAACGACTATGGCACGGCCAGCTGGGCCTGTCATGAGGGCTGTGACGCCTTTACGCACTGGCGCATCATTCCAGAAGATGTGAGCCAGGCAGGATGGGTCGTTCAATTCACCCGAGATTGGGAAACAAGTATGGGATATCTCCAACCAAAAACATCAACAAGGAGTTGTGGTCGACAAAAATGGAGTGTCACAGTTCCAGACCCCTACCCCAACTCCCCGGACTCATTTTTGGGTTTCAAATATCAGCCCGGCACCAGGCCCTTCGTCCCAGGTTTTTTTCGTCATTTCCCAGCCAGGTTCCGGCGACGGAATGCCCTGAGTCCTGGGGGCGCTTTTGCAGCAAGCCATCATTGGCAGGTTAAAACCAGAGGGTAGCTTTGAGAGAGTTCCTGTCTATGATCCGATTGGGAGGTGTATAATATTAAGTGAGAGCTCCAGCTATAGTGGGCGACAGTCCTCTTGGGTCAGTTTCTTCAGTGCATTGGTTGTCATCCAGGCACTCGGAGTGCCCTGCTGAAAACTGCTGAGCCCATAGCTTGATTCTCTTTGCCAGGCATCATCAAATTTAGTCACAGCCAGTTGATCGTCATCTTGGCAACCAAGATTTAATCATTTTAGATTGGTATATAACATAAATGCACATCTAGCCTACAGGAATAAATTGAACCAGGCATTTTTCTTTGGGGTGCATTATCCCAAAAGATAATCATTGTCACATGTCTAGTGCAAGCTTGCCGATTTATGCTTTGCATTCTTCCCTATTTTTTCTAAATCACAGATTCACCAACAATTGACAATTGAATGAAAATTGGATGTGCGGTCTTATGGCACACAGCTGCACGCTTAAACCAATCTACTCATGATGCCTGGTCGGGGAAGTTCTCCCATGGACCAAATGCCACATTGTTTCTTGGCAGCATCCAGCCCAAGGTAGCAAGGCCTGTTTTTTGCTCACTCCTTGACCACCATTTGGCTGAAACTACTTGCTGCAAGGTGAGCTTTCTAGTATATATGGACTATCAATGATTTTGTGGTTTTAAATGACACCAAGCATATGCAGTGCAATAAAGAGCAGTATAATGTGGTAAACCAATAATAAACCATACCCAGAATCACCATCAATGGGTGGTATAAACCATCCCCAAATTGTAGGCTTACTATTGCGTTTCACACATTACTTATGCAAAGTATATTTGCAACTCAGCTTATGTTCAGGATAGCGTGCGCAAACCCTTTCTGTGAGATTAACTTTCTTCCACCTCCCAGTCGCTCTGGGAATTCGTTGTGGACATGGGCTTTGTAGTGAGGGCTGGATGCCTTAGCGCGACAGTTTTGTTGTACAGCTCGCGGAGCTTTGTGCAGCTGAGTGAAGCTTCGCATTGGCTTTTGGACGTCGCAACCTCCAGCTGTATGATGCAGTAAGCATGTTTATGCCAGGAACTCAAATGACCTACTATGGCCAATGAGAGGCAAACCATTCAAAATACCGCCACTTGGGTCACTTGCACACATGCGCGCAAATAGATTATTGGAACAGACAGACCAGGCAGACGGACGGAGAGATATTTGTATGTGGGCATGGATTCGCTGATTTCTGGTGTGTGGCCAACTGCGATCTCTCAATCTTAGAGGAAGGATACATACTTATCACACAGATGTGTGCTCTAGTAACGCTTGAGATGTACCACGACTGGCCAATGCCAAGGGGTCAGGTAGCTTTCCAGCAATGGACCCAGGGCAGAAGTTGGTCCATCTCCATTGTCAGGGCACGGCCCCGAGACAGTATCGATGGAGATCGCCAAATAAACAGAACCACTGGCTTGTTTTTGTTGTGTGTCTATTGTCATGTAGTATGCAACCCTGAAACTGAAAAAGATAGAAAAGTAAAGCATGATCAGATCAGATTAGAAGGGATTGCTTTTCTAATTTACAGGGGGATATTGAGCCTCAGATTAGTAGACTAATGTAGGTACACTGCAAACAACAAGTCATCATCAAATTACGGTATGTGTAAACACAGTAAGCCATAGTAAACCCATGTTCTATCTTTTGGGTTTATGATACGAAACAGTAAACACAGCTAACCATAGTAAACCCAGCTGGGTTGCTACTCCCACTGGGTTGACCTCTGATGGTCCCCTGCATTGCGCATTGCTCGGTCTGTATTTCATACAGTTCCATGGAAGGTGAACGTCTCAGTTTTCGGTGCCATTTTGCCATATGGGGGTTTCTTAAAATGAGGGATCCCCAAATCACCATTGGGTTTTAATACTAAAACGATCTAGTTTTGTAGGATTTGGGGGCACCCCCATGACTTTGGAGACCTCCATATAATATTTATCACGCACATATATGGATAGATAGGTTTAAAAACAAAGGTGGAGCCCGTTACCCTGCAGATATCCAAAAGCCTACTCCAAGCACCCGCAGCAGGAAGTTCCTGGATGTTGGCGGTGAGAAAAGAAGAGCGGTGAGCGGTTGACCGGATGCGTTTCTTGAGGAAAATCAACTGGGAGATCTTGGGATTTAGACAATGAACATTGGGAATTGATCCAGCCAAAATTCGGATTTAAGACGATTTAAGTGCATGGGGATGGATCAGACGTGTTTGTTTTCAATAAATTTGGGGGAATGATTGGAAGGGATGCGACCACCAGCAAAATCGGTGGATATCAAAAACGTCACGGTCATGTTACCGCTATGTATTTCAGGTATAGCCATTCTCAGCCAAATGTGGGTGTGATGCTAAGGATAAATGTCCTATATTTGATGGTAACAAGCGTGGTTTCTTGCAGGGTTTCCCTCCAACCAACCCAAGAATAGTGGGGTCAGCTGGGCCGTTGGGTTCCACAGCCGGGTGCGACGGGCTGGGTTATACAGCCGGCTCCGTCAAGGCTTGTCGAGGTGACGTGTGGCTATGGATCAACAGCTATGAGTAAGCCGGTAAGCCAGTAAACCCAATAAACCTACCATCTGGGGATGGTTTATACAACCCATTTGTATCCATTTATGGTGATTTTGGGGATGGCTTAGTATTGGGTTTACCACATTTCCTTTCCCTACAGGAAACATTTTTTTTGCCACTACAATGTAGGGTTTTTCTGCAAGATTTCGCATCATCCAATCTTATTTGGGGATGCACATCCATTTACCATTTGATGTTCACCACGGCTGCATGGTTTGGCTCCTTTGGACATGGGGGTCCTTGCTGCTAGGCCCATGGCGGGCGCATGTCAATGTGCGATTTGTTATGAGCCGTGTGTGTCTTGGCACGTGATGGCACGTGGTCATTCACTGGGACTTCTCCAATTCTATAGGAAATGCACGAGGAAACCTTGGGTCCCCTTGGCCAACACTGGGAACTATGGAGATTACTCTTCCTCCGGATATCCCGAGGCTCCTGTAACCTTGCCATGCTGCGGGAAGGAGGGGTCCACGGTGATGTATTGCAGGAACTGCATGGAATCTTTTCCGCAGCCAAGGGGGGGTGGAGGAAGCAGGCGATCAGCAACCATGGGATTAGCACCGATCAACATGGTTCTATTGAGCTGTAACTGCACATTTTATTATGTAATGGATATGTATATGGTGTCATGGTGTATGTAATATGCAATATGTGATATGCAATAGGTAAACATGATTGTTGCCATAAATCGTATATGCTCCGTCATATGTAATAGGTAATATGTAATATGTATAAATGTAATATATATATATATGTATATTTGTGTATATGTGTATATGTGTATATGAGTATACGTGTATATGTATATACGTATATACGTATATATGTATATACGTATATACGTATATATGTATATATGCATATATGTATATATGTATATATGTATATACGTATATATGTATATATGTATATATGTATATACGTATATATGTATATATGTATATACGTATATATGTATATATGTATATATGTATATGTGTGTATACGTGTATATATGTATGTATGTCATGTATGTAAGGGACAAGAATGGCTTACAAAGCCTTTGGATAGATCCGTAAAGTAATAGTTTAGTTTGAAAAGCGGGTGCCAACGTGGAATCGAAACTACGATATGATCCATTTGATCGAGTTGTAAGCTGAGCCAAGATGGATATATACATATATGCGGGTTCATGGGTTCCATGTAACTTGAAGATCACCAAGCCATTAATTTTGGGTTCTTTGGTGCCATTGAAACTCTCCTCACTCTTGAACCACTTGTATACCCAAGTTACAAGGATGCTGTCAGACTTGTGCACGCATGGGGATGATGATTCTCCAAGCAGCAGTCCGAGATCGCCGAGCTCGGTGGAGTGCAAGGCTCATGGCCCATGATTCGGTACGCACAATTGCATGCAGTTGTAGATGTGCTCTTTTTATATATCTCTTTTTGGGGTGAGCATGGTGGGCCTGTGGGTGTGAAGGATTTGTCTCGAGCTGAATCCTAGAACTGTCTATCAATGAACCAGTGCGAGCGATTTTTGTTTGTTAAATCACAATTTTCTTCGCCATTGCGTAATATAGAACTCTAAATTTCTTTGGTGTTTTCGGAACAGCCCCCTTGTATTGGAGACATGTTGATTGTCCATTCTATAGGATGTCTAGCGATGTTCTTCTTGCATTAGTGACCTCCACTTTCTCGCTGATTTTGAAGCACTGAACAC
Source organism: Cladocopium goreaui (assembly GCA_947184155.2). Classification (NCBI taxonomy): domain Eukaryota; class Dinophyceae; order Suessiales; family Symbiodiniaceae; genus Cladocopium; species Cladocopium goreaui. The sequence continues at coordinate 637,455 of CAMXCT020003112.1, read as the reverse complement.
CCATGTATTTTTGGCAAATGACTGAGATATGACAGTTTTTGTTGGTTGCACACACACATACATATATATATATACACACATGACCACCCAGACTATTGTGAATCACAACTAGCTGAATCCATTTTTTATTCTTCAGTGGCATGTTTTTTGTCGAATGTTCAATATTCATCCCATAAAGTTCCCATACATTCCCCATTAGATTTCCATTGAACTCCCATAAATCCACATGAACTTCCCATAAACAATTGCAACATCAATTAATTTCCCAGTAACTTCCTCGTTAAGCCCTCATGAACTTCCCATCAATGTCTCAAGATTTTCATGAGTCAGGAGATCATTTGTGCCCAGGGAGATGGTATTGGCCGATGCCCCACGTGCCGCCAGTGTTTGAGCATCGCCCCTGGGGCTCTTTTTGTGTATTTTGGTGGGTCAAAGCTATGGTTTTCCTATATACCATCCTCAACATAGCTGCGGAACATGGCCCATTTATATCCATTTATAGTGATTATAGGTGATTTATCTATATAAAAATCATGATTTCCATAGCTATGTCGAATTGCTAGAGGGTATGGGGGAGGAACATCCATAACCACCAGCATGTTCATCCTGCGGTGGATGTGGGGTCAAAATTGACCATTGACTAATTGACCATGTCCATGTTGGGATGATGACATGCTACACAGGCAGTGCAGGGCCAATGGGTGCCCGACTTGTGTTTAACCGTGGTTATAATCCAGGTGAGGAGGAGATCCAAAAATTAAGGGGACTTGCCAACTAGGGTTCTTAGAAAATCTTATTGCCTACCCAAAAACATTGGAGACGTCGGCTGGAAATTGGGAAGCTGCAATGTTTGTTTCTTAGAGGGTTCCAGACCTCGAGTGCTTTCAGGGCTTCCGTGATGCACCAGTCCCAGACCCAGAACTTGAAACCCAGCAAACACGGCTGTTGGGAACATCAGCTCAATGAAAATCCCAAAGGTGACCCAAATCATGTCGCGGGGGTGGGTTGGTTGGTGGGTTGACCTCATGGCTTTGAAAAAACGGGACCTGTTGATGGTTGGAACCAGGATTTTCACCAACACGGCCCTTGATTTGGTATAGCCCATTTTCAGACAGACCCCCCTCCCAAAAAATATATCATAGTATTTGGTATGCATCCCAGTAGGCCCCATAAAATCCCATTATATTCAATGAAACCCCACCATGAATCACAATAAATTCCCTTCTAAATGCTGCCTGCGTCGCGTCGCCGCTCAGGATGGTGCAGGTGTGCTTTCCATCTCTGAGAACCGCCAGCAGTGCTTGATGTGCCGCCAAATGCATATCATCGTGGGCCGAGGCGAAGGGTCCGGAAGGGTTGTCCGGAAGGGTTGTCCGGAAGGGTTGTCCGGAAGGGTTGTCCGGAAGGGTTGTCCGGAAGGGTTGTCCGGAAGGGTTGTCCGGAAGGGTTGTCCGGAAGGGTGGTCCGGAAGGGTGGTCCGGAAGGGTGGTCCGGAAGGGTGGTCCGGAAGGGTGGTCCGGAAGGGTGGTCCGGAAGGGTGGTCCGGAAGGGTGGTCCGGAAGGGCTAACACATCACTTGCGCCTGCACTTTTACATCACTTGCGCCTCCACATCACTTACGCCTCCGTGCATCACTTACGCCTCAAGAACTAATCACTTACGCCTCAAGAGCTAATCACCTGCGCCTCCAATGACCTCCTTCCCATGACATCTGAGGGGAGTCTTCTTTTCTTGCCAAAACAGAGCATGCTCAAAGACACATAAACCCAAATAAACGATGATGCTCATTAAAAAACAAAAGAATAGTAGGTAGCAAGGGGAGCCGGTTAAAAAGAAAAGCGGGTGGGGGGGTGCAGGGGGGAGGGCGCAGCGCCTCCCCCCGCAATGCGTACCAAGAAAGAAGCGCATAGGCACAAGTATCGATAGATATCAACAAAGATAAGATGAACCCACATAAACGATGCATCTGAAACACCAAACATGGAAGTCGCGCTGCAAGCATAGATCAAAGTTGTCGCTCATGAGCCGCTAAGAAAAAAAACACATGGAAACCAAAGAATTAGAAGACGCGTCAAAGCCATACTTGGAGGCCACCGAGACGCCAAACATGGACGCCAATGAACAGGCAAACCTGCAAGCCGTCGCAATCGCACAAGCCACATAGAAGCCACACATATAGAAGCAACTCACAAGCCACACTTAGAAGGCAAATAGCTGCCAGATATTAAAGCCATCGAACAGGCAAACTTTGAAGCCATCACACGTGGACGACGATCGTGACAGCCAGATAGAAGCCATCGACCTAGACGCCACCGGGGGGACGGCAACTATCAAGACCACATGGTCGCCGCAGATTTTGAAAGCGACCCACGATTTGAAGCCACATTAGGAACCGCAGATTTGGAACCCACTGGGACGCCACAGTTAGAGGCCATGTTGAGAGCCGCAGATTTGGGAGGCACTTAGCAGCCACAGCGCCAAAAGGTCACATTGGAAGCCGTAAATTTCGAAGACACTTAAAAGCCACACTCCGGAGCCTTCCACAATGCCATGATTTAAAAATCTAACTCTTTATTTAAATTTCCACACTGCCATCATCTAAAATCTAACTCTTTATTTAAACTTCCCCCCCCTTGCCTTCCACAATGCCATCATCTAAAATCTAACTCGTTATTTAAACTTACCCCCCACTTGCCTTCCACAATGCCATCATCTAAAATCGACCTCTTTATTTAAACTTCTCCCCCTGCCTTCCACAATGCCATCATCTAAAAATCTAACTCTTTAGAAACTCCTCAAGGGGATTCAACCCTTTAAAATCTAACTCGTTGTTTAAACTTCCCCCCCCTTTCCTTCCACAACGCCATCATCTAAAATCTAACTCTTTATTTAAACTTCCCCCCCCTTGCCTTCCACAATGCCATCATCTAAAGTCTACCTCTTTATTTAAACTTGCCCCCCTTGCCTTCCACAATACCATGATCTAAAAATCTAACTCTTCATTTAAACTTCCCCCCCTTGCCTTCCACAATGCCATCATCTAAATCGGCCTCTTTATCCTCCCCTGCCTTTTGCTTTACCTTCCCCCCCTGCCTTCCACCATGCCATCATCTAAAAATCTAACTCTTCATTTAAACTTCCCCCCCTGCCTTCCACCATGCCATCATCTAAAAATCTAACTCTTCATTTAAACTTCCCCCCCCTTGCCTTCCACACTGCCATCATCTAAAATCTAACTCTTTATTTAAACTTCCCCCCCCTTTCCTTCCACAATGCCATCATCTAAAATCTAACTCGTTATTTAAACTTCGCCCCCTTGCCTTCCACAATGCCATCATCTAAAATCTAACTCTTTATTTAAACTTTCCCCCTCCTTGCCTTCCACAATGCCATGATCTAAAAATCTAACTCTTCATTTAAACTTCCCCCCCCTTGCCTTCCACACTGCCATGATCTAAAATCTAACTCTTTATTTAAACTTCCCCCCTTTTTGCCTTCCACAATGCCATCATCTAAAATCTAACTCTTTATTTAAACTTCCCCCCCCTTGCCTTCCACAATGCCATCATCTAAAATCTAACTCGTTATTTAAACTTCCCCCCCCCTTGCCTTCCACAATGCCATCATCTAGTTGTTGTTGTCGTTGTCGTGTCGTTGTCGTTGTTGTTGTTGTTGTTGCTGCTGCTGTTGTTGTTGTTGTTGTTGTTGTTGCTGCTGTTGTTGTTGTTGTTGTTGTTACTTCTTGTTCTTGTTGTTGTTGTTGTTGTTGTTGTTGTTGTTGTTGTTGTTGTTGTTCATGTTGGCGTTGATGTTGATGTGAAAGTTGATGATGTTGTTGTGGTTGTTAATGTTTTTGTGTTGTCGATGTTGAGACTGCTGTTGATTTTGTTCTTGTTGTTTGTTGTGCATGTTGTCGATGTAAGTAAAGAGGCGTCGGGAGCGAGTATGTTTCCGGCGTTGAAACCGAGTTGATTTTCGGCGTCGGGAGCGAGTGTCCGACCTATCTTGGTTGTGTTTGGGGTATCATTTGATCTGTATGATGTCTGTACATAACTCTGGCCCGCTGGTTTTCCACACATCTAATCTGTACAGTCCGACCTATTAGAAGCCGCAGTTTTGGAAGCCACTTAAGCCACGATCGCAGGGCTCCTTGGGAGACGCAGCTTTAGAAGCCGCACTTAGAAGCAACAATTAGAAATTGGTAGCCACACTCCGGAGGCATATTAGACGCCGCAGACGCCGCAGATTTAGAAGCCACTTAGAAGCCACAGTCGGAGGGCACATCGGGAGCCGCAGCTTTCACTTAGAAGCCACGCTTAGAAGCCACCTTAGAAGCCACAGATTTAGAAGCCACTTCGACGCCACAATTCGAAGCCACTAGAAGCCACTGTAGAAGGCCATATTGAAGGCCGCAGACTTAGAACCTACATGGAAACCACAATTAGAAGCTACCTTGGAAGCCGCCACTAAGAAGCCACCCTCCAGAGCCGCAGATTTAGAAGCCACTTAGAAGCCATGATCTGAGGGCTCAGTAGAAGCCGCAGCTTTAGAAGCCGCACTTAGAAGCCACATTTAGAAGACACTTAGAAGCCACACTCCGAAGCCATATTGGAAGCCGCAGATTTAGAAGCCACTTAGAAGCCACACTCCGAAGCCATATTGGAAGCCGCAGGTTTAGAAGACACTTCGACTGCGCTGTTAGAGATCACTATAGCAGGCCAGGTTAGTAGCCGCGTATTGAGCAACCACTAATAGAAGCCACAGCAAGCCGCATATTTATAGAAGCCATTTACCCGTTACAATGAGAAGAAGACACTTAGAAGCCACGCATGGAAGCCACAGAGTGAGTGAACTTTCGCACCCTCGCACCTGGAAGGCAACAATCCTAGGTACATAGAAGCCACATACATAGAAGCCATTAGGAACTACATCCGAGGCACAAGCGAGGAAAAACCCGAGGCACAAGCGAGGAAAAACCCGAGGCACAAGCGATGTGCCGACCGTCCGGAAGGGTGGTCCGGAAGGGTGGTCCGGAAGGGTGGTCCGGAAGGGTGGTCCGGAAGGGTGGTCCGGAAGGGTGGTCCGGAAGGGTGGTCCGGAAGGGCGGAACGAAACGAGTGGAACCAGCTTGATACGAGATGAAACTGTATACACACATGTATATACACATGTGCACACACACACCCACCCGCACACACACAGACATATCTGTCTATCTTCCTCTCTCTCTCTCTCTCTTTCTCTTTCTCTTTCTCTTTCTCTTTCTCTTTCTCTCTCTCTCTGTATAATATGTATCTATCTACACCTATATTTATTTCTATACCTATATCTATACCTAAATTCATATTTATACCCAAATGTATATTTATATCTATATCGGTATCTACATTTGTATCTATATATGACGCACATGCCGCATGCCAAACAAGTAACATGAAGGTACACATACAGCCACCCCATGCATTTTTTGCATCCTACCAGCATGAACATGTAGATACAAATCAAAAAAGATAAAATTGGACAACTTACTATATTTGCAAACATATCTGCAGACATTTCTAGCTTTCAATGACATTCTTTTTAATATAGTAATAACAAAAACTATATACATCATCAAGGTCTTGAACGAATCCAGATCTCCTTGGTTGCCAGGTATGTGTGAAGCCTGCAATTTGGGAGACAGATTTAGTTTTCGCCGCTTGGATCCGTAGTGGTCCCAGGGCGTTTTCCTGCAGATTTCCCGGTAAATCAATCTATCGGATTGCGAAAGTCTGTCAGCACTCCATGTGCCCAGCATCCGATCTGGGTTACATTCTTCAGTTGAGGGATTTAGCCCCGTCAGGGCAAGATCTGGCTTAGCAAGCGGGGATCTCATGGCTCACGGATCCGCCAGTGGATGCTTGCGCTTGCTCCGAATTTTCGGATTTCATGGAGGTCTTCAGTAGCAGAAACCCCAAGAAAAACGTGTGATGATTCATTCCAGTCTGATAGTGAGGTTTGGATGGCGTGGCATGTTAGGAAATCCCTGCCGACGGGTTCCCAATTTTGGTTCCGCGCTTCGCCCAAGACAATCCCTGTACTACTTACACAGATATTAGACATATTTTTTGTGCCCTTGGTTTTCCAATCGACCGGTGCCGAGGCTACGAATGTGCAAGATGCCATCGCATTCAGGAGATTCCTCATCCCATGTGGCGTTACCAGAAGGGTCCCAGCGACTATGGCACGGCCAGCTGGGCCTGTCATCGGGGCTGTGACGCCTTTACGCACTGGCGCATCATTCCAGAAGATGCCACTCAGGTTGGCCTGGGCGCGGGGCATCATTGGCCCATTTTTGGTATCTGCCTGGGTAAATACGCAACCTCACTGGAATGATGGTGGGTAAGGGCAATCATCCCCAAATCACTTTAATTCAGGTTAGTGAATTACTATCATCATCTATAATCTATCCAGATAAGTGGCTCATGGCTTGATTTTGCCTGCGCTTTGTGATGATTCCGTTGGTGATTTGAGTTCGGGCCCCAGATCTCGAAGGTTCCTGCCATGGAATGTCCCGAGTCCTGGGGACGGCGCGAAGAATGGCTGGAAGACGTGCGGCGGCTAAGTCACGCAGGGCGGACATGCAGAGTGGTGCCTTTCTAAGTTTGTGTACAATGGTTTACAGCTATATGTATGGTACTCCATCACTATTTTGCCTGGCTTTTACTTGTCTACCTTTTCTTTGGGATTACTATAGGATGGCTAGGCAGTTTTCTGGCAGAGAGGCACCACATTGTGGGACGATACATCAGTTGCATCCAGTTTGACTGGGATTCCAACCTGGTTGCATGTTAGCCAGGTGTTGCACTATGGAATTTTCACTCATTGGATTCCAAAAATGACCAGAATCCAATAGGAAAATCATTTTTCAAAGTGTGCCATTTTCGTTCGGCTTTCCATCGCCGTTTTCCGTGAGAACTAAATGGTCGGCACTTGACGAGCCAATAAGCCCATGTGAAAAAAATGTCAGCATGGACATTCAGAGTTCATCGAATCAACCCTTCACAAATTTCAGATGACGAGACATTCACACATACATACACATATATATATATACATATATATATATTTCTTGAACATAGATAGATACTAAAAAACATGACTTATATATATAGATCATATATATATATAACATAAATATGCATAAACAGTATACATATATATATATTATACTTATAACTTATATAGTGAAATGGGATACATACTGTTAGAATATCATGGCATATAATTCACCATTTTCAATCGCAAACTCTCATCGACCAAGGCGACAGGGCGGCCCTGTTCATGGCAGCCGTGGCAGCCGCAGCGGCCCAGGAGACTGCACGCAGAGCTAAAGACTGGCCGCGGTTGGGAGAAAGCTGTTGCGGTTGGGATGGGTGCGGGTTAAGTAATTTCTGAGATATTGAGTATGTTAAGTAATTATTGTCAATATCCTTTTCATTCACAATGGGGATATATTGAGTATATATGATGGTTGGATATGGTTTGTTAGTTCTGTCATGGGGATTTAAGAATTTGAAGTGGAATGCCTGTTGAAGAAAAAACACGATGACCAGGCAAAACTCCGATAAGATTTGGTTGATGGTCAACTCCCAATGGGTCACAAAACATGCAGGTATTTCTATAGGTCAATGATGACCAACAGGGTGCCCTGTTGGTAATTTAACCAACAATATGGAAAATCAACACTTTTAAATACGTTTTATGCAGGCCATTTTCCATACAAGGTGGTGCCCCCAAGATAGCTAAGTTGGTTTATAACTCCAATAACTATGGTTTATGGTACTTATAACTATAGTTAATGTGGTTTATAAACCAACTTATAACTGGGGGGCCCCACCTTGTAGCTATCTTAGATTACCCGTTTGGGTCTTTGAACCTGGGACCCCAACAGCTCTTTCGAGGCTCAAGACACGTCGGAGCTTCGCCGTCGAACTCCGATTTCCCCCGTCGGATCCGGTGAGAAAGCGATGGCTTTGCCGTCGTCATCGGCATGTGCAAAGGTCAGAGTGCAGCTTGGACGCAAGGGGACTGGAGATCGTTGGAGTGAGGCAAACGCGCGACATGTCTACGACAATCAAGCCTCTTAAAAAAGAGCATTCAACCAGATCAATTGAATGTATTGATATGATATTGTAGATATTTACGTATGCAGTATATATATACAATACATATATATATATATTGCATTATATTGCAATTTTATTTGGTAATGTTTATATAATGTGTATATATATATATTGCACACACACATACATTTATTAATATCAGTTGTAACACGCATACATCCATCCATCCATCCATACATACATACATCCAACCATACATTCATACATCCATCCATCCATCTATACATACAAACATACCATACCATACCATACCATGCCTAGATACATAGATACATAGATACATAGATGCATAGATGCATAGATATAAATATATAAAAATGTATATATATATATACATAAGTATAAGTCTGAATAAAAATAAACATATAAATAGAAATAAATAAACTAATAAATAAATACATATAAATAAATAACTAGATAAATAAATAAACAAATAAATAAATAGAATCCAATTAACGCAGACTTTTACCGAGGGGTGATGGATTGCTTGGATCTCAGCCATTCGGATTTTTGGGAATCTGTTTTGCCCTGGCTACCATCCCATTAGTGTCGAAACATTGCAGAGATGAAGGCTTTGTTCAGAGGTTTCAGGATGGACTTTCCGCCCTGAAATCATTTGAAAACACGGATGATTTTAAGATATATATTTTAGGGGTACACAAGTTTTTGACATGGATTTTTTTGGTGTACATTTTGGGTCTGTAAAGGGAACCCCCTGCGATTTCGATGACCCCTTTGTGCCAAGGGTGAACACCTTCATCGAATCTTGGACGTTTTGGGAGGGCTGCAGGGCAGCAAGCGATGAATGGATGCCGGATAACCAACTTATACTTGGGGGTGCAATTGGGCTGCCTTTGGATCCTTTGGCTAGACTCCTGGAGATTTGACATATTTGGAGAGGGAGAGAGAGAGAGAGAGAGCAATATAGGGATATACCCTATATAACCATGTAACTATGGTTTAATAAGTTTAATATATCCATAGCCCCACTGGAACTGCGGCCCTTAAAGTAGCAGCCTTTCTCACCAAGCTCCATGGTGCGATGGGTCCCTCCCTGGGATGACTGGGACCCCTATGCGTCGCCACAAGGACGTTGACACGTCAGATGATGAGGACCGGGCTCCAGGCAATTCGGAGTAGAATTTCTCATCCATGCTGTCCGTTTACGTCTGATGATATAGAACATTATAGAATCCAGGATTTGTGGGCCATGCGTGTATATATATAATGCACATACATACATACATACATACATACATGCATGCATACATACATACATACATACATACATGCTGCATTTGTTCAACTTTCTCTGCTGCATATGTATGCACATAAGTCAGCTGGTGATAAGCACACTCACATTATAGTATGTATATATATATATATGCATATAGATGCTCATGCAATTGCAAGGCAATACGCTATTTGATTAAACAAATCCCCCCAAAAATAGGTGTGTAATCCCAGTGCCTCCCGGGAGGAGAATGCGCATGTCTCACCCATCAAGACCGAGCCAGCCAGGGTCTCTTTCGCAGGCCACATGGAGATGATTCGTGGATTCGCCAGCCACCGACATGCTAAATATGCATATATTATATCATATACACATTTCAATACAAACTATGTGTATAAAATTTCTTTTTACATATACGTGTATACGTGTGTATATATATATATATATATACACATTTTTGTTTCATATACTCATATTTGTATTGCATTTTACTGGGTTTGCTCGCATTAGATGTTTTTTGAACTGAACAACACTTCCAAGTACCAAAGGCTGTTGCTAAACTTCCAACAACTCCATTAGGTGGCCTTGATTTGATGCGTAATTTGCACATGTTTTTCCGCTCATGTTATTTTTTTCGTTTGACAGCAGGAATCACTCAGATAGAGCTATCCATACTTGAATCGAAGTATTGGTTTGGATCAGTTCCAATATCATCAAGATAAATAAAATGGTATAATATTCCCATTATAATAATGTTTCATTTTATTCATGGTACATATTCCATGATTGGGAATATCATTATTGGGACATATTCCAATGATTCCAATGTCACAAGATCATCAATGTCACAATATCCCAATGAAGATTTCACGATGGGATCGATCGATAACGCCAGGTCTGGACTCCGAACTGGACCACGGCTACGTGGCGAACGCGCCCAAGGTGTGGGTGTGGCTGGACCAAGGTCCCAAAGATGGACCAAATCGGTGATGGCAACATGGAATAACTGGACCGAATTTAGGGTCAAAGAAATGCTTCAAGAGGTATCTTTGGCTATTCAACTATCAAACATTCATATTTTGAATCTTGCTGGATTGTTTGAAATATATCCATATATATATATACATATATATATCCTTGTTTTGGCAAGAAAAAGAGCCATTTCTGAGCCGCTACACTAAGATCAGGCCACCTACTGCAGCCATTAAAAATCAACCGGAACTGCCCACAGATCAGAAAAATCATCCAGTTTCCCGTTAAGATTGTCCCAAGGGACCGGTGAAAAAATGTTGTTGTTTTTTTTAAAAAAATCCAAATTTCTGATCGTGGAATCCTCCAACCCCCAGATGCTGAAACGTTGGACACCTGGAAATGATCTGTACCATCCTGAAAATATTCTACCCTCTGGTAAACTACTATAAGATAGCCATGGAAAATCACTGGCTTCATAGGTAAATCATGGTAAATCAACGAACTAAATGGGCCATTTTCTATAGCTATGTTAAATGACAAGAGGGCATCATTTTTTCGATGTTTTTTCACGGATCCACAGGAGCCTCTGGAGCCTCGTCTTCCAAAGACGGAAGCGAGAGAAGTGCCATGCCTACTCGGACAGTCTCATGGTGCACCTTGGTTTTTCTTGACCCAGGAGTTTGCAAGACCACCATGGAAATATCATGAACAATGGGAATATCATTGTACATACCAAAATTGATGAGAATATTCGGGAATCTAATGGGATGCATAATGGGATTAGTAACTATCAATAATGGTGATCCTATCAAAAATGGAGATTTAGACAACAAGAATCGGAACATCATTGGAATACGTCAACCATAGTATCATAGGACCATAGGATTCATAAACCACCAGTTTATTAATAGAAGGGGCACCACTACCACTTTTGACAGTAATTTATCGCTATGAATTGGGGGTACCACCCAAATTAATACTCAGGATTCATGAATCCAGGCTTGACAGAATGACGATTGCGATTGGGTCGTCCCAAATGGATTTAACAGTTTTTGTTTTTATGGGAAAAACATGAGACAATTACCTGTGTAATTTTGTATAATGGAGATTTTACTGGGAAAACCATCTGCAAATTCTGTACTATGAGGGAGTTCTCAGTAAGCCCATCGAACTTTAAATGGCCGCCCCCCTGGTGCCGAGGTAAAAGTGACCGTGAAGAATACCTTCATAGATATCGCCCCAGATGGAGAAGGACTATTGGGAAACTGGCGAATTTCAGCCTTCCAAAGATCAGATGATGTCATACTTGTCATGGCTAGGTGTGGGTGAATCTGGGTGAACATGGAAGACATCAGATGTTTTTTGTTGCTTTCGAAAGACTTTTAGCATGACTGTGCTCTTTCCGAAGTAACCTCAGCGATTGACCAAAACGAAAGATTGAAAGAGCTGAGAAGACGGCAGGTGACGAGGAGGAGGGTCAAGTGGTCTTTAACAAGATCAAATCTGAACCAGTCTCTAGGCCCCACTGTGAGATGTGGCACTGGGTGGGTTGGTGGTTGGGTATGCCACAGGGGGCATGCCACAATTACCCTCTGGTAAACTAACATAGCTATTGAAAATGGCCATTTATAGTGGATTTACCCATTAAAAATAGTGATTTTCCATAGCTATGTTAGTTTACAAGAGGGTAGCATGTTTGTGGATTTCAACCCTGAGTTTCCTTGAAGTGATGTGGGATATACATTGATATGCTCCAAGTTGAGACATGCAGAAATCCTACATGTCCAAAAGGAACATCTCAAATAGGGCCGAACATGTTTCACTCAGGCACGGAAACTCTTGAAATTCGTAGCTCCAGGTGAACGCTGTAAAGTGATGAACAGTTTGGGAGGAAAGGAAACTAGTTTCACCAGAACCTGCTGCGGATCCTGCGAGAGGAGTTTCCAGTTACAGATGGTCCAGTCTTATCCTCTCCAGGATGGGTGTGAGTGTATATATTTATAATATAATATAATATATTATAATATAATATAATATAACATAATATAATATAATTAGATTGTAATATAGAAAATCGTAACCCCCAAAACGATAGATTTACGGTTCAGGCTAGCACCAACTTTTACTTTTTGGGGATTACTGTTTGCGTTTCATGTGCGTTAGAGTTGGGGTTCAATGACTACGCTTGTATTTTGGACATGGATTGATTTGAGGCTCAATTTTCCAGTCAGCCGTTTCAACATGGATAGGCCGGATAGGCTCACTTTATGGCCCAATTTCAGACATGGATATAATTTTATAAACGATTAGATTTGGGAGCTGAATTGACCGTCCAGTTTTAGACATGGATAGACAATTTTTGAAATGGATAGATTTTTGGCTTAATTGGTCGCCCAAAGTATAGTACAGGAAGGGGGGCCCTCAATTTCAGTTGGTTTATAACACCATCTGGCATAGATATATCATGATATATCTACCAAAAAACCCAAATTTACCTGAACCAAACCAACCTGAGTTTGTAGATCCTTGTAGGGTCTACCACTTTTCTGCTTTCGCTAAGGTCCTTCCAACTCCACTGTCTCCAGACGGCGAGGCCCTTCTCCGCCGCACGCTGCTTAGGGCGCTGCCCACGCAAGAGGAGCAGGGGGACTTTGTACCCGTTCAGCCTGATGACACGCTTGAGTCAGCCATGGAAAGATCCACCATTTTCAATGGGAAAATCCACTATTTCGACTGGGCCATTTTCAATAGCGAACTGTTAGTTTACCAGAGGGTACCCAAAAAAAAACTGAACTTGAAATTTGACCATTGGAATGGGTTGGTGCAATGCATATAGATTCTCGGACATATATCCCGTTATTGCAATGGGAAAAGATCATTTGTTTGCTGGTGAAATACCAGCTTTTGCTGCTTAAATATCCTTTTTCGGTGGTCGAATCTACATGGTTAAGGACCGTAGTAAGTGTGATATAGTTATGACTGGTTTATACCAGCATTTCCTTTGGGCTAAGTCCCCATGTAGCAGCCTTATGTTGTTTGATAGTTTTGTGATCCTCCCCAATTCTCATCAAAAAACTGGTGATATAAATCCCAGGGGTGGCTGCTTGACCAGGAGGAGGAGGAGGAGCCCGAGGAGGGCCAAGGCTGGTGGCCGCCGGGGATGGGTGGAAAACCCAAGCGTTGATGGTAAAAGATCGGGATGGTTAAAGAAACACCTGTGGTTTACCACATTGGTCTGGTTGGAATGGTTGATGAAGGATGATGAAGCATGATGAAGTATGATGCTTCCGCCAGAAATGTGAGATTGATTTTTAATTCAATTAACAGGACGTCGGTGGGTCCCATCCGCCTCAGGTAGTAGCTCGCTTGAGCGCGTAGCTGCATCCCTGGGAGTAGCACCTTGGCGACAGCCTTTCAGCGTGGCCAGCAGTGGTGCCTGCGGGCAAAGTAATTTGAAGCATTTAAGACCCCACGAGTATAGAATATAGAGATATATGGAGCCTATAGATGTCTTTAGAACATAATTCTGTGAATAATGTCCACACGGATACAAAAACAGTAAACACAAGACTGATAGTGAGAGCAATGCTAGCAATGATCATGATGGTGTATACTGGAAGTAAGAGCTGCATCAACATTACTACCAATCCTCATACTTTATCAATGGATTGATCTAAGGGAAACTTTGCAGGAAAAAGAGGAGGTACACCCAAATATGGTTTCCTGCACCATTTACCTTCAGCTAATTCTGGAAACAGCCGTCAAGCATCACACTCTCAACTTTTTGTTTGAGTTGAACTATGTTAAATCTTCATTTTCGCTGATAAAAACACCCCTTTAAATCCCAATTTCACTGGTTAAGTCATGTAAAGTCCCCATGTGTGCTGTTCAATTCCCCAATGTTTGATAAAAATCATGAAGCATCAAAGTTTTTGATGGTAAAATCGTGCAAAATCGCTGTTTTTCCAGGTTATATCCTCCTTTTCCAGGCCGGTGACTGTCAAATTTTTCGTGCCCCGCAGGTCATCGTTCCTCTCAGCGAGCGTCAGCCGGAGACGTCCGTGGGGTCGGCGCTGCATGGCTCGCAATGCAAGCCCTGCTCCTGGTTTTGGTGCGCCCGGCAACGGGATGGAAGTTGGATGCCAGAAATGGATAATTAGTCACACACACACATATATATATATATACGCTATAGGTATATGATTTTACACATATCAAAACAAATCTATATAAAGGTACCACACACATGCATCACACACACACACACATATATATATATATGCGATCATACGATATACGTAAGTGTATATATTGTGCGTCATATCATGTGCATGCACAGTGCGGCCGAAGGAGATTCCAATGGGGTTTGTCCCCCAAAAATATAATGGTTTATGTTTATGCCACATTATTTGTTATTATTATTCTTATTGCTACTGCATACATTACTATCGTTATTAAACATTATTCACCATTATTAACTATTACTAACCATGTGTATTATAAATTTATATAATAGTTATAATGAATTTATATAATAGTTATCAACCATTATTAAATTCACCATTTCCCCGCATTTTTCCGGTAATTTCGAGCCAGGCGACCACAGGGCTGTTTCAACTCGCGAGACTGTGCGCATTGCCACATGTGCTTGCCAGGGGAGCTGCCCCTTGGATCCCAACTGGTGGTGGCCAGTTGGGGGATATCCGATTTTTGAGAGGATTTTCAATGGTTCAATGGGGTTATACCCTCTGGTAAACTAACATAACTATGGAAAATCATCATTTTTGATGGGAAAATCCACTATAAATGGACATTTCCAATAGCTACGTTAAATTACCAGAGGGTATAATGGGATTCTTAATGGGATTGAATGGGAATAGGAGAATCAAACATGGCTTTTTGAAGAATCCACGAACTAAATGGAGTTTATCGATGCGAACCTAAATGGTGGATTTTTCCAGCAAACCACGTTTGATTGCCGGAGGGTATCATTTTTTTCCTGGAGACGGGCCCAACATGCAGTGTCCTCAGATCTGGTGCACCTGACACACTAGGGCCCCCATCTTTTGGTCCAAGATCTGCGCCCTCAGGAAAAGGTTAAAAAAGGCAAAGCAGCAAGCCATGCGCGCGAAGGCACGCCACCAAGAAGAAGTTCCTTGCAGCAAAACAGCCGATGGGTTGGATCTGAACTGGAGATAGGCTCCTGAACCCCAAAAAACCACCAGCGATTTGTAGGTCCAGCCGCCGAAAAATCTAGCGATTTAACGGTGGAAATTTGCACCTGGGCCTGAGTGCTTCATCCAACGGTGGGGATGATCCCGACTGACTCAACTGACTCAACACTCAGGCTGTGCCTGTCATGAGCTGATGTGCTGTGCCCTGATGGCATCCTGATTGGGGTGAGCTGAGTTTCGTCGTGGCATTCGAATGCTGGGAAGTTGAGGAAAACCATGTGGGAGACCTACAGAAATATCAGAAACGTGGCAATGGAAAAGAATGGAAAAGTCATCCGTTGTGTGGATGACTATGTAAACAACAATTTGTTGCACACTTGGAGTTGGATGGGCTCACAAAAGAGTTTAGGCCAAGGGTTTTGGCGTTGTTTTTCAGCCAGGAAAGTTGGTGACAATGATATATAACCACCATTCATCAAGTGGATGCAAGGGATACCACTATATCAGGATGAAATTGCAGGCTTGTAAACCTGATAATTAGGACTTAACAGGACCATATTGACCATATAATGTCCTGTAGCCTGTTGGAAGCCACCAGCGATCAACTGCAACTTCAGCTACCCAAGGTGCCCGGCCGAAAACGTCTTCTGCACAGCCTTTTGTGGCGGCGCTGCCGCGACGGTAGGTTCCTGTCCTTCGGCAGAGTCTGACCCCCATGAGAGACTCAGAAACTGTGGAGACTGGTTTAAATCCGTTGCAAATACAGTAGTGAACCTCTAAAAATCTATGGGTTGTTGGGAATGGCATCCAGTCAAGCAAACCTAGCTGCGAAATTCCTCATTGGTAGATGAGTTTGGAAATAAGACCTGGGGCTTTCCCATTGCCAGGTTTGTTGACTGAAGGGTCTGTAGCCGAAGTGGCTGGTTGATCGCTGGGGCTCCATGGGCGGCAGATTTTGTGAACTGAAACATTTCCATTGAGCTCGGCTCACAAGACGGTCGAGCAGACGTGGACCTGTTGACTGGGCGCCTGGTGAGCACGACCATAGTTGTGTGAAGTCTTCAGTGATGGAACTGGGGAGCTATAGTGGCTATTGTGGCTATAGTGGCTATAGTGGCTAGTGGCTATAGTGGCTATAGTGGCTATAGTGGCTATAGTGGCTATAGCATCACAGACATTAAGAAGTCCCTCTAGTTGGTCTTATGTCTCACCTGTGGCTGGGTGGCCTGTTTGGAATCCTTACGCAAAAGGACTGATGAGTTGCGGGTCGCGGGCAATGAAGATCAAGTAGCAGAGGAGCACCTGCAATGGGTTGAGAAACCTGCTAAATTTTGGAGTAGGCATCTCTGGGGGGACAAACCTGCAATATCTGCAAGTCGCATCTTTTGAGTTTCTTTTTTAGTCAGAGATTTTGGAATCGCCAGGCGCCGTTTTTTTTGGACGGCCCGCAGCCGTCGCTGCAATCCCCGTGCTGCACCAAGTGTTTTCAACTTAGCCACGGTTTAGGATATGCAGTTGGGTGGTGGCAGTGTCCATGTTGCCAGCCAGAGGCCTGAGGATTGATTACATACAAAGCCTTGGCGAACCGCAGGATGTGCAGTTCGACAAAGAAGTGGACCCGGAAGTCCCCATACGATATAGTACTATATATATATATATAATATGTATAATGCCATTGGGCCATAAGACAACGTAATATGAAAGAGTATGACAGTATGACAGTATGTAGATATGTAGGATATATAAACATACAGGTAAAAATTGATGTAATTGCATATTCATATATACTTACATTACTATATATATATATATATGATTGATAGAGCCACAGCCACGAGGTTGAACTTTGGAAGTCCCTGATGCTTGCCCTTCCACAAAACCCGCTGCAAATCTCGATCGCTAAGCAACCGCTGTTCATTCGACTTGCGACGGGCCGCGGCCGCAAAGTGCCCGTGGCGATTCGCAAGACGCTGAGCCTCGTGTGATTTCAATCTGTTTTTTTCCCCCAGATGGCTGCACCCCACTGTGCTGCAACGTGCCGTGGAAGTACGGAAGTTTTTTTTTAAAACAATATATATATATGACTGTCTAGTGTTTGGCAGGCCTGGGTGGACAGTGGTCATTCCTTGGTGGTTGGTTAAATAAGGTGAAATCAATGCCAATTTTGGCTCAAGTAAGTATTGATCCAAAATAGCAGCATTGTTTTGCTTGGACGGGAGGTAGTTGGTCTAAGTGGTGGTGTCCACTGAATGGCCAACCTAATCCCTGGGGTACATGTTGCTTTGCACACGCGTGCAGAGATACTGCACACCGCGGCATGGATGGACTTCTCCAACTACGTGCGCCTTCTTCTTCGTGCGGGGCGAGAGGCAGAGGCGCGCATCCTTTGGGACTCTGTTGTGGAAGTCATCCATAATGGAACGAACCCAAATGTGGATGTTTTGGGGATCCCAGAGTTGCCTGGGTTGTGCCGAGTTCCTTGCATGGAGTCACCATGTGTGCGATGTGACACCAGAAGGGGAGGGTTTCGTTTTCCCTTTGTGGGCATCTGGACCAGGACGGCTGTTTTGGCCCAAGCAGGTGACACAGCTCAATCCTTGTGGGAGCGATACCATGCTGGGGAGGAAACTTTTGACCTTCTGGCGTTGCAGAGAGTTGCCTCGGGCGTTACCCGTGTGCAGCTCGTTCCGGACCACGTCCATGGAGCCCTCGTCAGGCTGGCCCTGTGTCGTGACGGCATCACGATGCAGGAGTTCTTCGAGCTATGGAGAGAGTGGCAACGAGGCGGCCGTTCCTGGGAGGAACCCTGGACAGGCTGCGGAGGAGTCGTGCGGGCCAACGACGATCGCCGGCGAGCAGGAGCCTCTGTGCGGTGCATCCTGGGTGCCGTGGCGGCTGAGGTGGACTGGATCCCGGGACCATGTCGGCTTTGTTGGATCCCGACATTCACCTCCTGTCCAACCTGCGGCGGAGCAGTCTGCGAGGAATGCCGAAGAGGATGCGACTTTTGCCCCTTCTGCGGCCCTTCCGACGACGAGCAATGAGTCGGTCTTGTCTGGGGATATCGAAGGGGTGGTCCAGGGAGGGTATAAAGCACGGGAGAGTGCTGAACCCAGATCATCTCCATCTACATTCTCAGCCCTGGCTCAACTAGGACTCGCGGTTGCTGCCGGTGCCATGGCGAGCGGAAAGGGGCGGTATGCTCTTGAGGCTGCAGGTGAAGCAAGCACCTGGGACCCAGAGCAGGCCGTGGAAGTGGCCACTATGGAGAGGGCCCTGGAAGTGAGGCAACATTTCGGGTTAGCTGATGACAGCGACCTGGCCTATGCCTTCGAGAACTACCAGGACGCCATGTCGGCTGGAGGGCATGCTCTGGCGGCGCAATGGGCCTCAGCCCGGTCCAAAGCTGATGAGGGGCTGCTGGCGGCTGGAGCAAGGGCGGTCGAAGACAGTGGCGCTGGATCAGCAAGAGACCGAGTCCCTAAACCGACCGTGAAGCCGATGATCCAGAGGAGACAGGGAGTGACCCTGTCTACCAACCGGTACGGGCCTGAGGTCGTGGTGCAGAGGGTGGAGTCCCTTGCGCAGTGTTTCGAAGAAATGTCTGTGCAGAGGCCGGCCCATAAGGTGACTGAGGCACGGCTGGAGGAGTGGAGGAAGCAGTTGCGGCGGTTGTCACAACAGAAAGTCACTCAGGCCGACAGTCAGACGATCATCAACGCCATCCGTACTTGGAAGGAGTTGGCACACTACCAGGAGGACAGGGGCCTCGAAGTGGTCGAGGACTTGGACCTGGCATCGTTTGTTCAGGATGGCACAGACGGCCCAGCGAGGGCCTTGGCCTCGTTGAAGTGGCTCAACAAAGCCGGCACTATGGGTTGGAACCTTACCAACATCCAGCTTCCGGTGGCGCCCAATGTGAGGACTCGGAAGCGGCAGCAGGCAGTAGTGGCTGAACCAGGCATGATCCCTTTCTTGGAGGCGGGCATAATCACGGCGGCAGAACACAACAATCCAGAATGGATGGCCCTGCTGGCAAACTGGTTATGCGCTGTCGGATGTTTGCGGCACCGTCACATCACCAAGAGTTCCCCCCAGCGCCTGTCTGCCTCTACTATCCATGCCTGGTGCTCGCAGGGAAAGCAGGCACACTCCAGGAATGGGTTCTCCTGGTCAGCTCCGGCCGAGTTCACCAATGGGTTTCCATGGGCTCAGAGAGTGATCGATGCCATCAAAGAGCTACCGGAGGAGAAGCAGCAAACCTGTGGCATGGCTTTTGATGGGGAAGGGATCCCCTATCCTATTTCAGAAGTACAGAAGAAGGCCCAGCTCCTCTTCGAGAACCACGTCGATGATGCCAGGAACATCACAACATACACATGGAGACGGGTAGCACCTACGGTGGGGTTGCTTTCGACCTTCACGGACTTGGAGCTGAATGCATTAGGGGACTGGACAGATGAAGTCAAATCATCTGCCAAGATGCCCGCACACTATGCTGGCTCCAAGGAGGCGATGTCAACACGGATGAAACATATGGCCTATGCCATCATGGCCAACTTGACCAAGTTTGAGTCTTGGGAAGTGATCCCGCTGGACGACTTACATGCAGCGGTGGTGGAGGCGGAGACAACGGTTGCCAAGAAGATCAACCAGGATGTGGTCACTAGATGGCAGGCGAAGGCATCGCCAACCTCTGTGAAGAGGTCGTTCAACTTCGTGCAGCAAGCCCGTGAGCAGAGGGACAAGGCCAAGGAAGAGGCCGCCAAGGCGGGCCGACCGGCAATGCCCCCTTCCATCGGGGGGAAGTTGCTCACCAAGTTCCTTAGGAACGGGACCCCATTGTGTGCCCTCTTTCAATCAGGGGAGTGTGAGGAGGACCCGTGCCCGGAAGCCCATGTTTGCGCTGTTGTATCCAGAACTGGACGGGCATGCGGTGGCAAACACGGGGCTCATGTCTGCTGGACGAAGAAGGCGCGATTGGCGGAGAGTACCGTCACATCGCCGGTGCTGCCGCATCCTTCCACTCAGGAGGAGGCAACGGTACAGGCAGTGCCGGGCTTCACCTCATCGAGCTCCTCAGAAAGTATTGTTCCATTGGCCAAAAGGGCAAGAAGGCAAGAGGCGCCAGTGACTCCACCAAAGGCTGGGGCGCCGGTGACGCCGCCGAAAGCGCCTGCGGTGGCCCCTGCCCAGGCCAAAGCGGCACCGAAGTTGCAGCCGCAACCAAAAGCCAAGAGGACAGCAGCGGCGAGTGGGGCTTCTACTCCCAAGCAACCGCCGGTGGCGAAGGCATCGTCATCCCGGCCTGCGCTTGAGGTCCATGAGTCAGGGATGATAATCGAGCGGCCAGCGCACATCCCGGCGGATGAGGACTTCATGCTGCCTCCTATGCCGACAACCCTGAATCCACCCCAAGAGGAAGTCATCTGGGATCGCCTTGCAACGATCAAAGGGAAGTACGCTCAAGCCCCGACCAAGATCCTGGAGATGAGTTCAGGGGGCCAGTTGTGGTTAGCAGGGCTCCCAACGGCAGCCAACAAACATCGGTTCCCGCCGGCCACGCTGCAGATCGCCTGCTTCACTGAGAGGCCTGAGGAGCGGAATGGGGTGGTGCTGCCCAATGCGCTGCTGAGGTGATTTCCTGTGGCCGTGGCAGCTGAGCGTGCGGAAGCTTGGAAGGAACTATGGCCGCTGATTCTACAGTCCTTATACTGTGGCGAAGTCATCGTCACGCACTGCATTGCAGGTCGCCATCGAGCAGGAGGAGCATCAGCATTGATCAGGGCTGTGATGATGGGCGAAACGT
The DNA here is from genome assembly GCA_947184155.2 of Cladocopium goreaui. NCBI lineage: Eukaryota > Dinophyceae > Suessiales > Symbiodiniaceae > Cladocopium > Cladocopium goreaui. Next base: position 616,098 of record CAMXCT020003112.1, on the reverse strand, counting down.
TGGAGGACGCCTCGGACTGGATCGCCCAGAGAAGAGACACCGACGTGCCGGGCTTCTGCAGAGATAAAGAAGCGGCCAAGCGGCTGCAGGAAGCAGTGAAGAGCACAAAGCGGAGGGACCGCTGGCCACGCCCATCGGGATACCTGGCAACTCCGAGGAGCGCACTCCACTTGCAGGGCTTCAAGCAGGTGCCACTATGCATGCATCACCAGAAGTCGGACAAGGCCCAGCGCTTGACGGACCCGATGTTCACCGAGGATGGCGATGAGGCAGTGGCGTGGGATCGACCGTGGTGCAGAGCTTGCTTGGCCCGTGCCCCTGCATCATGGATGCCACGAGACGCAGGTTCAGAGTGAGTGTAGCAGAGCAGGGCAAGTGAAGCCACCTGAAAGCAGGGAGGCATCACAGGTAACCTTTTTCTGCAGGCTAAGAGCTTGGAGAGGTATGCATTTTTGGGGGCCAGCGGAGCTCTCCGATCCTCTCTTTTATTTAATTCATTCATAAGATGTCCGTTTGTTTGGTTCAAGCCACCTTGACAGGATCAGAACCTCGGATAACAGCTTACTTTTGGTGAAAATGTGAGGAAAGTCATCCGGGGGGGGGATTCTTATCAAGTTGAGACTTATAGTATTTTGACGTACTCAGTCAGGGAGACAGTGGTTAGGGAGATCGCTAGTGAGCTGTATCCTAACCTTCCCTCGAGGCTTCTTAGGTTTTCCCTGGTCGGCATGTCAGCACTGAGTGAAGTCTGTGTATGCCAGGGAGGGGAGTCTGTGTCCAGGGGGTCCTGGGAATGTTTTTGATTGTGCGGAGTAACCGCGTGCAGGTCCATGTCTTCAGCTTTTGCTCAAGACAGCATAGGACTGCTCGGGGGACCGAGGAGGGCTGGTGCGGGAGTAACCCGTATGAGCTCATCAGGGTTGGTACCTAGAGAGGGGGGGACCCCAGAAGTTTCCCTAGCGGCACTAGGGGTTAACTTCAACCTTGATGATGTGATCGTCAAAGGGTTAATCAAGGAGAAGATAGCCAACCTGGAGGAATTTCGGTTTTTCTTTCATGATGGGGCCCAAGTGGAAACTTGGGTAACCAAGCTCGGAGTGACCGATGATAAGATGGTGCAGATTGCCAGGCTGAGGAGAGCATGGGCAGCGGTCTCACTGTTTTATCAAACAGCCGAGCAGGACAGGTCTAAGGTGCAGACCACTGACTTGGACAGCATGCTCAATGAGAGTGAGCTGCGGGATTCCAAGACAGCATTCTGGCGGCGGTACCGCTTGAAGTTTCCTACGGAAGTACATCCGGCGGATACAACGGTCTCCAGGGTGAGCCGGGAACTATCCAAGAGGATGCTATGTGTGTTCAACCTGTGGAAGGTGAAGACACTGCAATTCCAGTTGACAACCAGCCAGAAGAAGCGCAAGCTGGGCGATAACCTGTACACTGAGGAGGTGGACGAAGATGAACCGTGCCAGCACAATGTGGAGTCGTACCTGGACCGCCTCTACACCCTCATGTTGGCCTACGCGATCGCTGGGGTTGCTCCCCCGTCTGGGACGTCACCCGATCTTACCAAGGAGGCCACCTTGGGGGCTGATTCTACGGAGTTTGCAGCGGTGCCTCTGGACGTGACCTACTGGTTCCGAGCCAAGAGAACATGCTATCAGGTGCACCCTTCCAAGAGGATGGTATGGTTACAAGCACGAGACCAAGAGGAACGGGCTGAATGGACGTCTCGATTCAGGGAGAGTACCCTGACTCTTGGGGTCATCATTAAAGAGGTCTTCCAGGCACGAGATGCTCACTGGATCCCCCCTGTGGGTAGTGAACCCTCAGGGGCATCTACTGCGATGGCGCCGGCACCGAACAGCAAGGCGACGCCCACCTCTATATCTCCGAGCAAGCTCACCCTTGGCAAGGCCATCAACGGCAAGCGGGTCGCAAAGGTGATGAGGGATGGTACAACCCTCTGCCAGGGCTTTCAACGGGGAGACTGCAAGCAGAAGGGCAAATGTGCTTCTGGGGCCCACCGATGTGGAGTCATCACAAAGGGGGACAGAGTTTGCGGCGCGCCTGGGCATGGGGCTCACACGTGCCGGGCCAACATCAAGGAGTGAAGGGGCCCCGGGGAGGAGGCGGCAGCCTCTTCTGGGGTTGATTTCCCACCTATGCCGCCACAGTCCCCCCTTGCAGCGGACATCATGAGTGGACCAGGGGCACCGGTCAGCAAGGCGTTGTTATGGTGCGGATGGAGGGTGCTGCCCATTGACATCCTGCTGGACCCCACGCATGACCTCAGTGATGCAACCCGCCAGGCACTCCTACATGAGCAGCTCATGGAGGCTGACTGCATCATGGCTGCATTGGACTGCTCCACCAAATCCAGGGCTCGTGAAATACCACTGCACTTCAGCGATGGAAGACCCAGCCCTAAGCCTCTGCGCTCCAATGAACACCCAGAAGGCCTCCCAGGGTTGAATCCCCAAGATGAAGCCAGAGTGGCACGTGACAACAGGGCGGCTGGATTTGTCCTGGAAGAGATCCAGGCCATGGTGCCGCGCGGAGGCGCCACCGTCAGGGAGAACCCTGGCCGAAGCCTTCATTGGGAGTTACCCGAGGAGAAGAGGCTGATGGACTCGGGGCAATATTGGGAGACAGAGTACTCTGCCTGTGTCTTCCAATCAGCACGATGCAAGTACCAGAAACTGAGGCACAACGTCCTGGAAATCGCTCAGTGGCCCAAAGCACTATGTGCTCATACTCATGCCGAGGATGAGTGGAAGCCATGGACCGAGCACGGTCAGCGGGTCTACCCTTCAAAAGAGGAGGCTGAATACTCCGCAGGCTTGGCTTTCGCGCTTGCCGTCGCGCTCTCCTGGTGGGCGGTACGAGTTGGGCGAGCGGTGCTTCACGTACCCCGGATGCCACCTATGGAAACGGTGGGCCGCCGAGAGCATTGGCTGGAGTTGCACCCGCAATCAATGCGAAGTTGGGCGATGGCACCATTGGCAATCCTGCTGGGTCTGGAGCCACCACACCCACAGGAGCGTGCGAGGATCCCTAGACGGGGTCGGGTGAGAGAGATGATCCATGAGGGAAAGTTGCCAGCAGGGGCCATCTACGTGGGGCAAGGTCATCACTCACACAGGTTACCCACTACATGTTGGAAGTGTCCGTTTGTAGCAGGTCATGATTGTGCCCCAGATGAAGTGATGCCGTTATACATCGACCACATCAAGCGCAACTTCGATCAAGAGCTCCACTCCCTGATGGGGAAGACATTAGTTTGTGATTGTGCCGAGGGGGAACTCTGTGAGGCTGACGTTCTGGCAGGCCTAGTGTTTGAAGCCACAAGTCCTAATGCATCAGCCCCTCACCCACGGGCGGCGGGCATACCGCCCCGAAGAGTTGTGCGGGGGCCCAAGCGGGGGAGCTGGGCCCTGGCCGCCTTGCAGGCACCGACACTGGCCGGCTCTTCGGTGGTAAGGTGGACACAAGAAGCTGTGGTCACAACTTTTCGGAAGCTCTTCCCGGCAGAATGGTTCTCAGGATTCAAGTTCCCCATGATCGAGGACCTAGTGAACCAGCATCCTTTCTGCAGCTATGTGCAATGGCGTGAGGCACAAGGATTGGAGTGGGACGGCCCCCTTAACCCTGCGGGAGGGTCTGGCGTTACCAGGCTCCGGCAGAGGCACGCCGACGGCAAACAAGCAGGGAGCTTGAATCATCGAGCAGCACTGCCACCTCTTCTGCCTTTTGGACTGGACCCAGACGAGCACTTCGAGGCCGCCTGCACTGTGGGGCAATACCCCTTACCTACGGAGAGATCGCCGGTTGTCGACACCGACCTCCAATTTGCAGCGTATCTGCATGCTCAGGAGAAGGACTCCCTGGGGGCCTGGAGGAGGCGCGCTCTGGGCATGTTGAGAGAGTTGAAGAGGCGATGGGCCCCAGTGACAGACCAGTTGCGTGCTCTCCAGACAGATGCAATTGCGCGAGTCACCGCCAAGAGGGACTTGGGGTTGACGGCACTGCTGGTTGTGATGGCTCAGTGGGGGGATACTTGCCGCGCTGCACAATAACACATCGTGGGATGAGCCTGAACGAGCGCCCTTTTGTGGCTCGCAAGAGTTCCGACCAAGTCATAGGTTGCGTGCCAAAGCCCTTGTCGGCATCCACCACGCTCTGCGACAACAGAAAATCATCGTGCAGGCCAGGTCGCAGCCTTGCGATAATGGCCCGGTTGTGTTCCTCAGTGTCTTCTACCACATCGGCCAGGTTGATGATGCTCCCCTGTTGTGCTGGAAAGATGTTGTAGCAAGGCGCCGTACCAACCGCTGGTAGCCCCGTGACAAGGCCATAGGGGTAGATCATCGATGATGCAGCAGTGGGTGGCCAATCGGCACTTTCATCAGACTTCAACAAGCTGGTGCTGTGTAGTGCACTTCGACCAGCCCAGCACGTTGCAGCAGTCGCGAGCTGGATGTCCCAGAGTGACTGGGATCATCACATGGTTCAGGACCATTTCGAGAGCGGAGGCGAGGACTGGCCAGATGCTTATCGTCACAGCCCAATCTCCAGGGAGGAGAGTCTTGGATGTGTCGTCACATGGTGGCATGCTGAATGGCAGCAACCGGCCTTCCAGCTCTATAACTCCCTGCTCTTTGGCCTCCCACTGGCAGTGACAAGCTTCAATCGCTACTCCAAATTCGTAGAAGCACTGGGGCGCCGCCTTCTGGCATGTTTGGTTTCCATGTACTTTGATGATGCGAACGTGGTTGATTGGGCCAGCTCCAAAGGAGCCTCGCAGATGGCCTTCATACACCTCAACGAGATCCTGGGCACCCCCTTTGCGGTGGAGAAGCATCAGCCCATGTCCAGCCAGGGGCTTTTCCTCGGCTTAGATCATGATATGTCCCATCTGAAAACTACTGGCTCCATCAGTTTCTGGCCCCGGCAAAGGCTCATTGACAAGATCAAGACCCTGGTGCGGGATTGTAGATCCTCAGCTCGACTGCATTCAGGTACAGCCTCCAAAATCTACGGCATGATGAACTTCCTCGAGCAAGGCACCTATGGTCGTATTGGAGCTCAAGGTCTTGCACCCATTAAGGAGAGGCAGTACGAGAAAGGTGTTGTCCTGACAACTCGAATTTTAAAGAGTTTGGAAGTTATCGAGGCGGTACTTCGGGACAAACCAAAACGTCAGTTTTTCATTTTTCCTCCCCCATGCCTACGGTTTGTAGGTGCGTCGGATGCAGCCCTGGAGTGCCCAGGGCAAGGCACCGGGGGCTTCTGTATAGTCTGGATGAATCAGCCTGGGGTCACCAGGGAGGCTTTCATCGCAGACTTGCCACAGGAGGTATATACCCTGTGGGAGCCAGGCGACCGCAAGATCGCACAACTGGAGATGGTTGTCATCTTGCAAGCATTGGTCTACAGACCGCACCGATTTCGCGAGAGACGCGGAGTGTGGTTTATCGACAATGTGGCGGTCCTTATGACGTTGATCAAGGGGCGAAGTGACTCCCCAGATCTTGAAGTCATGAGCGGCATAATCCACGCGTTGCTTTTTGCTTATAAGACCTGGATATTTTGGGAATGGGTACCTTCCAAAAGTAACTGGACTGATTCGATCAGCCGGCTTGGATGGAACGACCCATGGTTCAAAGCCAATGGTTTCACAGCACAGTTAGCACCTTTTCCTGCAATTCTCTGGCATCTTCCTACAGCGGCCATAATTCGGACGGCCGAATTCCTTTAAATGCATTGGGACTTAGTGCGTTGGGTGTGAATTGATACCTGGAAGGATCCAGTATCTGAACCTGACTGGAACAGAATGCCACCATCAGCAGGGCTGATCGATCTATAGGCATACCCAATGCATTATCCTGTAGGAATACAGGTTGGAAGAATATAGAGAATGTTGTTGGAGAAAAAGATGCGTCTACCTGATGCTGCGAGGGTTAGTGGCTAACCTGCTGACTTATTCCCCAACCTTTAAGGAATGTATGACTGTCTAGTGTTTGGCAGGCCTGGGTGGACAGTGGTCATTCCTTGGTGGTTGGTTAAATAAGGTGAAATCAATGCCAATTTTGGCTCAAGTAAGTATTGATCCAAAATAGCAGCATTGTTTTCCTTGCCCTCCCTAAATCGGAGATTTTGACCCACCCTGTTATTAGGACCTCTGTGAGGTCTCCTCATAACTTGTAGTCTGCGCTGCAGACGGGGTCTAACTTTTGCGCAGAGATCTGCGAATACCTATAGATTGGGGGTGGTATTGTCCCAGCGGGTGTGAATTGATACCTGGAAGGATCCAGTATCTGAACCTGACTGGAACAGAATGCCACCATCAGCAGGGCTGATCGATCTATAGGCATACCCAATGCATTATCCTGTAGGAATACAGGTTGGGAGAATATAGAGAATGTTGTTGGAGAAAAAGATGCGTCTACCTGATGCTGCGAGGGTTAGTGGCTAACCTGCTGACTTATTCCCCAACCTTTAAGGAATGTATATATATATATATATTTTGTAATTTTTAGTTTTTTTGACGCGTTTTTCACCATTGTGGTCCCCCCCTCTCTCTCGTACTGCGATTGGGTAAGGCATCTATGTAGTATAAGTGAATGAGCGCACAGTTATATGTAACTATCCATAAAGAGATCTAGCTGCGATCTTCCCTATGCACGTTGCCAGTGGTGTGTTACAGTCGGACGTTTTCTACATGGCTTCACATCCGTTGAGGGCCCGCACGGTGCTGACGCACAATGACTCTGAGATGTTGGCAATATTGTAAACCCAATAGTAAACCTAGAATGTGGGGCGATGATTAATGATTATTACAACCCGTTTGTGGTATTTTTTTGTGGTGATATTGGGGATGGGGTGTAGTGGTTCCCCCGCACCCGGTGAGTCTTGGATATGACTCCATTTCATTCCATTTCCGCCTTTTCATGTCAAAGGTGTCTCCATGAAATCATTCCATGATGTCTAAGATTCAGACATCTCCATGATGGCAGTCTCCCTATGGAAAGGATCCTCTTTTCGTCACACCCAGCGGATTTGATCCATAGCCGGGGGCCGGTCGTTTTGGCGACCGTTCTCGCTGCCGTTCCCACTAAGCCGGGGAACTGCTTTGAGATCTCACAGATGGGGATGCGCCAGTAGCGGCCATGTTTGGGTCATTTTGGGTCAACCGACAAGTGACCGGTGAGAAGATCCAAAAATTTGTTCTGGAAATTTCACACAACCGATTATATGAACTATGGAAAATCAATGAAAATCACGCGTTTTGATATGTAAAGTTACAAGTTTTCAGTTGACAAAACTCTTAGTTTACCAGGTGGGGTGTGTCGTTGGTCAGGAAGGGGGGGCTTATTGAAACCACCAAGCAGAGTGGGGAACCCAAATAAACGGCTCCAATTTGGGAATGGTTTGAATCCAAGCCATTTTTGATGATGGGTTTGGTTTATCCTTGGGTTTACAGTACTATATATATATATATATCATTGATAAAGGTATAGAAATAAAGTCCCCATCCACATAGATGCACATAGATGTAGATCCAACCGGAATTGGTTGATATTGGTTGTCTTGCGGCCTGGCCCCACGTGAGTGCGAATTGAGACGTCCAGTCCATAGGAACTGGGACACATCTGTAGGCGTTTGGTCCACAAAAAAGGCAGGGAACGCGGGGGAAGGCTGCAACTTCGAGGGAAGTATCCCCAGTTGATAGGGGATAGTGGGGGGGTTGGTTGGAGAAACGTGCTGCAACTAGTTGGCAAACTTGGACTTTTCATAAATTTTGATGTGAAAGCGCTGCAGGTGACTTGCCAACCATTGTTGCGAACCCTCTATCCGTATGTGCGCTGGATTTTGGTCTAAACTAGAACTTTCCACACAAGTCTCATACCATAGAATAATAATCCCCCACTCACCAGCTGGGGAGTTATTAGACACAATGACGTTGACCTGAGAACTGGATCATGTAATATCACACAATATTATATACATGCTTTTGGTTATATTCCCAATAGATCGTATAGTATAACTATGTGTGTCGACAATATATTTCGCAGCTACGGACTTGCACATGTTCCGCAGTTGACCCCGGGCCAAGCTCGTCCCTTCCGGTGCGCCATGCATCTGTCACAGGGCTCATTGTTACGGGAGGATTCGACCTTCGGCCTGGGCCTTGGCGTTGAGAAGAAGCTGGTCCAATGCAACCTGTCGCCACCCGCACGCTCCCCCTGGTTCCGGCGGAGCCTGAAGTCTTGGCAGCAGAGGCTAGGGACGGACCACCAGACACTTGGATGCGCACCATGGGAGTTGGGCAGTTGGGCATGTCATGTTGGGCTTCCTAGGCTTCCTGGGCTTCCTGGGCTTCCTGGGCTTCCTGGGCTTCCTGAAATCTAAGGACCGGGGTGATCTATGGCGTGGTGAACTGGATCGTGTGCGTGCCCTCCCTGGTGTCGTATGCTCACATCGTGTTTCCCCAGGCCGTCTTTCGACCCTACCTGCCGATGGTGGTGAAAGTCTATTTCTTGAGCTCTGCGGTGATGCAGGTGGTGATGACTCTGCTGTCAGATGTGGAGTTTTCCATTGGCCAAATCCAGGATGTTGGTCTCATTTTCCTAGCAGGGATGGTCCGCAACCTGGTGAGCTGGGGGAAAGAGGCTGGCTTGACGCCTGAGGAACTCATTACAACCAGCATCTGGCAGTCCGCCATCAGTACCTGCTTTGTGGGGATTTCGCTGATTGTGATTGGCAAGATGAAGCTCATCCAATATGTTGCCTGGATGGTGGTTGGGCCTTTTTTTCCACCAATTCGGTTGGAAACGAAACCCTCAGATTATGGGATGAATTCTTCGATTTCTTTATCCCTTGGACTTCCTCTCCACCCCCTGCCATTTTCATCCCTTCACCAGGTTCAGATGCTTCCCCTGCCGGTGGTGGGTGGCTACTTGGGCTACATCGGCTACTTCTGCTTGGCCGCCGGGTTGGGGATCGGCTCAGGTCGCGAGGTGAATGACCCGAGCACCTTGCTACAGCTGCTGGACCCCGAGCTGGCGCTGAAGATGTCGCTGCTGGCAGTGACGGCGCTGGTGATGATCTTCGTGCACTTCAAGGTCGGAAGTTGTGGTGAAATGGTGAAGGATGGTGAAGGCGAAATGGATGGAACTTTTTTCAGAACACGTTACCACCAGCGTGCGCAAAAACAGTGCATCTGTGAGCATCTGCTGAATATCAAGACATATCAAGTGAATCTGTGAGCAAGTGACAACTAGACGACGGATGGCCCGAGAGCGTAGAGAAGCAGAGCCTTCTGTTGTTAGTATGGAGACACGCTTTTTACACACAGGCTCTTTTACACACAGACGCTTTTACACACAGACGCTTTTACACACAGACGCTTTTTACACGCAGGCGCTTTTACACACAGAAGCTTTTACACACAGAAGCTTTTACACACAGACCCTTTTACACACAGACGCTTTTACACACAGACGCTTTTACACACAGACGCTTTTTACACACAGAGACTTTTACACACACAGACGCTTTTACACACAGACGCTTTTACACACAGAGACTTTTACACACAGAGACGCTTTTACACACAGAAGCTTTTACACACAGACGCTTTTACACACAGACGCTTTTACACACAAACACTTTTACACACAGACGCTTTTACACACAGACGCTTTTACACACAGACGCTTTTTACACAAACACTTTCACACGCAGACGCTTTTACACACAGACGCTTTTTACACACAGGCTCTTTTACACACAGAGACTTTTACACACAGAGGCTTTTACCCGCAGAGACTTTTACACACAGACGCTTTTACACACAGACGCTTTTACACACAGAGCCTTTTACACACAGACGCTTTTACACACAGACGCTTTTACACACAGAGACTTTTACACACAGAGACTTTTACACACAGAGACTTTTACACACAGACGCTTTTACACACAGACGCTTTTACACACAGAGACTTTTACACACACAGACGCTTTTACACACAGAAGCTTTTACACACAGACGCTTTTACACACAAACACTTTTACACAAACACTTTTACACACAGACGCTTTTACACACAGACGCTTTTACACACAGACGCTTTTTACACACAGACGCTTTTTACACACAAACACATTTACACACAGAGGCTTTTACACACAAACACTTTTACACAAACACTTTTACACACAGACGCTTTTACACACAAACGCTTTGACACACAGACGCTTTTACACACAGACGCTTTTACACACAGACCCTTTTACACACAGACGCCTTTACACACAGACACTTTTACACACAGACGCTTTTTACACACAGACTTTTTACACACAGACGCTTTGACACACAAACACATTTACACACAGACGCTTTTACACACAGACGCTTTTTACACACAGACGCTTTTTACACACAGACGCTTTGACACACAAACACATTTACACACAGAGGCTTTTACACACAAACACTTTTACACAAACACTTTTACACACAAACACTTACACACAGACGCTTTTACACACAAACGCTTTGACACACAGGCGCTTTTACACACAGACGCTTTTACACACAGAGACTTTTACACACACAGACGCTTTTACACACAGAAGCTTTTTACACACAGACGCTTTTACACACAAACACTTTTACACAAACACTTTTACACACAGACGCTTTTACACACAGACGCTTTTACACACAGACGCTTTTTACACACAGGCTCTTTTACACACAGACGCTTTTACACACAGAGACTTTTACACACAGACGCTTTTACACACAAGCGCTTTTACACACGGACGCTTTTACACACAGACGCTTTTACACACAGACGCTTTGACACACAGACCCGTTTACACACAGAGGCTTTTACACACAGAAGCTTATACACACAGACGCTTTTACACACAGACGCTTTTACACACAGACGCTTTTACACACAGACGCTTTTACACAGATGCTTTTACGCACAGACGCTTTGACACACAGATGCTTTTACACACAGACGCTTTGACACACAGACGCTTTTACACACAGAGGCTTTTACACACAGAAGCTTTTACACACAGACGCTTTTACACACAGACGCTTTTACACACAGACGCTTTTACACACAGAAGCTTTTACACACAGACGCTTTTACACACAGAAGCTTTTACACACAGAAGCTTTTTCACACAGAAGCTTTTTACACACAGACGCTTTTACACACAGACGCTTTTACACACAGACGCTTTTACACACAGACGCTTTTACACACAGACGCTTTTACACACAGACGCTTTACACACAGACGCGTTTACAAAGAGACGCTTTTACACACAGGACATCGCAATTTGCTATAGTTTTGGGCGATTGAACCTCATCTCATGCGAAAGGGTCGCGATTAGACAATGACAAGAGAAATTACAATTTTACTTCAGTTTTTGACGATCGAAACTCGTTTCGTGCGAAAGGGTTGCGCGGAGCAACTTGAAATCGCAATTTTACATCAGTTTTTGGCGATCGAACCTCGTTTCGTGCGAAACAATTGCGCGGAGCAACTTGAAATCGCAATTTTACCTCAGCTTTTGACGATCAAACCTCATTTCGTGCGAAAGCGTTGCGCGGGACCCGTGGAAATCGCAATCTTACTTCAGTTTTTGGCGATCGAACTTCATTTCGTGCGAAAGGGTTGCGCCCGACGACTTGGGAATCGCAACTTTACTTCAGTTTTTGGCGATCGAACCACGTTTCGTGCGAAAGGGTTGCGCCGGACGACTTGGGAATCGCAACTTTACCTCAGTTTTTGGCGATCGAACCTCATTTCCTTTGCGCCGGACGACTTGGGAATCGCAACTTTATTCAGTGTTTGGCGATCGAACCTCATTTCGTGCGAAAGGGTTGCGCGGGACAAGTTGAAATCGCAATTTTACCGCAGTTTTTGGCGATCGAACCTCGTTTCGTGCGAAAGGGTTGCGTTTCGTGCTGTCTCGTTGGCACTGCCCCTGCCCCCGCCTTCAGAAGAGAAATAGAAAAGAAGGAGAGGGCAAGAGGGGCAAGAGGGCAAGAGGGCAAGAGGGCAAGAGGGCAAGAGGAGAAGATGTGAGATGAGAAGATGTGAAGATGAGAAGATGTGAAGATGTGAGAAGATGTGAGAAGATGTGAGAAGATGTGAGAAGATGTGAGAAGATGTGAGAAGATGTGAGAAGATGTGAGAAGATGTGAGAAGATGTAAGAAGATGTGAGAAGATGTGAGAAGATGTGAGAAGATGTGAGAAGATGTGAGAAGATGTGAGAAGATGTGAGAAGATCTGAGAAGATGTGAGAAGATGTGAGAAGATGTGAGAAGATGTGAGAAGATGTGAGAAGATGTGAGAAGATGTGAGAAGATGTGAGAAGATGTGAGAAGATGTGAGAAGATGTGAGAAGATGTGAAGATGAGAAGATGAGGAGATGAGAAGATGTGAAGATGAGAAGATGAGGAGAAGATGTGAGGATGAGAAGATGTGAAGATGAGAAGATGCGAAGATGAGAAGATGTGAAGATGAGAAGGTGTGAAGATGAGAAGATGTGAAGATGAGAAGATGTGAAGATGAGAAGATGAGGGATGAGGAGAAGATGTGAGGATAAGAAGATGTGAAGATGAGAAGATGTGAAGATGAGAAGATGTGAAGATGAGAAGATGTGAAGATGAGAAGATGTTTTACAGACCCCCACTATTAGAAGAACCCTGCGCTCAGACGCTCTCGGGAAAAACAATGGAAAAAACCAGAAAAAACTACAGACCCCGTGGGGCATCTCCTCAAAGCCTCCAGACATGGGGTTTGCAGTTTTTTGTTTTTCTCGAGATTTTGGCAACTTTTGCCTCCGCCAAGAAGTGTGAACATTCTCTCATTAGCGTTGGTGCCCAAGGTCACCGTGATGAGCTCTCTATATGAAGAAGCATAAACATTTGGTGTATATATATAGTTTGAATGAATGGCCTATACATTCAATAATGGTAATGATAGTACCATAAAACTAATAATTAGAATGCATTATTAGTTTTATGATGTTTTATGTTTTCTGTATGCGCTCCGCTCATTTGATTTTGCAAAACTGGATTTGAACATCTTCAAAAAACCTAGCAATTTTCATTAAACATATTTCTTGAACAAATATTTTTTTAAGAAATATGTTTATAAATTATTTCAATATGAACAAGTTTTTAGTGAGGAATATATCAGAACTTAAGGAGCTAAAAGGCAAAAGGATTAATGACAAAACCACAAAAGCAACAAAAAAAGACTTTATGAATTTATAGAACTATACACTGAAAGGAAAATATCAAATGTAGCAACAGCAGAATACTACATAAAAAAATTAAACTTCTGATAATAAAAAAATTTATGATAAAACTTTTGAAAAAAAATAGACGTACGGTACAGAAGTTTAAGGAACAAAAACAATTGAAAAAAAATAGAAGAAACTCAGATAAAGAACCAGAAACATACATACTTTATCAATTTTGAAGTCTTCACCCTCAGAAAGCCAGTGAATAAACAAACAAAACAATTTTTTAAATACCTTAACTAACCTTATTACATTGATAGTTTTGATATTTGAACTGCTACAATCACTGTGCCTAGTTTTCCAAGTGACATTATAGGACACATAATTTTTAGGTTTGAAATTTTAGAAGACCAATATGAGGGACAGATAAATCCAAGATTTACTAACGCAATGGCTCGTTTAAAGAATGATGCAGAATTTGATGAATTAATCAAAACCTTACAAATGTAGTACCAAGATAATATGTTTCATTGTATTAAGATATCAGTAGAATTAGTCAATAAGAATGGTGAAAAAAATAATATAAATTATACTTAATGAAAATTTAACTGATGCTTTTAATGTATCAATATACCATCATTATCTATATATATATATACATACACCTTTAGAAATGGAAGCATCAACCATTAAGAAAGCAATTGAGAAAGGGCATTGAATAGAGAATATGTGTTGGGTAAATGCCCTTACTGACTTTTATCAGGATACAATTGTGAATGAGAAAACCAGAACGAGATTGACAGTTGAAAGGATTGTTGAAAATCTAGGTAGAAATGATTTTTACACAAAAGGCGTATCCATTCAGGAAATGGAAAGCGTATTTATAGAGTTCAGTATCCAAGTTATAAAATGCATCAGTGTATAAGTATGACCCACCCAAAAGAAATCACCATATCAAGACCTTCTACGCTTTAGTTAAAAAAACAATTAATGTTTTAAATCACGACCTCAAAAGTTTCAACAATAGCAAGAGAATAAAATAACTAACTGTTAAAGCATCCACTGACTACTATACAAGTAATAAAGAAGAACCCCCAACTTTTAAGATGATAAATAAAGTAGATGACTACTTAAAATTGAAATCATTATGATTTCTGTTATAATACCTGCTTGAAACTTTATTTAAGGTTCATACCCAGCAATAAGCAGTTGAAAAAACAATTCAGTTAAATGATTACCTTCAACAATTAATGTTATTTGTTTTGTATCTTCTTATTAAAACACAAAACCTAGTTAAACCTTAGAAAGAAGTGTGAAAACCCAGAAAAAAACGCACGCTCACAGTGACGAGCTCTCTTTTTTTTGGGGGGGTTGGATCAACAGCATGTGGCAGTGGTTTGAGGGATGTTTGGTGTTATCTCTCACTCGAGATTCAGGTGAAGCATTTTCTGGCGATGCCGCTCACGCTGCTCCTGCTCCCCATTGTTTTCTTTGTTTGCGCAGACGCTGCGGGCTTGTCCCTAGAGGACTGCCGTGCTAGGGGCTTGGTGCCATACCCCCGGGGCAGCTCGGGAATTGGTGAGATCTGGCAGATCGTGAATTACCACGAAGTGCAGTGGGGCATGCTGCCCCGGCAGATTGCCAACTTGATTGGCCTCATCATCATTGTCACTACGTTTAAACGTAGTGGTTTCAAAGATGTTTGATTTTTTCACCCCTGAAAAGATAGGAATTAGATGGAATTATACAGGATGGTGCCCCCCAGTTATAAGTTGGTTTATAAACCCCATTATATAACTATAGTTATATCTACCATAAACCATAGTTATGGGAGTTATAAACCAACTTAGCTAACTATGGGGCACCACCTTGTAACATGTTTAGTCATTTTTTCCATGCAAGAAGTGGGAGCTCTTCTTGCACTCCCGGCCACTCCCGGCCCCTACCCAGGTCACTTTTGGCTCCTCCCTTGACGTGGCAGCCATCCAGGCAGAGCTGCCCACACGCAAGCTGGACTACAACAAAGAACTGACCGCCATTGGTTGGGGCAACCTCTGCAGTAGCTGCTCAGCTGGCCTGGGTTAACTGATGTTAACTGGAATGTGGATAAATCGTAGAAAAATGTAGGTGAATGATGGTGAATGGATGTTTTTTTTTTTTTTTTGGGGGGGGTGTGATTTTTTTCGGGACAGCGAAAGACTTGGCTATCCCATTTGGAGCAGGGATTCAATCCATGGATCTCAGATTTGGACCAAGGAAAGATCACAGGGCCCCCCCCCGGATAGATGACGACAAGGCAAAAACCCTCGGGTTCCTCTTGATGTTTACTGTAAACAACTTCAAACCCATGGAGTTTTATGGCAAAAGCCAGGCGAAAAGCTCCCGGATCATCATGATCATCCCACAAACCGAATAGAAATCCAATAGACATCCACAGAAAATCCCTAGAAGCCTATGGAAATCCACAGAAAATCCCTAGAAATCCGTCGCGAATCCAGGCTTTGTGTGTGGTGCCACCGGGTCCTACATCTTCTCCCAGACGATTTTCAGCGCCAAGCGTTCGGTCAAGAGTCGCTTTAACGGCTTCGTCGTGGCCATCGGGGAGTTTCTGCTCTTCGGGCTGCCGGTGGACATCCTGAAAGTCCTGCCCAATGCGGCCTGGTGAAGTTACCCTGAGAGGTAAACTTTGCTATGGAAAATGGTTCATTTATAGTTGATTTACCATGATTTACCATGATTTACCTATGAAGATGGTGATTTTCCATAGCTATGTTAGTTTACCAGAGGGTATAATGAGAAAAATG